>JAJHJA010000381.1:0-142768 GCA_021202915.1 Heliconius himera | reverse complement strand
TAAACCATAAAAAAACCAAGAGAACTAAATATCGTGCCCATAGCAAAATTATAATATTTCATTTATTTATACCTATACATTTAAACATGCCCGCCTTTATTTACGAGTATGTCACGATAAAATAAACATGTATCATAAATATTCTAGTAAAGTCGAGCATTTTAGACATGCCCAAAGAAAATTATAACTTATGATATCAAAGCATTCAAGTGGGTAGGACATCAGGGGAGGAGGGAGGATGGAGGAGGGAGGAGGAATGAAGATTTACGATCGCGGCATAACGAGGGCTAGATGAGGCGTAAAGATGCCCAATTCTGTATTATATCTACACCAGGTTATAAACCATTTTGTTATATACACTTCTATTAGTATCGTTTTGAGTAAATAGTTTCTTTTGTTCGTACAATGTTCTTTAATACTTAATTAATATTATTAAAATACTTAAAATTTTGTGAAAATGAAACTCGAAGAGATTTTCCTTTACAGCATAAGGAGACTTACGAGTTTTATTAAATGTACGAGATTACTGCAATAGCGCACATTGCCTTAAAATTTAGCATTCATCATACTGTATAGTAGGGATCTCAATAGGTTTTAACTGATATCAGAACTACGTATTGATTCGTTATCTTTATATTATAATTTTAATAACTTTTCAACCTTCGTAGCAGATTTATAATATTATGACTCGAATCCAGAACGCTCATCATTTACTATCATCATATAAAATAACAACAAACAAACAAAACGATTTATTTAACTGGAATATATATTTAGAAGTACGTATGTACTCCCTAAAAATAACATCATTAATTTACAAATAAAAATATGAGCCGATTAAAAGTTATCTTTTAACCATAAAAATGTATGAATTAATAAATCTGTAGTGGGCGTTTTATTTATTACGACTTGCAACTCGCATTGCCTCCATAATTCGGCGGAAAGTCTTAGCTATAGGCTTCCTTAGCCAAATCTTCCAAGTGCGGGATACAACGTGAAGCTGAAAAAAAACTTACATACAAACTTACTACAATAAGCAACCAACTCTATTGAAAAATTAAAAGATAATAGTTTTACTTAGTCCTGTAAAAATATAAACCTTATAAGCTGATAAATATCAATGATATGTATCTAATTGAGTAGTCTAGTATAAAGGATTTAATAACTGAAGTATTTAAAAATATAAGTTTTAATTGTAATTTATAAATAGTCAATAATAGTTTATCTCATCAATTAATATATATTCTTATATTTTACAGGACATAGCTAGCAACTCTATTATTTTTCCCATAGTCATAACATATAGCAGTAATCCATAGAGTTCAGGGATACTTCGTGGGCACTCAAATGTGCCATTAAATGTTAAACGTACTAAACTGTTAACAGCGATCCACACTGTAACAGTCCACTTAAGAAAACTCAACAGGCTGTATATCTTAACGTATGTATTTTTCCTTTATTTTTAAGTGACTTTCAAAAAAAAAGAGGTTCCACATTCGTCGGAATCAATTTTTTTTAAATTCATTATCCAAACATCTAGAAGCGATATGCTAAGCTATAAATGCACCGAACGACGTAAAATTACTGAAATTATAAAAGAATATAATATGCTATTTTTTAAGTTGCTATTGTTATCATTCTGAACGTTTATTATCAACGTACTCTTTAACCTTTTTAGCACAACGCAGTGGGAACCTATTAAGTATTAAGGCACTAGACAATTCTTTATGAACAGTTGTTAAAACTTTTAATTAAAATTTTCACGTTTCTTAATAATTGTAAGTAGGTACAACTGCTGATTGTAAATAATCAGAGGATGAATGAAAAAGATTTAGAAATTATAATGTAAGCTTATACCACATTACAATTCTTTTAAGTTTGTTTTTTGGTTGCAGTTATACTTTTATTGACATAAGATGCGAGTCCGACTTGTGTGACTGTAAACGCGACAGATTATAGGTTCGATTCCCACTTGTGGACATAAAATATTTAATATTTTCATTTCTTCGCTCTGGGGCGAGGCAAAAGCAGCGTTGAGTGCCGCCGTTCAATACGCAATGCCTCCAAAATTCGGTGAAAAATGGGGAACGGAGTAGTCTTAACACTAGGTTCCCTCTGCTTACCTTGTTGTGTGCGGTATACCGCGTCAAGCTAAAATTAACAATATATAGAGCATAATAAAATATCTGCATTTTTTAAACTATAGAGATAAAGTTCAAGATATTGCCCAATATTTTATTTAGTAATTTATGTATTGTTATAGATATTGTTTTCTAATTTTGACATGAAACAATTCGATATATTTATCGAAATAACTGGTTCCTGTAAGATGAATTTCTCCATTTATCGACAGATTTTTTTGCTGATTAGTTTTATAGAAAAATAGATTTATAGAAAAATCTGTCCTCTAGAATAAATAGCAAGGAGCATTAGAGCAACCAAAAAAATTGGAATATTTGAATAATTGTTTATGACAAAATCACAACCTAACAACAATATAAGTATTTTTTTTAAACACTGATTAAAAAGTAAATATTTAAATGAACAATAACATTATTTTCTTTTTTATCTTAGTACAAGATAATTTGTAGATAATTACGATACATTTCGTTTCATTGGTGTAGATTACTGGGTGTTGATTTTATAGCTTTTTCTATTTTTTGGGTAATGCAAATTTCATCTAATAAAGATTTGTTTATTTTATAATTTTTAATAATTATTGTTTTAAGCTTTTTTTAGTCCATTTATTTCAAGATCACGAGGAACTGTCAAGCTGAAATTAATAACAACTACTTAGATCTACGGTTCCTTGGAGCACCAAAAAATCAAGCCTCTAAGTGAACGCAATCAAAATAACGAGCATTTATGCATTGTTGATGAGGCCAGTCGTGGCGCAGGGGCACAAAGTCTGACTGTAAAACCGACTGGTTGTGGATTCGATCCCCACTCGAGGGGATGAAATATTTACTTAAAACTTAAACTTCGGCAGAAAGTGGGGAACGGAGTGTCTTAACACTAGGTTACTTTGCCTACCCTGCAGTGTGCGGGATACAGCGTGAAGCTGGTTTTGTTTTATTTATGCATTGTTTTTGCTGCATTTTATATGAAATTCACCGCGTAATGAAACCCTACAGGACTTCCCGCACCTATAGTACTACCGCCGTACCTACGAGTGTAGTACTACCGCCGTACCCACACTTATGAAATTTGGCACAAAATAAAAACTTACAATACAAACAAAGGAATAAATCCGAATAACAGTACAGAATTTATTGGTATTTAATAGAAACACAAAATTACTATTTTATTGTAATAAGGCCGCCTTTTCGCATTTTCTGTTTTATTAAGTTCTTGTATTTTATTTATTTGTAACATTGGTGTATATTTTTTTTAACCTGTGGTAAATATAGATTATTATTATGTTTAAAAGCTTGTATATAATATATTAACAATATATAAGCTTTTAAAAATAATAGTAACCTATATTTACCTAATAATAACCTATTATTCTGTACAATATTCCACTTATACATCGTGCTTTAGTACAAGTTTACCGTAGAGAAATACGAACAGTAGCTGGGGAGGCGAGATAGGGAGATAACTAATTTGTGGATTAACATTATTTGCAAATGTAATTTGTATTCATTTAAACCATACGTATCTTTAGCTTGAGAATTATATTTCACAATATACCGAACATAATTTAAAATTAAAGAGTTTTTATTTATAATGCTTTTAATAAACTCAATTAAAATATAGTTCTTTCCTAATCCTCTTTAACCATTTGTATATTTAGATGAATTACAATATTAAAAGTACACGCTAATCTTAAATAATCTTTAGTTATTTTCCCATGTTTCATATACATATATATAGAGGAATTGAGGCCAGTCGTAGCGCAGTGGCACGAAGTGTGACTGTAAAAACGACTGGTTGTGGGTTCGATCCCCACTCGAGGAGATGAAATATTACTTAAATTTATATTTCCATTTCTTCGCTCTGGTGTCGAGACTAAGCGCGGCGTTGAGTTCTGCCACTCAACACGCAATGCCTTCAGAATTCGGCAGAAAGTGGGGAACGGAGTGTCTTAACACTAGGTTCTCTCTGCCTACTCTGAAGCAGATTATATATAAAAGAAAATTAAGCACGTTAGAACACGCACTTTCGTAGGCATTGATTTTGATCAACCGAGTGGTTCTCAATATCTACACGGATACTTTGTAAGTATGGCGATTTAAAAACCGGAGAATATAAACATTTTTGTAAGTATTGTTATATTTTTGATTACTCAATGTTTATATTATTAGAATATTTATTTGCATTTTTAGTGGCTTGTTGGAATTTTTCCAAATTTACTTTCCTTTTAGAACAAAAAAAAAATTAATTGATTATGTAGTTTCCATCATTGGCTTACCATAATGGATCTATGAATGGACTGGTCCGATGAAAGAAACTTTTATCATACCGACTTTATAACAACTTTTTTTTAATTCCTTCCAGAATGAAGCCAGAAAGTAGAAAAAAATCTTATTATAAATGGAACAAAAGTAGCCTTTAAGTTTCTATAATATTATAGATAAAACTAAGAAAATGCTGCTCAAGAACCCTGGCCGAATTGTAACAACATTCCAAGTGTCTATGCTTTTCGGAAAAGGGCTGCATCTGTGGGTACTGCCGCAGATAGCTTTTCAAAAAAGGGTATGTACTTACACGTTAAACAAAGACGTATTCGCTTACTATGACTATGTTCATAGCAATAGCATATATTTATATTTTGTTAAAAACTATTAACAAATAGATAATTGTAATTACTCCCATGATTAAAAAAATGATTAAAATTTTATGTATTATTTAGATTTCCATGATTGGGATAAACGTTTATAAGTCCATTGATAGCAACGGAGTGGTCCATTCAAAGCAACCGTAGGCCGAAGAATTCAACGGATCTAAAAATTATTTTATCACTAATTGCCAAAACTGCTCGTCTTTGTATTGAAATAAATACATTATCGCATCTATATCAAGAAAGGATTAAAATTCAAAATCGATAGGTTTATTCTATCGCTTTTATTAAATTTACTATGGCACCTCAAAGTCGTAGCAACTATTACTATAGGGGAACCTATATTGCAAATTTCGCAATTGTATTAAAGATTGAAGTTATTACAAGAATTTAAAATGGATCCATTTAAAACATAGGTATATTATCTAATAATAAGCGAAGCGCAATCATTAACAACAGCGTATGCCCGTCGCCCCGCACCCACCGACGCTATCGCTACAATTTTGAAACAATTACCTTGAGCCCGATATCGTAAGATTAAGAAAGTCCACGGTCGGAATTAGGATTTGGAGGCGAATGAGGGCGAGGCGCTTCTTAACAGCCCGACTCCACAAATTGCGGACCTTAACGGGACCATAAAACTCGAGGCGCTCTACGAAGACGCCGCAGATCGTACTCAGACTTAGTTCAGGATTAATGGTGTAGAAAACAGATTATCATTGGCTGGATTTCTATTAGCCGAGACCCCTGCCACCGGCGCGTAAAGACATTCGATACCACTGTTATTATTTTCCACATAACGGTGCGATGCTCCCAATTTAATTCTATCACGATCTGTCGGGTTTGAACGACAGGACAATAAAGTTGTTGAGTGGTGACAACGCGCGCTAGTTTTTATTGGTGCATGCGTTTTTTTTTAGCTCATTACAAATTCTATGAAAAAAATGGATGTACGTATGGTATTATACCTTACGGTATATATATATGTTCAATGTAAATACATGCTGAGATTAGTAATTTTGTTATTATTTTCTTAATCAGTATATCCATATAAAAAAAATCATGTTATTATTAAAATACAATCTTTGTTTCTTAAACTTTTAGTATCATTACATCTATTATCTAAGTCCTAAGTGATTAGTATCTGAGAAAATGTATAAGCCTATGTATGTTAAATGTATAAATGTTCTATCATACCCAATACACTTTAGACTATTTATTAATTTTCTAGTTTATATAACCAAACCAAAATTTGTTCTAGCCAAACCAAAGTTTCTGTTAGATCCAGAAAATGACTCCCGTAAGCGCATACAAAACTGAAAACATATTTTAAAGTTATTTCATAACAATAGTAATTTTGAGTGAACCGCTTAACAAAATGAAGGTTTCATTGCGCACTCGAATACTCTTGAAAAAAGTATCAATACGCCAGTACCATCACGGGGAGAGCAATAAAAAAGAAAGTAATCATGCAAATTGGTTAGGAGGAAAGTTGAATTAAAAAGTGGATCGGTGGGGGGTAAGTATGGGGGAGGGGGGGTGATGTGTCTTAATGACCGCAATGGATGAGTGGAGTAATCCATGGAGGCAACCTTCAGCTCTCGCTCGTTAGTTCACGAAATGTTTCGGAAAGGTTTACTCTAAGGCGAATGTTTGTACATATTTACGCAGATTTATAACACGCAAAGGTATTTAAGTAAGTATAAACGTCTAGTATTATTATAGGGAGTCTTCTTCTATAAGTAGGTATACATTTCTTTTTCTTTTTATTTTCTAAATTGAGTATTGAATATAGAGGCCAGTCGCGGTCAAGTGGCACAAGGGTGTTAATTAATTATTAATTATTTTTATTTTCTCGCTCTGGTAGCAAGCAAGGCAAAGTGCGGTGCTTAGTTCTGCCACTCAACAAGCAATGTTTCGAAAATTCGACGGAAAGTGGGGAACGGAGTGTCTTCACAATAACTTACTTCTGGCTATCCTGCTGTATACGGGATACAGTGTTAATATACACAAACATTTTATTTAAATGATTTTCTTGTAATAAGTTCAATCTTTAGCTAAAAATTAAGAAAAACTCAATAAGTATACATATATAACTATCTTATCCAACTAAATGAATTACCTAATATATTCTCTATCTGTATAAATGTCCCATATTTATTCATATAACATATTCGTTTACTTAACACAGATTCTTGACAATGAAAAAAAAACAATAAACGCTAGATGGTAACGGAATCCGTTATACGTAGACCGTCTACGCAAGTCTACGTAGTAGTCGCATATTACGCTCGTACTACGACGGCGGAGCACGACATCATCAAATCAACATTTGCAGATTCGCGAAGATTTCGCTGGAGATTTAGAGGTGGAAGGAAAATAAAAAAGTTCGTAGAGGAATCCCGCTTGATCCCTGTTGCCTTTATGGTAATGCCGGGATGCGTGTATTCGACTATTCAATTTATATTTTTTTCCCTTCGCCTTATTTCTTTTGCTACGAAATTATCTATCCTTCGAATTTCGTTTCGCACTGTATTGTATATGGATTCGACGTTTCCGAATAAGGTACGAGTTCGCCCGAAAATATCACAGATAACCGCGGTGGATTGGCTTTGTTCCCGACTTCAAAGGAGTTTTCTTTTGGATATATTTGTGTATAAATTCACCCGGATGCTACGAGCCGACAGTTAGAACAAACTTTACTGAATATTGCAGTGGCTTCGTGGTCTACAATTTACTACTCTCTCACGTTTCAATATGCTCACTGAAACATACAAACAGAGCTGAACTCAATAATTGTTTTAAAGAATCTTGCGATATTCTAATGTGACCTTTAAATTGAAAGATAGGTACTTTTGTTCGTTGAATAAAATTAGTATTTTTAGTAGTTACCGATAAATCTTTATGAAAAACAAATTAGGCGCTTAAAGCGTTTGACATTTTATACCAAAATGCCCCTGTACAAGTACAAGTAGGCATGTTCAAATTTAACGTTGTTCTTCCTCATGAATAAATCATAAGAAGTAAGCGGGGCTCGACGCCTTTATAATTCTACATAATACATTAAAACGCTGTACAGATTGCCTTCTGCTTTAATAATATAAACTTAATGGGAATTGCCATGTGAAGCGATGGATGCTATCATTATATAATGTAAATATTAATAGTATCTTACAGTATCTACTATCTACTGATTATAACAGACAGCTACTTAAACTGAATATTTAATTGTCATTTTATATTACTACTTTTCATATAAATATATAAATGTATACATTTGTTATTGAATATTTTTGTTTCTTTTTTTCATGTTCAAGGTGTATCCCGCAATGTTATTATAGCAGAGGCAGAGTTAGCCTAGTGTTAAGACACTCCACTCCCTACTTTCCGCCGAATTCTGGAGGCATTGCGCGTTGAGTGGCGAAACCGAACACCGCGCTTTATGTTGACACCATAGCGAAAAAATGAAAATATTCTATATTTTATTTCCTCGAATAGAGACCGAATCCACCACCTGTCGCGGTTACAGTCACACGTTTGTGCCTCTGCGTCACGACTGGCCTCAATGGCCTGGTTTGGTCTTATTGAAATTAACAATAATAAGAACGTATAAAATAGGCGCCACTATATCAATTTCAGAAAATTGCAAAGATGATTTAATTCATTCTGCAATACCTAGGCAAAGGGTATCTATCTATAATCTTGAATAATAGCCGCCATCTGTCTTTGCAGCGTTCACGAGAAATTACACGTTTAACATTCATTTAACTGCAGCTTCACTGTTTCTAACTTTATTTTTAGATTTAAGAGATAATTTTCAATTGTTCCATCGATTGTCAAAGTAAAATAAGATATATTTTATTAAAAGGCATCAAGAAATAATATTTTTTTTCTAGGTACGATATTAGATATGGTATTAGTGGTGATGATTAGAAATAAGCAATGTAGTAGTAGCATTTTTAAATGTTAGTTTTAATGTCTTTAGTCTATATTATAATGTTAAATATGAAAAAGTGGTTCTTTATTGAATTGTATTTGATCTATTAAGCTTAAATTATGGTATAGCATATACCAATCTACGTAAATGTCATCGATTAATACACATTTTACACTTTTCTTCTCATTACTATTTTATAATTAAAAACAATAAAAAAAACAATAAATACCTATTTGATGAGGATATATACCTATGTAGAAGTTCTTAAAAATTGTTTATGATTAATATATGCATCTATATGAAAATTTTTATTTATCCAAATGAATATATTCAAACCACCTGACATATTTAAAAAAAACACTTCATTAATATGTGTCTTCAACAAGACATACTTTATTTATATTCAAATAGAATATACAATGTACATCAAGAGCAGTTTTTAAAAATCCAAGGAGCTCTTTAATATATCGAGTATTTCAGTGCAACGATACAGTTGTTTACAGTGGGGGTGGGTAGGGGTGGAGGCAAGATGGCGGCGTCGCCAGGCAACGGTGCAGCTTCTTAATCGACCGCCTCGCCTCGGACGCTTTATGTAAGTATTATATTGCACTTCTGAAAATGTGATGTTTAGTAAATAAGGGGACGTGACGTAGAGATATAGAGACAACTTCTGACTTTTATCATCTTTTAAATCTGAAATTATATCTGATTTAGTTCTAAAAAAGCAATTAGTTGTTTTTTTTATAATTAAATCATTACATTATGTGTATACAAGAAAATTGATAAATGTGTTTTACAAAGTAAGAATTGAATTTTAGATCCTGTTAGATGCTCATGGATGGCAAAAATGGATGAAAAATATGTAAATATGTATCATTATGTATAAATCACTTACAACTGACAAGAAAATATCATTAGTATGCATTTCGGCCCAAACTTGAGAGGCGCTTCTGTACAGATAATAATATAGGTATCAAGTTGACCTTTCACGTTGGTTGGTTCTCTATACCTACTTTATATACGTTATATTACATATATTAACTTTTATTTTATATGCATTGATTATAAGATTTAGATTCTAATATTATAAATAAGTTGCAATTTAATGTTTTAAAGCTTGAATAGACAACACAACCACAAAACAAACACTCTAAACGTAACTTTCACACGTGCGGTGCATCATAAAATAAAATCTCATGTGCATCACCTATTTCATAGCTTTATCCCGAGCTGGCAAAAATATAGCAAAGCGGAGTAGAGTCGCGAAGTTAGCCGCAGTTAGGGAAGATTTGTCGCGCCGCCAACTAAGGCTGTTCTCGTGCTCTCGTAAGTAAAAATTATGATTATCGCCCGGCGAGCGCTGAGCCCTTGATCCCTAACTAACGGTGAGGATCCGAGATGGAGACTTTCCTTTTCTTCCAACTATAACTCTTTTTTATTGCCGCCCGCTGCACTCGATGCCCACTGGATTACTTACCGGGCTAACTGATCGCGACGGTAAACTACGTGGCTCCGGGTAGCCCTCGAATTCTCTTTCCAGTAAATTACGGAATGAATAGCCCTGTGGAGAACCGTTCGGTTTTAAGATGTTATTTAGGAAGTGTTCAAGGGTAACTGTTTGTTACAACATTTTGATTTTATGTAATGGCGAATTAAATGAAAGTGAGCTATTGTGCTTTCCTTCTTATATTAGTTTGTTTTGTAGAAAAAAAAACGTATTTAAATTGATAAAATTATGCCTGACAGTGTTAAAGATAAATATGCAACCAAATAAATGATTAAAATATTTTGCAGCAGATGGTGTCCAGTGGTAGGTATATTATGTATTCAGCATATCCTGTAAAGATGCAAAAGATGTAATGTCCTGGAAACCTTTCAAATTACATTTAGGATTAGAACATTAAAATTGATATTTACTTGTCAAAGATTTGTGATTAATATTTTTTATAACTGTTATTAACATTAAGTAAGTACATACATTACAGACGTATCTGTGACCAAGAATTTTATTATATGGCAAATAATCAAAAAATTATAATAGGATATCTTTATTATTATTATTTTTTTAGCTTCACGCTGTATCCCGCACACAGCAGGGTAGGCAGAGGGAACCTAGTGTTAAGACACTCCGTTCCCCACTTTCTGCCGAATTCTGGAGGCATTGCGTGTTAAATGGCAGAACTCAACGCCGCGCTTAACCTCGACACCAGAGCGAAGAGATGGAAATATAAATTTAAGTAAATATTTCATCTCCTCGAGTGGGGATCGAACCCACAACCAGTCGGTTTTGCAGTCACACCTCGTGCCGCTGCGCCACGACCGGCCTCATCTTTATTATTTTATTATATATTTTCCAATATTTTATTTAATTAAACTTTTACGAGCCCTTTTGAATTATTAGTAAATTTCATTCGGATGGAAGCAGCAGCTTAAAGGCAATTCTACTAAAAAAAAATCAGCAACTTACTCAGCAGTTGTTCTTTTAAAAGCTATTTTACATCTTATAACAATGCAACAACTTTATCATCTAAAAATTATAAAATAAAATAAATAAATTAGCTTCACGCTATATCCCGCACACAGCAGGGTAGGCAGAGGGAACCTGGTGTTAAGACACTCCGTTCCCCACTTTCTGCCGAATTCTGGAGGCATTGCGTGTTGAGTGGCAGAACTCAACGCCGCGCTTAACCTCAACACCAGAGCGAAGAAATGGAAATATAAATTTAAGTAAATATTTCATCTCCTCGAGTGGGGATCGAACCCACAACCAGTCGGTTTTGCAGTCACACCTCGTGCCGCTGCGCCACGACCGGCCTCATAAATTATTATCCAGTAATTATTATTATCCTCTCTAAAAATTATTATCCAGTAAAAAGATAATCCTCTTATATTATATATCAATTCTAGTAACACGAAGTGAATTATGATAATATAGACAAAATGGGAAAAGCAGAATATCCTATAAAAGAAATGAGTTGCTAATAAAAAGAAGCATAAGGGTTAAAAAATGTATTTCTTCATCCTAATACTTGTACAAGCAGTAAGTTTATATCTAAAAGGTATACCGTCAGTGTACAGTCTTGTCACGTGGCGTATGAGGACAAACAAGAATGTCAGTGCGTTAGGACGGTTTCAAGTGTTATTCAGAATATGGACATCGTAGACGTGACCGGCTGCGGAGACTTCGTGTGTGGTACAAGCTTTTGTATCGATAACAGTCTATTTCTTTTCTTTTTTTTAATTTCACATTTTATCTGACATAGTAGGCAGTAGGCAGAGGGAACCAAGTATTAAGACACTTCGTTCCTCATTTTCCACCGACGTTTGCCTCAATACCAGAGTGTAAAGAAATGAAAATATTTAATTTTCCATTTCCTCGAGTGGGAATCGAACCCACAACCGTCTCGTTACAATCACACATTTGTGCCCATGCGCCACGACTAGCCTTAATAACAGTCCATTCCCAATTCGAACGTTTATATATTACCGTTCTCCCTGACAACCCCGCTAGGGAGAAAGCGTGAAGCTAGTAGTAAGTTTATATTTAAGTTTTTTTTAATAATTAAGTATAACAAATACCTATTATAGGCATGGTTTAGTTAAAAAAATTCAAAAGCTAAGTAATTTTAGTACTTAGCCATATAACTACTAAACTTTAAATTTATTCTTAACATCAAAAAATTACCTATAATTTTAAATTTTATATACATACATTATTTTGATATTTTTATAGCTTCATTTTTAAGTGTTTAATATTTAATATGTTATGTATAAGCTACTATTCTGATTTTATAAGTTTAATATACTTATTATTTTCAAAATCATTATGAAATATACTTTCCTTTTCTTTGAAAATATTAAAATATACAAAAAATTATAAAAATACACTATCAAGATCATGCATAATGTTAGCTCGTACGTAAAACGATAATATTATTTATCACAAATAAATAAAGAGTTTTCGCTGACGCAAATTTGCTTACATCAATACATGTTTACTATGTTTCTATGGTCGATACAAAATATAATATACATATAATTTAATATGTATATTTAGTGTTGCAATAATATCGAATGCATCTAGCAAGATATTAAACTGGTAAAACAAAAAAAAGTATTTGTTATTCTTTTGCAAATTCTTATGTTTCATTATTATTCTTTTAAAATTTTCATATAAACATATTGTTTTGACATTATTTAACATATTCTCTACATATCATTTAAAAGAATAATTTAAACATAAAAAAAGATGTAGGTATATCTAAATAATAAGAGACTACTGCTATGCCGTAGCGCTCATGGGCCGGCTCGGATGGATTTGTTTTATGCCCACCGAAGGCATCGACTTACCGCGACCGTACGCCCGAGGCGTCTTCTTAATTTTATTACGCGACCCGACTCGGACCTGCCTCTCCGGGGAACACCGACTAATTGTGTCTCAGGAAAAACGTTGGAGATTGCAATTTCGCTGATATTGGACCTGACTTCGTGTAAATTATAAAATAAGTTTGCTCTATTATTACCTACTTTGTGAATAAATAGACTCACCAGCATAAGCGTCAGTCAGCGTCAGTGTGTCTCGTTAGTTCTAATTAGACCAAAAATATGCGACGATTGTGGATAATATATTCTTACAAGAATATTTTTTATTGAAGAGCTAAACTGTATTTACCTACATATATGTATATCCAATATATAAACGAAATATATAATAATATATGTAGAAATGAAATATTTTCATTTCTTCGCTCTGGTGTCGACGCAAAGGCGTTGAGTTCCGCCACTCAACACGCAATGCCTCCAGAACTTAGCGGAAAGTGGGGAACGGAGTGTCTTAACACTAGGTTCCGTCTACTTACCCTGCCGTTTGCGAGATACAGCGGGAAGCTGATTTATATGTATATTTCAAGTCTTAAAACGTACTTAGTAGAGAAATTGTTTATATTCAACAAATTAACGTTATCAAAATGAACTGATCGAACTAGAAGAAAAATACTTTAAATTGGTTATCTATCATAGTAGGTATATAACATAAAATACACAATAATAAACACAGTAATTATAACTATAACAGGAATAATTGTTTAAAAAAAAGTTAATATAGGTATATCATATCTATCATATCTATCTACATCTACAGTAGTAGTTAAGTTTGTATGTGGTTGCATGTACCCATAACAAAACTTTACTTAAGTATTTATATAATAAAAAAAGAAATCAATTAGATATTATAAAGCAATTAAAATAAAAAGTAACCTCATCATGCCAACAAGTAAAAGTAGCTCTCGCTAATGCTGTCACGTCACTCTAATAAATTATAATAAATTTGTAGCTAATTTTAATGTGCAATTATTGTTTACTTTATGACCAAAAGGAATGCAAGAACTTTGATTTTTTTAAATATTTTATTCGAACAAAGACGCAGTTACGAAATAATTATAATTGGATTATTTTTTATGTGAGAGAAATATTAAAGTTGCTTATATTTTTTTTTGGCATTTTTAAAAAATAATAACATAGAAAAGTTAATTGTAATAACGTCTTCTAGTATTAATTATAAAAAAATATTTTTTTTAAATCGTTGATATTAGTATATAGTGAAATATTTATTAAATTATTTAAAATTATATGTAATTCAATTTTTTTTTATTTGTGAATTTTAGCTATGAAAGTTCTAGATGCCATCTCTCGACAAATAGCGTATTTAATATTATTTAATAAAATTGGTTTCTTATAAACAGAGCCATCTATTGTCAAATAGCCAACAACGTTTTAGTCTAAATATTTTGTTACTCTTAGAGTAAATTTGGAATTAAAAAGTTAAACATAGAAGCATATAAACATGTTAGTTAATGTAGAAATATTTTAAATTTAATGTAAACAAATACGATTAGAGAGAAAACCCTTAACAACTTTTTAATTTTGCCAAACATTGAATGTCTGTGGACAATTTTGAAGAAAATTTTGTAATCTGTTTTCATGACTTGACATTTGTTTATATCAAATCAATATTCAATACGCAATAAACTTCGTACGGATATAACAAATTCTAAATTGTAGGGTATTTTGTTTTGTTAGTCTTCATAGAACCGACGACGAAAGTGGACAGTGGATTTTAAACGTTAACAATGACAAACGCATTTGCAGTTTGTCTTATTACAATATCATTCTTTTGTTGTACAAGTAAGTGTTATTTTATTTCTCATTATAATTATTAATCTTTTTGTTATATTTATTACATTACTATATACTGTTATGTGGCAACTAATTGCTGCAAAATTCTACAGTAGTGCGGCTATTCTTATTTTAGCACATATTACATTATTGCTTGCCTACGGCTCTGTGGTGTAACGTTTTCATTAAGTACGTAGTTTTTCTCGTATTAGAAAGTTCTTGAAAATCAAAATATTATTTAAACATATAATAATATAAATATTAAATAAATATTTTAGCCATATCTGTCTACGTATCTTTTGCATTTATTAAACAAAGAATATCATAAACAAAGACTATTCAAGTTGAAACTTGACATAAAGAGAAACGTTAACATAACTAAATTGGTATTTTTCAATACTATATAATACATTTTGAATAACAATATCATTACAATTAGTTGAAAAAAAGCACCCAGTTTTTAAAATTTGTATTAATATTTATATTTTTAACAAAATTTTACTTGATAAATACAGAAATAACTTAAAATTTTTGTCATGTTTACCCAGGTGGTAATGAATAACACATCATACAAATGAGTATATCAATGTTAAAAAAAATAAACTACTATTATAATTTGTATTTTAAAATATTTATAAATGTATCATATTTTCAATATTCATTCAAATCAAGGCCATTTTTCCCAGTGAGATTGTATATACATGGTCGAGGATACAATTTCCACTTGGAGCAATGAATTATTTATATTTTCCTGCAAACAAAAAAAATTTAACCCATAACCATTGTGTTTACAGTTAGCTGCACCATCATCATTGTCATTATTTATTTTGCGAAATATTGTCTTAAAATTGAGTATGATTCATATGATATTATTGTATCAGCTTGCAAGTTACTCACTGTTTGTAATAATATTGAATTTCCTGCAATCAGCATAAACAGAAGGGGAATAGGCTCTTTATATATTATGCATGTATGACAATATATCAGACTTGAAAAACATTACAACTGTACATTTAGATTTTTTTTCATTTTAATTTGAAATCGT
The DNA here is from genome assembly GCA_021202915.1 of Heliconius himera. NCBI lineage: Eukaryota > Metazoa > Arthropoda > Insecta > Lepidoptera > Nymphalidae > Heliconius > Heliconius himera. The sequence continues at coordinate 126,829 of JAJHJA010000381.1, read as the reverse complement.
TTTAAAAAGTAAAGTCCTGACCTATAATACTTAAAATATATTAAATATATTACAATATACTTAAAATGTATTTAAAGTGATGCCATTTTGTAGTGGGCTACCAACATTTAATGTTATAAAAAGTAGACAAAGTGGAAAACAACTTAACACTAAGTTCCCTCTGCCTACTCTGCTAAGATTGCTCTTTAAATATTTTATATAACTTAGATGAGCTAAAACTGTTATATTACATTTGTACCTAGACAGTTATTGTTTAATAGTTTTGTTTCCAAGTGTTTACTTGGAATAATACATTTATTTAATATCTATGCTAAAACTAAATAAACAGTCATCAATGTTATTTATCTATTTAAATTGTTTTGTTACCATAGTTTAAAGTGATTGACTTAAGAACACAAACAAAAAAACACTTTGACCTTTTGCATGATTTTATTTTAGATAAAATTAAAATACTCTAAACTAATATAAATTAGTTAATAATTACAAAAAAATATTATGTGGAGATTTGAATATTAGTAATTCAAATCAGTTTCACGTTGTACTTCCGCACACAGCAGGGTAGGCAGAGGGAATCTAGTGTTAAGACACTCCATTTCCCACTTTCCACCAAGTTCTGGAGACATTGTGCGTTGAGTTGCGGAACTCGACGCCGGAGCGGAGCTTTCCCTTGACACCAGTGTGAAGAAATGAAAATATAAATGAAAATAAATATTTCATTTCTTTGAATGAGGATCAAACCATTCAATTTCACAGTCACATTTTGTGCCCCTACACCACGATTGGCCTCTAGCTTAGTAATTTAGGTACATATTAAAACTTATAATGACAACTCTAATGTTAGCATTAATGATATCCACAGGTTTGTCAACTGCTCGACAAATTCCAAAAGAATGTTCTAAGGGACCAGAATATTGGTGTGAAAATTTGAAGTAAGTATTTATTTGAGAAATATATATATTTTTATTTTGGTGTTTAATTTACTAAATAGGTAAGAAGCAATGTAAATGTAGTCCATTCTCCATTTATGATCCACTTCAGGAATATTACAACACCTCCTGTTACCATAGTTTTTATATTAGTAAGATTAAACATCTGAACTATAGCATGTACAGTCAATATGGGTCTGAGAAGCACAAATCACTTTGTCAATGTCACATTGTATGAAGAATCTACTCAGGAGATTTAGGTAGGATTAGGAATAACTTTAAATAACATAGAAAATGCATGTTAAAAAGAGATTTAGTTGTGATGAATAGATATTCATTTTAACCTATTTCTGATATGAAATCAGTTTTTTTTAATTTCATTAACTAATTAGCATAATCACATTGCCAATATAAAAGTGGCATATTAGCAATTATTTTGCTGATGATAAATAAGAGGTCAAAAGTACTTGAATGATTGTTTTTACATACCTACATTAATATGTTAATATAAATAAAAGAAATATAAACAAGAAACGAACAATATTGTAATAGTCGTGACTTCAAAGTCAATTCAAAATTCAAAATGTTTGTATTCTTTATAATTATATACTTAAATGTTTCATGTCTGCTTAAACAAATTTCTGTCTATAAACATATTATTGTCGGAAATCGACAGAAAACGGAGAAGTGATTAATTTAGAGACAATGTGACTAGTTTCTATAACTGTTAAATAAATAAATCAGCTTCACGCTGTATCCCGCACGCAGGAGGGTAGGCAGAGGGAACCTAGTGTTAAGACACTCTGTTACTGTTCTAAGTTATAAACTACTGCTAAATTGTAAAACTAAAGGTTCACTATTACCGTTACTACTATTATTTCGATTAGTACTATAAAATATTCTCTTGAAATGTTTTCGAAACTTTTATAATGTAATCTATTTGTTGAATAAGCAAAAAACAAATCGATATCTAATAGATAATTGGTTTATTTTATTACCTAACCACTAATACCGCTGCGAATTATGAATCACGTAAACGTAATTCGTGATTCATGAATAAATATTTTACCGTTGGTTTTTATATCACAAAACCTATTGAAGTTTAATATATAAAATAAAAAAATAAATCAGCTTCACGCTGTATCCCTAAGGAGGAACCTATTATTAAGACCCATTCGTTCCCCACTTTCCGTCTAGTTCTGGAGGCATTGCATGCTGAGTTGCGGAACTCAACGCCGCGCTTTGCCTCGACACCAGAGCGAAGAAATGAAAATATAAATGTAAATAAATATTTCACTTCCTCGAGTGAGGATCGAAACCACAACCAGTCGATTTTACAGTCACACTTTGTGCTCCTGAGCCACGACTGGCTTAAATTTTAATATATGTTAGATGCTATATTTATTCATTGCTTCTACTTATTTTAATTAATATTTTGATGTAGTAGAAATAAACAAAATATTAGTCAACAAATATAAACCATTCGAACACAGTTACGTAAAATCGTACGATTTGATAACGAAAATTCTTAGTAACTGCTTAAAGAGAGCTAATTTACTACTAAGAGTTTAGTAGGACAATCATGATTTTAGTAGAAGAATCAAGAAAATCATGAGTTATGAATATAAAGCTACTAAAGCTATGTAATTAATCTGCCCAGTAGGTACGTGCCGTAAATGTAACATTTTTCCTTATTCTAATTGTAGTGTAAATAAATGTAAGATTTAAATATACATACATTCGATCCCCATTGGTGCAGACGTTTGGATAAATTTATTTTATGGAAAATATTGTTTACGAATGTGATTCCTCGCGCAATGTACCTAAAATGTAAAATGGAATGAATTAACACTGTCCTCTGTAATAAAAAAGATAATAAATCAGCTTCACGCTGTTTCCCGTACACGTTCTCTCTCTGCCTACCCTGCGGTAGGCTGAGGGAACCTAGTGATAAGAAACTCCGTTCCTCACTTTCCTCCGAATTCTGGAGGCATTGCGTGTTGAATGGCGGGTTTTCAACTCCGCGCTTTGCCTCGACACCAGAGCGAAGAAATGAAAATATAAATTGATATAAATATGTCATTTAATCGAGTGCAGATCGTATCAAACAACGAAAGTAATACACTTGTGCCCCTGCGCCACAACTGGCCTCAATAATAATCTCTCTCTGTAATTCTTAGTTTGCCCTTAAATAAAGAAATAAGAATACTTATGAACGTTATCGAATTCCTTTGATTTTGTGGCAAAAAAATATTAAAAATAGCTAGGCGATATTTTTCAATTTTTTATTTTACGTGGATATTGAAACTTACGAGCGAAAGTTTTTTCCATCATCAAGGAAATTTTATGAAAATAATCTTCGGCTTTTATATCATGTAATTTGGACGTATACTTTTCGAGAGAATGTGAAAAAAAAATTCAACGCCCTGTTTACGGCCGCAAGCCTACTAGGCTCGAATCACGCAGGGGGGACCTTGCAACCAATGACATCCCCTCATGCAGCCACGCACTGCTTCCTCTTCCTCAGAATTATAAAACCAAGTTAATCATGATTGAATATATAAATCAGGCCAGTCGTGGCGCAGCGGCACGAAGTGTGACTGGTAAAACCGACTGGTTGTGGGTTCGATCCCCACTCGAGGAGATGAAATATTACTTAAATGTATATTTCCATCCTCCTTGTTCTGGTGTTCGAGCTAAGCGCGGCGTTGAGTTCTGCCACTCAACACGCAATGCCTCCAGAATTCGGCAAAAAGTGGGAACGGAGTGTCTTAATACTAGGTTCCCTCTGCCTACCCTTTTGTATTAATCAAATGATCAATCCATTAGAAAATGAAGTAGGTATAAATAAAATAATTATAGGTGATATCCGGGGCGAAGCCGCAAGTGGGCCTCCAGTTTTTAATAAAATATCATTTAATTAACACAGGCGGGCTGCCAGACTGCGGCGCAGTGCAACACTGCATCGGCACAGTATGGGAAGAAGAACGAATCGAACTCAAATCCAATTGAAGTGTCCGACAAGATCGTCAGTCTGTTCAGACAACTTAAGGATGTCAAGGATATGATTAATGATGTAAGATGGTTTTTAATTTACTTATTTTGTTATCTGTATAGGTATTATATATGTGAAGTGACATGGGCTAGAACTTTAATCGTCCATTTATATTTTATTGTAATAATCTTATGAGGCCAGTCGTGGCTCAGAGCTCTGTAAACGTTACTGGTTGTGGGTTCGATTCCCACTCGAGGAAATGAAACATTTAATATTTTAAATTCTTCGCTTTGGTGTCGAAAGCACGGCCTTGAATTTTCTACACTCAATATTCTTCTTCTCTTCTTTCTTAGTCTTAATTCTTAGTTCCCTCTGCCTGTGAGCGGGACACAGCGTATTAAAAAAAAATAGAAAATAGTTAATCCAACACGAATATCACTCGTTATTAGTTAATAATCTGATTGTAACGTTACTAAGTCTATATATCTTTATTATTATTTAAAGTCGATGACATCATCACTTTATTACTGTACCTAGTTATTACTGTACCTAGTCTTTTTAACATTTTGGATTTTTTTGTTTTGGTATTGGTAAATATATTTGTTAAATTTAAATTTTATCAGTTGTGTCGCTTCAACACGACAAATATTTATAATGTAATCTGTGTTAGTGATAAGAAGCGTGTTTCCCTCCTGCATATTTAAAACATGATAAAGCCATTTTGGAGCTTTTATTTTTAATAACTTTTTTTTACTTGCTTATGAAAATGTTATAATGCAGAAGTTTGTACTCCAACTTCTGCATTATAGAGTTCTATACATAATCAGACGCATTTTTAGCATAGTTAGGCTGATTACACTTAAAATATATTATTCAAATCAAAAGATATCGAAATTGCATTAAGTCAATAAGACAGTCAATATATATTTTAACCTAAGAAGTTTGCTTAATATCTGCTTGTACGGTTTCTGTATTGATAATCTAATTTAATTTATTATATGAAATTTAATGAAGAACAACAATTATATTATGTAAACTTTAGCTTATCTAAATTGACAACTCGTTATAAGTTTAAATAGTATAATAATATATTCAAATTAGAAAAAAAATATTAATTTTCAAACTGTCTAAGTAATTCATACTTATGTTTATCCTTTCCTCGTCTGTCATAACTCATAATAGTAATGTTGATGTAACATTGGAAATTTATTTCACTTGATTTGTGTTTATAGTATTGTAGTACAGTCGTTCAGTCAATGTCAATTTTGTAGGCAAGAATTCATTGAATAATACGTGCTTAATACATTCAATTTTATACATGGGCAGACGTGACGTCAATGGGACAGCGATTTACTGTAAACGCTACGGTTGTGGGTTCGATTCTCTCTCGTGGAAATGAATTATTTTCATTTTCTCACACTGGCAAAGCGTAGCGTTGCAATTCACTACTCAACGAAGTGTCTCAACACTAGGTTCTCTCTGAATACTCTGCTATATACGAAATACAACGGCGCTTTTATCCGTTTTTCTTTCCTTTTTTTCGTTATTAGAGTTACAAATTATTTTTTTATATGTCAAGTATAAACTTAAGTGTAAAGGTTTTGTTATTTGGGTGCTAATTAAGTATCTATTTTTATACAGGAATATTTAGGAACTCGTGTGAACTCCGCTTGCCGCGATGTGCCGTCGCCGGCCATCACCGCCGTGTGCAAGGAGAACACAGCGGAACTACAGCAGTACATGAGCCACCTCCTCCAATCCGACACTACTCCTGAGACCATGTGCAAGATAATCGGCATGTGTAACAACCCTAAAATTGATCGTTTGATCTCGGTAAGTGACTTTAAAAGATATTTTAAAGGGGCTATTGAAGTGCAATGAAAAACCTTCTGATTGCAAACGTGATGGCAAATCATTTTGGGTTCGTTTCTCACTAGGAGGAATGAAAAAAAATCATACATATTATTACCTAAAAATAACTTAACGTTTATTTCATAAACATTTTTATAAAAAAAAAAAAATTTAGCTTCACGCTGTATCCCGATCACAGCAGGTAGTGTTATGACACTGTTCCCACTTTCTGCCGACTTCTGGAGCCATTGCGTGTTCAGTGGTGAAACTCAACGCCGAGATTCGCTTCGACACTAGAGCGAAGAAATGAAAATACAAATGTAAATAAATATTTCATTTCCTCGAGAGGGGATTGAACCTGTCGGTTCGATTTTACAGTCACACTTTGTCCCTGCACCACGACTGGCCTCAAAGATCAGAAAAATCATTCTTTACAATAATATAAAGATAATAAATATTTTGTTCTATTTTTTGTTTATTATTTTTTTTCTGTTACCAGAAAAAGAAGACTGAAGAACCTACCAAACAAAAGCGTATGTATTTATAAATAGTAGTATTATATTATGACTTATTATTAAAATTTGATGACCTTTAACATCAACATGCAGTAAATACAAATTAGTGATCTGATTTTTCAGCACATCTATTGGGAGCTACGAAATGTACCTGGGGACCTTCTTATTGGTGCAGCAATTTCAGGTAATTATTATTATTTTTTAAGTCCACATTAACCCGCCAGGCAGGGTAGGCAGAGGGAAACTAGTGTTAAGACACTCCGTTTTTCACTTTTTGAGACATTTTTCGAGGCATTGTGTATTGAGTGGCGAACTCATCGCCGGGTTTTAACCTTGATGCCAGAGCGAGAAAATTAAAATATTGATTCTTAATCTTATTTAAGAATTCATTCCCCTGAGTGGACGGCATTGCATACAGCGTAAGGCGTGATTGTTTTTTTTTATTGAAAGAAAAGAAAGAGCTTCTGGATCAACCTAACCTAAGCAATTTTTTATTTCGAATCTCGCGGGATAGGGATTTACGCGGAAAAAACCGTGTTTGTCTTGCACGTGTACCTGCTACCTAGATAGATAGATATGAAACGAACAAGCATTTTTCTAAAACGACATTTTTTTCTACCAAAATGAAATAAAATCCTAAAAGATTTAGATTGTGATTCATTAAGTGCTTAACAGGATAAATAATAATACAGCCCTACGGGAGCCGTTATTAGAAAATAAACTAGCTTATACAAAAATCGTTATTTACGTAACGCAATGCTACAATATTACAATTTGCTGCATCACGCTTTCGTATTAAACGGATATTTAAAATGAAACTACTCTACCATACCTAATAAAACTGGACAGATTTCACTCATCTTTGTAAAACAAATATGGCAATTTAGATTTTTTTAAACATTTTTTACATTGATCGATTATTCCATATTATATGTCTATATTAGAAATAATAATGTTAGGAATATAGTAGGTATATTGAAATTGGAGCCCACAAACAATAGTGCCTGTAATTCTATGAGGTTCCTTGGGAAGTGTAGGAAAGCATTAGGAGAGGATTTTTAATTTTTTTCCTACGGAAACGAAAAAAATAGGTCATTTTATTCTTTTGCCCTCTAAAATCAAGTAGTAAGTGGCCACCAGTTTATTACAAACAGAATGAACAAAAATGGATATAAATAATAGTAAAAAAAATCTTCTTTAGAATTTAAGAAATTTAGAGTCACTTGAACTTGTTTCATAAATTTTAAAGATGTTTTTATTTTTTTTGTTATATGTTATGTTGTATATTGTTTGTAATATTGTTATTTCTAAGTAACATATATATATATATATATATATATATATATATGTGTAGTTAGAATATTTTTTTTGCATTTTCGCATATTCAAGTAAAATAAAATGCTTTTAAACAGCACTGGTCGTGAATGCAAAATGACGCATCATTGTGTGCAACGTGTGTGGTCCAAAATGACGTTCCCACAAGACGATGACGGCATTTGCAAGATCTGCAAGGACATGGTGAAGCAGGCCCGGGATCAGCTCCAGAGTAACGAAACACAGGTGATTCTTTAACACGATCCTTTTACCTATATTTTTTTTGGCCATGATGACGTAGCGGCCCAACGTTAACTATGTACGTGACTGTTGTGGATTCAATTTGCACTCGGTGGAATAAATTACTTTATTTTCCTCGCTGTGGTTACAAGATAAAGCGCGGCGTTGAGTTTCATCACTTAACATGCAAAATTTGGCGATGCGTAGAGAACGGAGTGTTTTAACACCAGGTTTCTCCTGCCTGCATATGCAAGGTATAGCACGTGTATCGAGTTGAGACAACATAAAAAAAATATCAAAATATAATTGGACTTTCTTTTTTGGATTTACTTTTTTTTTCTTTTAATGCGCATATAAGTTGTTTATTTAAAATACTTTAGCAATATTTTTTTTATATTTTCTAATATCCGTATTCATATATTAATAAGGGGAACAAAAACTTTGTACCCCTTTTTAGGAAAATTATGTGGACGGAGGAGTATGTAATTTGATACAGTCACAGTTTATATAGGGAAGGAGTGCAGAATGTTAATATTAAAAAATAATAAATATAACATACACTATCATATGCGAAATGTTGAACTATCGTATTTTTGAAGTTTTATTATATTTATAGTCACATACACGTTGCTATGGCATCGCGTATTGTATGCGTCAACAGCTCCTCCTGTATATTTAAATATACGTATTACCTACAAATATAACAAATATTGTTGTTATTGCCATTCGGTAAGAAATATTATATTGTGCTTGGAAGTTTCCTTTTCGTTATTTTTATATCACAATAATATATTCTACATAATATGTATGTATTTTAATATCGAATATCCTCAATTGCGGTAGACATAGCATTTTTTTATTGAATTACTTGAAAAGGCTTGGTCATGATGATCCGCCCAAGTTATTTTGTTTCTTTACTTGCAAATAAAAAGTATAATAATTTATACAATTTATACAAAAAAAACCCAAAAAAAAGACTCTTAAAAGACATCCATATTCAACTTCTATGATAGTTATTTAAATATTTTATTCTATTTTTCAAGTCGTTATTCAAGTACAAGAACATCATTATTATTGTAAAAATACATTACGTGTTTTCGTTTATTAAGAGCAACTGTTGAGTTTCTTGCCGCCTCTTTTTACAGAACTGTATTCCGAGGCGGTGGTAGCTTCCTGTAGGACTGACACTACTCACATTTCTATGTAACTTGACTCGGCACTTTGGCGGAAAGTGGGGAAAGGAGTGTCAACGCTAGCTAGGTTCTTAGGTTCCCTCTTTCTACCCTGCCATGCGCGAGATATTTATATTTATAATAAAAAAATATTTTATATTAGCAATGTTTAATTTTTTTAGTAATGTTTTTATAAATTTATGACTCGTCCTATTGAGATAAGTCAATGACCGATAAAAAACTTACAGAATATCATATTAAATTAATTATATTTATTTATTTACTTAATAATTTACTTGGAGTTATAGCTTTTTGTACCATATTATCTATAATTACAACATTTTGTTATTGTTATGGACGTTGTTATAATAATAATAATAAGAAAACATCACCTCTGAATAGTTTATAAAAATTATAAAGATATCATAAAGATTTAGTTAGTCATTTAATGAGCGGAGGATGATAAATATGTATCTTGTTTCACATAGAAAATCTCATATTTAATCAATGGCATTTCTTTTGCACCGTAAATAATCTTTTTAAATCATCTAATATCCTAAAACTGAATTGTGGACTAGAAAATTGATAAACAAAATTATATAAATGAATATCATTTGTTACAAATGAAATGAGATTAGTAATAAATAATAATCATATGCGTTATTTTTGTTTTTATTTTTTTTATATGCGTTAAAAATATTTAGACATATACATTGAGTATGACTGTAAACACTTCTGCTTTTAAATGTTAAAATAGTTAATAAAAATATAAATATTTCAATCAACAGGAAGAGTTAAAAGAAGTTTTCGAGGGAGAATGCAAATTGATTCCAATCAAGATAGTTACAAAGGAATGTATCAAGCTGGCGGACGACTTTGTGCCCGAATTAGTAGAGACGCTGTCTTCTGAAATGGACCCCACAGCTGTATGCTCAGTCGCTGGACTATGCAATAACGCTAAAATTGACAACCTCCTCGTGGATTATGTAAGTGTCTTTTTTTAAATGTCGTAATAAACTTATAAATACAAAACAATAACTAACTAACTTCACGCTTTATCCCTAGCGGAGTAGTCAGAGAGAACGGAGCGCCAAACGCTACGGTCTCTACATACCTCTTTCGCCTCGTCCACTGTCATCAACCTCGTCATACATGCTCTGTGGGGGGGTCCTCATGCTTTTTACGTGAACTTCCTCCAGTATCTTTGATACTGTGTTTTCGAATGTCAACCGAGGTCTCCCCCTACCTCTCTTACCGATACAATTTTGTAGCTACAAACAACTACAAAATAATATGGACTAGCAAAATTTCCCTTAAGATAAAATTTTAGCATTTAGTATAAATTTTGTCAGACTAAGCTTAAGATTAAAATACCTATTAGTCTTAATGACTGTATTGTATTTTTTTAAATGATAATAATAATTAATACATACAAAAACTAATGTCTATTCATAAATTGTGTATTCTATATGGAGACATTGAAACTGTGTCTATTTAATTACATTACACTAAGAAGGTTATTTATATATATTTGAATTTCAAAGTCATGAACAAACCCTGTTCTTTAATATTATGAATAGATTGTTATTTAGGAATAAAGAAATCCTTGTCTTTTTAAATTGATGTATTGTTACATTTGCATATTAATTTCAGAATGGAGCTCTAAAACGAAGAGAGGGTTGCTCTAATTGCCAAAGATCCATCGGTATTGTAAGAAAGCGCTTTGATGCGACGAGCTATGAGGACTTCCTTGTTGGATTACTTCAGGTATTAAAGTATTTTTGTAGATTCACGCTGTATCCGCCATATAACAGAATACGCAAAAGAAACATAGTCTTAAGACACTTTATTCCCCACGCATAGACTAATTTTTGAGACATTGTGTGTTGAGTGGCAGAACACAACGCCGCGCTTTGTCTTCTTACTGGAGTGAGAAAGTGAAAATAATTAATACCTCCGAGCGGGAGTTGAACCCATAACCGCCATATTTAATAATCAGCTTACCGCTGTATCCCGCACACAGCAGGGTAGGCAGAGGGAACTTAGTGTTAAGATCTATTTACATAGATGTGGGAAATCAAATTGAAATGATATATTAATGTTACTTATTTCAGGCGTGCCAAAAAGTGGGATCTTTCTCGGACTCCTGTTCCATGCTAGTATTCAAGTACTATGAGAACATAGTAGCTGCTCTGAAGAAGGATCTGACCCCGCAGTCCATTTGTCACATCAACGGACAGTGCAACTATCTATACCATTCACACAATTTGTACACATTTGATGATGAAACTAAGGATCTAAAGGCTTCTGAGTAAGTAATAAATGTATTCCAAAACTTTAAATTTTTGGATTCCGCCACTCAACCCGCAATGCCTTGTTGAATTCCGCCACTCAACCCGCAATGCCTTCAGAATTTGGCGGAAAGTGAAGAATGGAGTGTCTTAACACTAGGTTCCTCTCTGCCTACCCTGCTGTGTGCTGGATACAACGTGAAGCTGATTATTTTTTTACTATAACTAACTTTACAAGAAACAAATATTATCAAACAATATACTTAACAAAATATAATGATCAGAAACAGTAATGTTAACATTGCTAGTCAAAGGTTAAAACCCAGAATGCACAAAAAATATTTAAATATTTTAATTTATCAAGACTTTATTTTTATATGCAAGAATAAAAAAAATTAAACATTTAATAAATTGGAATTAGAGCAATATTTCTATGTATAATGCAAACGTTGCTGGTTCATATAATTCTGTGACTGTAGTTAAAGTTGTGATTTTGTGACTGAACGGAGTGACTTAACACCAGGTTCACTCTGTTTCACCTGCTATTTTGGGAGATAAAGCGTGAAGCTATACAATACTTTTTTACGTTTTAGTGACATTCCATGTGAATTCTGCGAACAAGTGATCCAACACTTACGCGACACGCTTATAGCGAATACCACGGAATTAGAGTTTCACAAAGTACTCGTTGGTAAGTTTGACTTTTATTTTTTTTACATATACATACTACAGAAAGATTTTTTTACATATACTTCAAAAGACGTAGGTCTTTTAATATGTTTGTAATTTGATTTTTTACTGAAACTATTTATTTATAGGGATAAATAAATAGTTTCAGTAAAAAAAAGTGGCTTTGTCTATATGAAAAAATATTTTTTTATTACTTTCTTATTTATGAACCACTTAAAATAAGAGGAACAATTAATATTAAGTTAACTTCACCAAAATATAAATATAATAATGGTGTCTGTCTGTCACCACTGACAAACAAAAATTAAAAAAAAATCATTGTTTTGGGCCCTACTGCTACTTTGATGAAAGCCACTATAATATTTTTTCTTAGATATTTTCCATGTACAGACAGTAACAGATGACAATATCCACACATCTCTATTACGCCACTCATGACTACTAACAAAACGTTTATATTAATATATTACAGCTGTAGAGTTTATCTCATTGAACACACTATTCTCAAGAACTATTGCTTTGCACTGATAAAATATTTTTGTGTTGTATAGCCGATTGATCAAGGAAAGCTATACCATATAGGCTTATACTATATCTTACACCATGCTAGTATTTTCAATGTAACACTCCTATATCTCCGGCTAACTTGTTGCCTTGGGCACTTGGAACATACAAATCTCACTAATTTTCACTTAATGTTGAGAGTGAAGCCGCAGGAAATAATAAGTTATTTATAAAACCTTATCATATAACAGTAATTTTATATCTAATAGGTTTATGCAAGCAAACGGGCGAATTCAAATCCGAATGTCTCCATCTCGTCGAGCAATATTCTTCAACAATCTATAACTTCTTAGTGTCGGAATTAAAAGGTGCAGAATTATGCAGTTTGATTGGAATCTGCACTAACAAAACTGAAGTAACTATTGCACCTCTCATCCCTAAGGAGTTGGCTGTGAAAGCTGTTAAAATGTCAACCGAACTTATTGGTCAAGATGAAGCCAATAGCTACATTACAGAGGTAAATTATATTATACAAATTAGTAGAGATAAAGAAAATTGTGTATCAGTGAAAATATATACAGAAGCTTTTGTTGTTTTTTAGTTTGACACTGTATCCCGCATATAACAGCGTAGGCAGAGGTAACAACCTAGTTTTAAGATTCAATACATCTTCCAGTCAAATTTCGAGACCATTGCTTGTTGAATGATGGAACCCAATCTATCGCTTCGTCTTGTTGCTTGTGTTACCAAGATAGTGAAAGTAATTCATTCCCCCGAGTGAGAATCGAATCTCTAATCATCGCGTTTACTGTCAGATGCTGTACTGTTAGGCAACGACGGATGTCATTTAGGATTAAAAAATTAAATTAGCTTCATGCTGTATCAAGCATCCAGCAGGGTAGCCAGAGAGAACCTAGTGTAAGACACTCTGTTCGCTACTTTCCGCCGAATTTAAATTTTGTCGAGGCAAGGCGAGTGCGTCTTGAGTGGCGGAACTCAACGCAGGGTTTTTGATGACACTTAGGGGTTTGTGTATTATCAAATAACATATTGGTATGTTATTTTTGTTTTCATTTAAACAGTTCTTGAAAAACCAAATATTAAAGTAATGAAAGTAAGTTTAGACTTAAACGTGAAATTTTGGAGAATATTGTTATTTGTAATGTGTATGACAAATAAAGTTCATATTTCGCATAGCATTTATAATTTTTTTTTCAGAACACCCAAGCAAAGAAACATGAGAACGTACAAATATTGGGCACTGAAGCGAGCCAGGTCCCCGTGTTGCCCATAGAGAGGATGTTCGTGTCCGCGCCGCGCTCCGACGCCGTGTGCTCCTTCTGCCAGTACTTCCTGCACTACATACAGGTGGAGCTCAGCGACGACAACACTGAGGTGAAAACTCATGTCCTTGGTGGACACAACTTTGTTTAAATAGTTGACGTCCCAATGTACTCTATTTCAATATCTACCCTATATCAAATGATATATGATAATTGCTTCAATTACTATGAAGGAATTTTTTATTTCAAAAATATTTGTTTAGTTAAACGCGCCAATCTCAGGAACGACTGGTTCAATTGTTTTGGAAAGTACATACATTTTTACTGAGTAGTTAACGTAACGCTTTTTTGTCTTTGGAAATGATTGTTTCACTTGGCACAACAGTTTAAGAAAAAGTCAACAGAAATATCAAGTGGGGAACGGAGTATCTCAAGGCAAGCAAACCCAGCCAAAATCATTGTTTTTATTTTATGAAAATATTTGTGTCGTGTCAGGAGGCCATCAAGAAGGCGGTGGAGGAGGCGTGCGACGTGCTGCCGGCGTCCATCGACGACGAGTGCCGCCAGTTCGTGTCGCAGTACGGGCCCGCCGTCATCGCGCTGCTCGTGCAGGAGATCGACCCGGCCAGCGTGAGTCTCTTGCCTTTTTAGTTACACTTCAAATCTAGTCCTTTACGAAGTCGGCGTGAATCAATTATATGAACATTAGGAAGATTAATTTATTCATATTACGTTGGTCCGGTTGCTTTAAAATTAAACTTATTATAGATATATAATCTAAAATTGTGTGATTTTTGAATTGATTCGCAAATCACTTAATTTCTTTCTTTTTTTCCTAAATTGGAAAAAAAATTAAAATTTTTTGGAAATTTGAAAAAAGTATTTTGAAGCTTTGAAAGTTTTTAGCGTTTTCATCCATTAATTAGAAATGATAACCTTATATGTTACAAACGCATTTAAAAATTGGTTTCGTATTGTTTATATAATTATCAAATGTTCTCACCAGGTATGTCCAGCTTTGGACTTGTGTCCTAAAACCGAGGAAGTACGTCGTGTTGATATAAATGCAGAGAAATCGAACTGCCCCCTTTGTCTGTTTGCTGTAGAGCAACTTGAAACCATGCTGAAGAATAATCGCAGTGAGGTATTGTATATATTTTATTAATTTTATTTATGTTGTAAAAAAATCAGCTAACAATTTAAGGTTACCGCCCAAATATAAAATGTAAAAAAATAAGAACCAAATTTAATGACATATATAACTTTGGTGTTTGTTTATCAATGTCAATTTATTCTTACTAACATGAAAGGGTTTTCATAGTTTAATTTTTATTTCTAATGTTCGCGACTTTATATTAATAAAGTCGCGAACATTAGTACCAAAGTTATATATGTCATTAAATTTGGTTCTTATTTTTTTACATTTTATATTTGGGCGGTAACCTTAAATTGTTAGCTGATTTTTTTATTCTAAAATTTACATATAATTAATTAATGTTTCACCCTATATGAGTTAAAATATAATCAGAAATATTCTACACAGGAAAGTATCCGTAAAGCATTAGACGGACTGTGCAACCACCTGTCAGCGAAACTGCGCACTGAATGCGTCGATTTCGTGGACAATTACACCAACCAATTGGTAGAAATGCTGGTAGCCGATCTCAACGCTCAGGAAATTTGTGTATACCTTAAACTTTGCAAAGACGATAAAAAACATATTGATCCATTGTCTCTTAGTACTGAGAAAACCAACCAGCATACCGTAGGCCATTTGTCCATAGATAAATTCCACAATAGTCCAATATTGAGGGGCGATAGGAATAACAGACGGCGACCGATGCTACCAAAATCGATGTTGGAAAATGGTGACGGTGACATAGGTATGGAATATATATGTTTTGGTTTTTTTATTTTATTTTGATATTACACGTAATTTGAAATCACGTCAGTTTTGTGTAATGTAATGTTTTAGATTTTACGACTTTAAATAAACAATTTTATTTATTTGCTTGAGATAAATCAAAATGGTTTGAAAATGGATTTCCACTTTACATTATATTTAAAATATTTTAACTTCTTTATAAATGACTAAATATAGTTGTCGATTGATCGTAATATTTATTTATGAAATCTGTTGCTGTAGCTACAAACGAGATCCCAGACAATACAGTCAATGGCCGCTCAGTTAATACAAAGCAGAAAACAATTTGCGTCATATGCGAATTTGTACTCAAGGAGATCGATGACCAAATCAAGGATAAACACAATGATGTAAGTATATTTTTTGTTTTCTATGATAGGCAAAGGGAATCTAGTGTTAAATACACTCCATTCCACACTCTACCATAAAAAAACTTGAAAGCTAGTGCTGTGAGGAAATTAAATATATTTGTATGAATTATATAAGATATATAACTTTATATTGCAGGATGAAATCAAAAAAATCGTGCACGGTGTATGTAAACACATGCCGAAGTCGGTGCGCCCCGACTGCGACCAGTTCGTGGAGAAGTACGCAGACCTCGTCATCAGCCTGCTCGCCCAGGAGCTCAACCCCGACGAGGTGTGCCGCGAGCTCAAACTGTGCGGCGCCACCTTGGACACTCTTAGAGGTTCATTATGTTTTAGCTTCACGTTGTATCCCGCACGCAGTAGGTTAGGCAAAGGGAAGGGAAAGGAATTAAATCAGCTCCGTTCCCCACTTTCCGCCGAATTGTAGACGCATTGCGTGTTGAACAAGCTTGTTCAACGTTGCACTTTGTCTTTATCTGAGTGAGAAAATAAATATATTAAATAATTTATTACCCCGAGTGGGAATCGAACTCACTATCAGATGTCAGATGCTGTGCCGCTCGCCACGATTACTTCAATTTGATTTCCTTTTTTATTTCCATTTGGTAATGAAGTCCACAACCTGTCTGTCCCGATTACAGTGTCACGCCTGTGCCCTTGCGCCACAACTGGCCTCGGATTCTATATTTATTAATTTAAAATATAAATTAGCTTCACGCTATATCCCGCGCACAGCACGCTGTGCAGAGGGAACCTAGTGTTAACACACTTTGTTCCCCATTTCCCGCCAAATTTTGGAGGAATTTCATGTTGAATGGCGAAACTCAACGCCGTGTTTTGTTGAACCCACAATCAGTCGCGTTTACAGTCACACACTTGTGCCCTTGCGCCACGATTGGCTTCATTTTAATAAATGAAGCCAAGCCATGCAAATTAATATTAATTGCATTAATATTGTAATTGTAATAATTGTTTCTCAGCAGAAGAGATTTTGGACTGCGCCGTATGCGAGACGGTAGTGATGGCTCTTAAGAAAGTGCTCAACAATGACAAAGTCGACAGAAATATTGTGCATATCGTAGAAAAGGCATGCTCAGCTTTGCCCTCTAAATACTACAATCGGGTAAACATTTATATATATATTTCTTTTTATTATTTTTATTTATCTCAATAATATCGTAAGTGAGATAATATTATAATATCTTTAATGTATAAAAAAGTAAATAAAAATAAAGCAATAGTGCGAAAGATAACTTAATAGGATAAAAGGAATGTATTTTGTTATTAATATTTTGTTTGACTATAATACGATTGTATTATTATTAGTATTATATTGCGTTCATTCATTATGACTGTAAAGTGAAATATGAAATTAACTCTAATTCTGTTTTCACAAAAGCTTAAAAATATTTAACATTATAAAACAAAAAATATATATATTTGTACACACATTTATACAAGTTTATATGATACAAATACAGTGTCACACAATGCTGGAGATATACGGCGAGGGAGTGATCCGCCTGATCGAGGAGTTCGGCACCAAGGACGTCTGCAAGAAGATAGGCCTGTGCGCCGTCACCGACGCCGCCGCGCTGCGCATGCGCGCGCCCTGAGCCACTACGTACGTGTTTACATGTACAGTGCAGTCGATGAGTCGTGGGTGCCCTGAAGTTGATGACTGTGCAGAGTGCAAATTGGATTATAGGATTTTTTTCTGACTTTTGATTGTTCTTCCCGAGCATTCACTCGGTTTGCAAAAGTTCAGAAAACCTAACTTCAGTTCGGCCACGAATCCTCAACCGTACTGTTGTTTGTATCCTATTGAATTTACGTTAGCTAACTACCACTTAGATTTATCGGTGTACAATTTTCTAAAGTAGAATCTGTAGAAGCAACAAAAACTGAATTGTCATGCCAGATCAAAAAAGGCAGGGAGTGCTTTTTAATTTTAAATTTTTTAAATTATCTTATTTTTTTTTTTCAAAAAGTGCTTATACAATTGTTTTATAATTTATATGTCACCCGCTCTGAAATGTGCCACCATAGAAAATAAGAACCTCCAAAATCCATTCATAATTGGCTGAGCAATCAATAAATACTTGTATACATACATAAATAAATCATATATACAAAAAAATATAGAATGACATTTATATCCTCTTTTTTAGAGTCGGTTAAAAGCGGACATTTTATTAATTAAAGTTGAGTTGGATATTTTTCAGAAATGAAATCTAATAATATATATGCTCATATTAAATAAAAATAGAATTAAATTTATATTTTTTTTACAGGTACTGCTCCGTAATTAAGCAATTTTATTCGTAATCTCTTCATTTAGTTGTCATGATTTTTACCAAATGTTTTTCCTTTCACTTATTAGAATTCTAGTATATTTTTTTCATTTGTGATTATTTTAAGCTAAAATTGTTTTAGTTAATAAGTCTTGCACCCCTATGTGGTTACTCATAAATAAATATATCTTTTTATTTTATGTTTCATTATAATTTTAAACAATTTTGTGGCCTTTTAAGGCTACTTTTAGTTTTTAAAAAAATACGTAGGTTGGTGATACGATTCCACTCGTTCTAATTTTTTTCGCTTATTAAATGACTGATTGTTGATTTACAACCGATTTTTTCTGAACTATGATTATCATAATAAGTAAAAAAAATGTTTATACACTATTCTTACATGTTAGCCTGTGATAGAAATACTTTTGTAACTAATAAATGAAATTGGGGAATTGTTGTTTTATTTTTAAATACCTTTACCTAAATTTTGTTATGTATTTAAATAAAAATATACATTTTTATTTATAATAAAGTGTGACTTCCAAATAGGTACATACAAAAGATAAAAAAGAGTAGCACCATTTTGGTCATGAAATATTCATACTTTCTTGTATATATCGACTATTGTTTATTATCGACTGGCGATAAGCTGCAAATTCACAAATGCTGAATGACTTACTATTCTTAAAGAAATTGTCATCAAGCAGTATTCAAATGTGTTTTGCATATTAAATTAAAAAAAAACTTGTGTTACAATATTTTTTTATTTCTATAAATTTGATGAACACGACGATATTGACATAATGGTGATATTTTTAAAGATTAAAGAGAATCAGAAAACTAATTATTTCCTTTAAATCTGATTTTTATCAGTGAGAAGGCGGTGGGGTATAACATTTTTCTTCATCTATCATTTCCTGGAGCTGAGGAGCTAATTCGGGTTCGTTGGGATTGTGACGTTTTAAGTAGTCTGCAAGCCACAGTAGCGGTTCCGCAGGTCGTTCGTGAGCCAGGGCGGTGAGCGCTGGCGAGAGTGTAGGCGCTACGTGCTTTTGTATATAGTCACCAATTTGCCATTGACGGAGCATCGGTCCCACTATCACTGAAATACGAATTAATTATTCACTAAATTTAGTTATTTTGCCGTACATACATACATACTTAACCTTATTTATATAAGTATTCTTAAATAATAAAACAAACTTCTCTATACTGTGCGTTTTTTAAAAACTAGATAGATAAAAATATGTATAATGTACTATACATGTATAGTGATCATATGTGTAAGGTACTATACGAAATTTCAAATCGCGTCACATGTTTTTAGCAGGGGCATATTAAAATTCAAAGATTTATATTATAAATGCTTAGGGGGTTATCCGTGATCCCTCACCCTTTTGATTTTAGTTCAACATGCATAAACTATACATATACCCCAGAGAATTTACTAATATTAATTATAATATCCAAAACATTTAATCAAATACAGAAAATAGGTAAGGTAAAAATAGATAATTATTTTCTTAATAGTAAAAAATATTTGCAATATAAGTAATACTTAAATATTGATAGGATCTTTTTTAAATTGCTGTATTCCACTAAAGGATGTTAAAGACCAGCAATTGAAGAAAAGTATGTAAATATATATAAAAAAATATTAACGTACTATTTGGAAAGAAAAAATGTATTTCTCGTAAGGCTTCTGCGTGATTCTCGCTCCCGTGCAAAGCGTTGAAGTACTCGCTGTAATTCGTGCGTCGCCCGTAGCACGCTCGTAGGCTGTCCGGCCAGTACGCTTGAGCTTCCACAACTCTACAACAGTGCGTAACAATTAAATAAATAATAATTTTTACATTCATCGACACAGAAGACAGTCCTGGCCCAGGGGCACATAGTGTTGCAAATTGTAAACGCGACTGGTTGTGGGTTCGATCCCCGAAGAAAAATATCTTTTTAAATTTATATTTCCATTTTTTCGCTGGTATCGAGGCAGAAGCGTGGCGTTGAGTTCCGCCACTCAACACGCAATGCCCCCAGAATTCGGCGTAAACTGGGGAACGGAGTGTCTTAATATTAGGTTCCTTTTGCCTACCCTGCTGTGTGCGATATACAGCGTGAAGCTGATTAAATTTTTTAAAATTATATTCATAATTCTTTTACCTTCACGCATTTCCTGTACATTTTGGTATAAGCAAGGACAGTTAAATATAAAAAATAAATAGAAACGAAAAGTTATATTAATTACAAATTGAAATAAACAATTCTCGAGCGGCGACGGGATCGTAAGCCTTTTACGTTACATTATAAATTCATGGCTGAATAAAGGGATAATTTTGACCTATCCTATATAGGTACCTATGTGTAGAGAAAATGAAAACAAACTAATACATAAATATACAAATATATCATTATAATTTTTGTTTTATAAATTAAACGACATCCACGAATGGAATCGAAAAGGAGTCGATGTACGACTCCTTTTGAAGCTAAGATGACTCGGATCCCTTTGACTAGTGATTAAGATTATTAGAAATCAATTTATTTTGCTTGTTAATCCATTAGAAGATGTTATATGATGTATTAAAGTAATTACCTCGCCGGACCCATCAACGTACGCCATTTTGGTATGCAATTTCTTGCAGCCAGGACTAATGCTATAATAGGCCCGCTCGACATGTGCGCCACGAGATGAGGGAAATGCTGTCTTCCATAGTGTCCTCTATATAGCTCGGCAGCTTGCTCCGGCGTTAGAAGAACCTCACGTCTCTAAGGATCGTCACACATTGTTACACAGTCCGAAGTCTATTCTGAGCTTTGTATTTGTGTGAGTGTTCATATATATAACTGATTCCCAACCAGTGGCCCGCGTACTTTTATTTTTTGATTTTAATTTTATGACTGGGGATGGTGAGGCGAAATTTCTGTTTATCACAGTTAATTTTTATTATACCTCATATAGGTGTAGGTCATAGGGGTCCCTGCTACCAAGAATGATATAAAAGTGGTTCTTGATCAAAAAAAGGTTGGGAACCTCTGATATATACTATATAGTGTAGGTGTGACGTTGTCAAGCGCGGAGCATCCCTTTCTTGGTCTAAACCGGTTTATTCTGCTTTTTGACAACCGGTACCTACTCTACCTCTCTCGTTCTGATAGCACCGTTATATATTTAATTGTAAATATTTTATTTTTGGGCTCGATTTACTTAAAGTGGAATATAAAATTGCCGCTATCACTCTATATCAGTGGTTCCCAACCAGTGGTCCGCGGATCACCAGTGGTCCGCAGAAGCCTAAATATGGTCCGCGAACGATTTTAATTTTATTACTGGGGATGGTGATTCGAATTCTGTTTAATTATCACAGTTAATTTTTATTATACCTACATGCATAGTGGTCCGTGCTACCAAGAATGACATGAAAGTGGTCCTTGATCAAGAAAAGGTTGGGAATCCCTGCTCTATATGAATGAAAAAAAAATGTCACCAAACAGTAATGAAAAGATAGAAATTCATGGTCACAACGCTGTTCAGATTCATTACAATGTCCAGTGTTTAAAGAATTGATATTTTTTATGTTTCAATTCTTTTATTGATCTCGAATAATAATTTTTATTTGATAAAACAAAATCGAGTGTACTTCTAGTGTCCACTCACACAAATGCAAAGCTCAGCTTAAACCTCGTGAACTGTACCTAGGGGATGAAATTTTTAGTAATATTGACAAAATAAAAAAGTGAAAATTACAAAAAATTATATACGTATCATACTAATATTAAATATATTATAAAATAATATATATTATTAAATATATCATACTAATGTAACTGTATGTTTGTTTGTTATGCCCTCACACCGAAACTACTCAACCGATTATCATGAAACTTGGTATAGATATGTACATATTCCTAGAGGTATGAGAAAGGACATAGGATACTTTCTATAAAAAATGAATATACTTAATAAAATACCTGTCCTCTGGCTACAATATAAAAATAAGTTTAAGCGAAGCCGCGTTTACGTCTCTAGTAGAACATAAGTTTAGTTCAATAAATGTGAGAAAACATTCATTTATTAAGCTTATTACTGAACGAGGCCAAATAACCACAGGCGATACAAGTTTTATGACGCACCTATCGTGTTATATCGCAATAAACTACTTATAAGCTCACCTAATGACTCACCACGTCCAATGATTACATCGATCCAATGCTCCTAGAATTAGACTACAAATAATAAGATCCGCTGTGATAAGTCACGCAATTCCCGTGAATACGCCTTTTATAGCTTTTTATAATTTCATATTTCAAATATACACAATATTAAATAACATAACCCTATTCTTATTTATATAACATTTTATTATTATAATAGAGTTAAAGAATATCTTTCTAATTAGAGTTTTTAATATTTATAATGAAATCGTAACGAATCGGTGTCTGTACATAAGATATATAAGGTAATGTAATAAAAGGAAAAATAATGCTTTTTAAAGTTTTTGTCGGTGCATTTGTTTACGTTAATCTCAGAAACGGCTTACCCGATTTATTTTCAGTTTGCTGGTTTTATTTCAATCAATTTATAAATAAAAAAAGTTACACCATTTTAAAGAATGCTGTTTGTTCGACAAAATTGCTATAAATGTTTTAACTGAAATTTAGTTTTCAATATAGGTATAGATCAAAAATTAAAAATAAATTAAATTAAATTAGCTTCACGCTGTATCCCGCACACAGCAGGGTAGGCAGAGGGAACCTAGTGTTAAGACACTCCGTTCCCCACTTTCTGCCGAATTCTGGAGGCATTGCGTGTTGAGTGGCAGAACTCAACGCCGCGCTTAACCTCGACACCAGAGCGAAGAAATGGAAATATAAATTTAAGTAAATATTTCATCTCCTCGAGTGGGGATCGAACCCACAACCAGTCGGTTTTGCAGTCACACCTCGTGCCGCTGCGCCACGACCGGCCTCACGATATAGATATTGTTTTTAAATTGATATTATTATTAAAAACAAAAGTAATGCAGATTTGTAAATTAATAATTATGTAGTTCACGGGTCGCTAGTTAACAATAAAATCACAAGTAATAAATATAATAGAAGCTCGTATGAAAGCTTCATGTAAATTCTAACACAGACTTGTGCGTATTAAAAAGAAAATTAGGTTAGTAGAATTAATTAAATAAAACAATTTAATTTATTTATTTACTAACTAATAAACCTATGCTTTTTTAAATAGTGTATTTTGAAATTTACTATTTTTTATGTATAATGGTATAAAAATGCAGCATTTTAAAAAAAACATAGTATCTTTGGATTTAACTTTGAGATATCAGGGTTCTTATTTTTTGAAATGAAATTTGTAATTAATATGTGAACTTGTCGTGGACCACCCCACTCGAAACGTCAATAGGAATATGTAATTACTTTTTTATATATGGAAGCCATAGATAGCAGCAGTGACCACACGAAGCTGGGGCGTTCGAGATGTAAGCAGCAGCAGCAGGGGTGACATAAAATTGATATTAAAATTATATTATATATATATATATATATATATATATATATATATATATATATATATATATATATATCATAAAACTCTAATTAGATGAATAAATGGAATTGAATATAAAAAAAATAGTTTATTAAAAAAATAAAAAAAGCATTCTTCAATTAAAAGAACTTAATTTTAATTAGAATACTATATCTCATATAGTATGTTAAATGAAATATCTTGCCAATAAAACTAATTTAAAAAATAAAATATATATTTTTTATAAAACTACATTATTTTAAATAAAATAAAATATTATGAAGCAAAGTGGTAACCCTAAGTTTTCGAGGGATAACGAACGCGCCCTCACTCTCGACTCTATTTTGCATACGCAACCCCCGCCTAGCAACGTCGCCGCCGGCCACTACGCGGACATTGCAACCCTTTGTATGGTCACATTTGATATCTTCAAAAACGTGTAGTGAATTTCGAAATTAAACTATGGAATATTATAAAATAAATCTTTCTAACATGTCTACGTAACTTAAAAATATTGTGATATAATATTGTGATAGTAGGCGGAAACAATCTAATGTCAAGACATTCTGTTGCTTTTTGTTAGCATTCGAGACATTCCATATTGAGTGGCGGAACTCAGCGGCGCACTTTGTCTTACCAGTGCGGGGAAACGAAAAGAATTTATTCACCCCCAATCAGGTAGTCGAATCCGCAACTAACGTGTTTAATGTTTCTAAATATGTTAGATTATATATGTCAGTGGAGACTCATAATTAAGACACATAATTGCAAAGCAAATGTTGTTTCTAACAACATTAATTTAATTTTATATTAGGTTTGTTTTTAATTTATATGCATTGCGTGCTCCGTTTGTAATATATTTGACTGTATAAGCGTAGGTGCTATTAGTTCATTTGACTATATGAAATAGGTTTTCGTTTAGGTAGTCAAATCGAGAAATGCATAAAACAGAATATTTTAAGTACTTTTTATCTGCCTATCGCGGTAGACGCGCATTTTAAAGACATATGACAATAAAAAAATCTGTCAAGAGCGAGTCGGCCTCTCCCACCAAAGGTTCTGTATCAACTTCAGGTATGTAGGTCAACGGGAAGTACAACTTATAAAACTTAAATTTGCATGAGTGTATACACCCGTAGGCACGGGTAGGCTCATTTTGTATGAATTTAGCTAGTTTGTGTGAAGTAAGTTGGTTTAATATAGGTAATATAATTGGCGGAAAGTGCAACGGAGTGTCTTAACACTAGGTTCCCTCTGCCTACCCTGCTGTGTGCGGGATAGGCAGAGGGAACCTGAAAAAATATATATAATAATGACTACGCGGCGAATAAATTATTGATTTGAAAAACATAAGTTTGCGGGCGTTTGCACTAATTTTGAATGAAATATTATGAAATACATATAAATTTTAACTTTTTGGACTTTTTCCTTATAAATTTCATAAAGCGGCTAATTTCACACAAAATGCAATAAAAGCGATGCATTTAATCGCGTTGACTTAGAAGCTTGATATTATCTGTGCTCTAAGGGATCATAGACCTAAATATTTGATATTAATTTCAGCTTGATACCTCCACGCGATCTCGAAATAAATTGCCTTGGCAGACGGACAGACGGGTGACAAAGGTATCCCATAAGGGTTTCCTTTTTACCTTTTAAGGTACGGAACTCTATAAAAATTCGTTAAAGTTAATCGATATTCAATAATACATCAATATAAGATAAGATAATAATGTTTTCAAATATATGTTTCACAATAACAACAGCTATTATTTCTATTTTATTATTCAAATTCTAATAAACAGTCATTTCAAAGCGCTATTTGTACTTTATGACACATTTTAATGGAACGACAAAAAAGCCATTTCGTAGATAAATGTATTCGATTATCTTTACAATCGTTTTTGGTGGAGTCTCGTATTCTACTTTTTGTTTCCATTAAATGTATTTATTGAGCGACAAAATCAATATTAGTGATAAATATGAGGAAATTTACAACCTCATATAAAATTATAAAAATATTATTTCGCCACTCAACCCGTTGTGTGTTCCAGAATTCGGTGAAAAGTGGGGAACGGAGTGTTACTATGGTAATATGAGAAACCATAAATAATATGAACTTTACACGTAATTATTAATTTACTATTTTGCAGAGATTAATAAAGTTTAAAATTTAGCTATGATAGAATACACCAAATATATTAGGGATAGAGAATAGAGAGAGAGAGAAAGAAAACAACAAATTGTTAACGGATAACAATTTTTTCATGAATATTAACGTCGTGATTTCATTAAAATAATTTAATTACATTAAATGCTCTAAAAATCAATACATTCATCGTACTTGTACGCCGATTAATAAAAAAATAAATATATAATTTCACAATAAATACTTAGTTTCTCCGAACCAACGTGGAGGTGCCACCCGCCCGCCCATATATTTCTCTACCTCAGAATAGCTACGCAATGCCACGGCCACTAGGCTATTCACACACATTCGTAATGTACGTGTGCATTTTGATATCAAAGTGAACCTAGACGTTACTGGGGACTACAATACGGATTAATATACGATAAATTATATAAAATTTATCTTTTTTTTCTCTTTATCTCTTGTATTTAGCAAAAAAGGCAAAGCTTTTTAGCTCTTGCATTTAACGAAATAGGCAAACCGATCAGTTTTTGATAATTTAGACAAATTGTCGGGGAAGAACAATTGTAATTGTATAGTGTGGAATATAAACTAAATAATATACAATAAAAATAAGCAAATTTAATCGTCATATATCGAAGAAAATGTTATAAAGGATATGTATACAATGTATTTAAAATCCTAGACAGTTGGAATCTAAGATACTTTTAGTTTTCTTAAATACATATTAGATTAGAAATTAAATACAATTTTTTACTATTCGTGAGCTCTTATATAGTAACAATAAATATTTGTAAGTAGTTTATAGATTTCGTGTGAGCATTTTTCATATTTTTTAATAATACTATTAAATCGAGTAATACTAACAGCAAGAATTATAAAACCATTATCCTTTATATGATTCTCAATATCTTCGGCGTTTTCATAAGCTTCCGGCTTGATAATAGCTAATGTCCTTTCTGAGTATGAATGGTGTTCAGCACCGGAGTCAGATGAAATGATCGACATTTAATACTTTGTTAGTAGTCTAAGTTATTAGAAAATTATTTTATTTTTATATTCAAATAGGTACCCTTTTACAGTTTGACATATGTTTTCAAACATAACATAATATAATAAGATTTAATATTTTGAAAATGTTATAAATACTCCTTTATTTTAAATAATTAATTAAGGAAAAACTTTTTTTAAGTTGTACAGATAATCAAAATATTAAAATTTTAATATTTTATTGAAACAAACGAAAAAACTAGGTAGTATTAATGATTTCGTATAGAGCACATCAAAGCTACGCTATGGCTCATATAACAAGGTAAGTACCAAGTAACTTTCGAATCGGTAACATTTGCTGGAATGTTTGTATCGAGGGTGATATTGAACTATTTCAAGTTTATATGTAGCTATTTAAAACATTTCAATTACATATAGGCTATAGGTACGAGTTATATATGTATATGTAGATTTTCTATATATTGTGATTATTAGAGAATAAATATTTCCTAATATTATAAGTAAGGTAAGTTTTGTAACGCTTAACCATTGAGATATGTCAGAGACAAAAGTTGCTTTACGTAGATGTAAGTAGTATAATATAACAATATACACTCATTCGTTACATCAATAAGATATTCTCAAGCACGCCACCTTATTACATGTACTCGTAAGAGGCGCATCCTCCATCATCCCTTTGTCATAACAACGTAAATATAAATGAAGACGTCATAATCAATACGGACAATCGGCAATTGCAGACGGGAAAACTGGCACGCATTTTCCGGCGCGTCCGAGCCACGCGGAGGGTGGCGTGTGGGGGACGTGGGGGGTGTGGGGGCGGGACGGGGGCGGCGGCGCAGAGGGTGTAGGGGGCGAGAGGGGCGCGCCGGGAGCGCAGGGCCCAGTGCCCCCCGAACGCAGCGGCGGCGCGACGCCTCCCTGAGAGCCCGCGACATGCGTTGATGTCTCCCGCCACCCGAACACCACCGCCGTATACATGGACAACTCCTGCCTCCTCGACCTCCTCATCAGGTGCTTCGCGATGACCGAGCCCGAGGACCTCAACTTCACCGCGTTCACCGACCTCTGCCGCCTCTGCTCGCTCAAGAGCGGGCCTCGCCTTCACATTTTCGACAAGGAATCCGAACAGCGGCAGATTCTATTCAAGTTGCGGACCTGTTTACCCACTATGGTGAGTTTTATTTTTGTATTATTAGTTCCACTTACCTTTATAATTTCTGAATATAATTTCATACGCGGTTGCACGACTGGATGTCGTGGTAAACATGGTGCTAGAAGTGAGGTGCAGTGATGTAGAGACGTGTCGACTGCCGTAGCCCCGTAGGCGCACGCGCGCTACGCGCTACGGACTTCATAACAACATGAAGTATAGAATTGCTGAACAGAAACACGATACCTGTTGAATGCTTAAACAACGTCTTATGTCAGAATAATACAATTTTATATGTTTTTTTTTAATTTACTGAGAGAGATTTAAATAGGTGTCTACTTAAGGATATATTCGTTTTGAGACGGTATTTAGTTAAGACGAGGGAGTTTTAAATATTTCTGACATAAGTAATTGATTTATATAGCTTCATTCAAATTCTAATTTATAATCTTGAATTATTTATGAAATTTGTAAGAATTATAAAAGAAATGAAATAATATTTCAATGAATAGCGGCTCAAAACGTACAAGGAATTTAGTTTTATTACTATTTGAATGATTAAGTATTTATTAGAATAAATTTCATATCCCCATTTATATTGTATATTTCATTTGAATGTGATAGTTTTTTCAAGAAACGTCTACAATATTATTATAAAATTATAATTGGCAAATAAATAATAAATCTATTCTAATAAATATACATTACTGATATTCACTTGTTCATGTATTTTAAAATTCAATTTTGTTAATTTGGTAAATTCCGCATCATAAAAACAAATAAGTACTATTATAAAATTTATTTAACAATATTAGGATCATCCCACTGTAATTTAAATATTAATTAAAATTTAAATATTATATATTTTGAATAAAAAAATTAAATACTAATAACTTAACACAAAGAATGAATATTGTATGTCTTACTTAATCGATTACATTCAATGCAGAGCAAATAAGATTATATAACGGGTGTTAGCGCTCTGCTAAGATAGTTACAAGTTTTTCAGTCAAAACTTATTAGACCTTTTTTTGTAGATCGTTTAATTTCCTACAAGGATATACATTAGTTTTTATACCAATACTATTGGTTTAACCCTTACCTCTCATCACAAACGTTAAGAACTGCCTGCCCTTTAATAGGTTTTTTAGTTTTTTAGTATGATTGCGGGTTCGACCTCCATCAGGGGAATAAATTATTTTAATTTGGCAGATTAAAGTGCGGCATCAATTCCGCCACTTAAATAAGAATATATAATACAAATATCAAACGGAAAGCGATGAACACAGACCATTGACACTAGAAAAAAGTGTAAAGCAAAAAAAAAAGAACTGTTTGTAAAGTTGGTTTAAGTATGATAATTGTAATCTAATAGCGTCGCATGAAAACTAAAAAAAATATTATCACTGAATTATCATAATTTTGTATAATACAAAGATGGAGTAAGTGGAAAATTATAATATTATCAATAAATTAACATTTAATTGGACTTGTTAATTCAAATTAATTTTTATTTTAATTATGCATATCAATTAAACGCAACAATGTGCTATTTAATTACAATTAATAATGAATGAATATATACGTTACAAGCTGAACGCGTAGGCCGATCACGCCTCTCTATTATTTGTCCCGCGCTCTCGCTCGCACTTTCGGGCTAGGCAAAACGTGACAACGATTGATACTTCTTGTGCGTACAGCCAGTGTTCAGCGATTTATAAGACGTTATCGCCCGATCGCTCGATCGATGATGCAAGTATCTATTTTATATTTTATATGATTTGTATATACCTATAGGTATTATAAAGAAACAAACTTATGAAAAATATGAAACAACGTAGATTTTTTCTACGAAATGATTTATTTATTTAGAGGCCAGTCGTAGCGCAGCGGCACGAGGTGCGACTGCAAAACAGACTGGTTGTGGGTTCGATCCCCACTCGAGGAGATGAAATATTTACTTAAATTTATATTTCCATTTCTTCGCTCTGGTGTCGAGGTTAAGCGCGGCGTTGAGTTCTGCCACTCAACACGCAATGCCTCCAAAATTCGGCAGAAAGTGGGGAACGGAGTGTCTTAACACTAGGTTCCCTCTGCCTACCCTGCTGTGTGCGGGATACAGCGTGAAGCTATTTATTTATTATTTATTTATTTAAATGATTTATTCTATCTCTATCTCTACCAAATATTGGATCTTTGAACAAAGCATATGATTGAAACAAATTGGCACAATATATTGCAAATTCTGCATATATATCAATATAAAACATAAGATTTCAACCTGCAACTATCATACATTTCTTACAATATAATAATTCAAAATAGACAGGGCTACTTCTAAAACCATGGTGTAATGTATATCCAGCAGATATCGAAGGATGACTTTCTGCCGAAGAAGATCTGCGAGCGTTGTGTGACAAGACTGGAACAGCTTTACGAGTGGCGCCAAAGTTGTCTTAACACGGATTCCGTGCTGCGAAATTATGCAGAATCTATGAGAATCGTCACTTCCACCATAAATTTTCAGGTTAGTCTAATATAATACTGTTGTGTGGGGTGGTTCAAAAACAACCGGAGCGCTTGCGAGTCCAGATATTCTAAAGCTATTTTAATATTCATTAAATATAAATTTTAAACAAAGAACGCTCAGTACCTCAGTACAAAAGCTCTCAATAACATCGAAATACAAACAATACACTAACATCTAAAACAAAAGCAACAAGGAGAATTCAACATAATATATTTTTTTTGAACAAGAATATTATAGATATAATAAAAAAGAATAATATAAGACCATAGTGGCGCATTGGCACGGCTCCTACTTCACTTTGGGTTCGGTCACCGTTCAGGGGAAAGGATTATATTGGATTTCCCGTTCTAGTAAAATAAGGTGCGATAAAGAATTTTGAAATATCCCATTGAACCCACGCGTCAAATTTCCGCTTTCTAAGCGGAATTATTTGGTCATCAATCATTTCGGCTGCGTAGTAAGTTCGTCTGTTAGCTGAAATATTCGAAACATTTATAGTAAAGCTTGCTGTCGAAAATACTCATTTTGTCGTATATTTAGTTAATACCGTTAATTGAAACATTTTTTTATGAAAACGACGATACGCCAACGATGTACCCATGAATATATTGGTAAATGATAACTTATCGTATCAATAAAAATATTGATAATATTATCGATTATCACATTGACACGGTTATTCGAAAATGAAATGAGACAAAACATACGGATAATATGAAATTTATCATAATAGTTAAAAAAATATATGAAGGAGGCCAGTCGTGGCGCATCGGCACGAGGTGTGACTGCAAAAAACCGACTGGTTGTGGGTTCGATCCCCACTCGAGGAGATGAAATATTTACTTAAATTTATATTTCCATTTCTTCGCTCTGGTGTCGAGGTTAAGCGCGGCGTTGAGTTCTGCCACTCAACACGCAATGCCTCCAGAATTCGGGAGAAAGTGGGGAACGGAGTGTCTTAACACTAGGTTCCCTCTGCCTACCCTGCTGCGTGCGGGATACAGTGTGAAGCTGATCATAATAATTTATAATTAATTACTGCTTACTGATATTATCTGCCTCACTTCAATATAATTTTGAAATCATTATCAAATCAATCTGATTGTGAACTCCATGCTTAGTAATTCAATTTTTCATTTGAAAATATATTTATTTCTAATAGATAGACTCCCATATTATATAAATATACGTAAATATCTGTACCACAAGAGTGTGACTGTAAACGCGTTTGGTTGTGGGTTCGATCACCATTGAGGAAATGAAATATTTATTTAAATTTTCATTTCTTCGCTCTCGTGTCAAGGCAAAGCGCAGCGTTAAGTTCGCCACTTAACACGCAATGCGTCCAGAATTCGATGGAAAATGGAGAGCGGAATGTCTTAACTGTAGATTCCTTGTGTCTTGTGTCTGCGCTGCTGTGTGCAGAATACAGCGTGAAGTTGATTTCATTTTAATTTAATTTTTTACTTAGATAAGCGGTGCTTATCCTATATAATACGGGAAGTGAGTGAAAAATTTTATTCCAAACCTCCTTTTCAAAATCATAGCTGTTCCTTTGCAAAACAACGAAGAACTTATTAATTTAGGTGAAAATATTTTCACTACAACACATCGCTTAAAAGTTTTAGCGCCTGTTAATATTTCAAACAAAAAAATCATTGAACTCTATCTACTATGTAGTAATAGTTACTAGATAAATTAATATAGATAATGATCCTCCATTGTTTAGTATCATTAAAGGTAGAAAATAATAATTTTAAGTACAATTGAATTAAATTAATAAATAAACCAGTAAGATTTTTTTTTGTTTCAATAAAATACAAATTAAAATATGCAGGTACTTCTGAACCTATATATAACTATTTTATTGTGTTATGTATATAGATTTTTTCAGCAAACTCAAGGTAACCTGAGATAGCTAGGAATCGTATATGCATAGCAATAAATATTAGGGAAAACAACGTTATATTCATATAAAATGTAAGGAAATATGCTATCATTAATTATATATGTTGTTATATAAAATTAACCTATTTATACATAATTTATTTACAACATTTTATCATTAGCTAATAAACATTAATTAAGAATGAACTACGTATGTGACAAATTATTTCTTTATAAAATTTAACGAAGTCACCAATGTCGAGTAAACGTCAAAGACAATGGTTGTTATGTGTCGGCTCGCGGGCGATGCACGTCGCGAGTCGCGGCCCCTCTATCGATCCAGAGCGCCCGGCGCGTATCGACCCTACTCCCGTACCGTACAGCACGAACGAAAATTGACTTTAACACTTAAGAATAAAGCTCGAGGTTCACTTTATAATGTGCCAAAAACGTGGACAAACGATTTCCAACCCAAGAAAAGCGTATCACGAACGCTTATCGAATATCCACATTTTGTCTTAGGCTATCACGAATTATACACTTTAATGCTATAGGTATAAGGTTGTCATCGGAAAGCGATACAATAAGTCATTGGGGAATACATTTATTGGGTACGCATGTCCAGTAACTCTTTGATATTGACTCGTAAAATTTACTTCCCTCACCAGGAGTATCATTTGGCAGTAAATTCGGAATTTCCTTTTTTTTCTTTTATTTTATTCAAAATATAAATTAAATAGGCCTTGAATGCATAATAATGTAACGGTATACATGCATCGGAAGCAAGGTCGAAGGCTGGCAGTCACCCTGCTCGGGGGACTGTTAACCCTGACCTAGCGGGGTGAAGGATATTCCTACTACGGCCTCCCGCCTCCCGGTGGGGACTATACTACCCCAGAGCATCACTGACGATTCAACCTTCTCCACTAACGTGATG
This sequence comes from Heliconius himera, assembly GCA_021202915.1. Classification (NCBI taxonomy): domain Eukaryota; kingdom Metazoa; phylum Arthropoda; class Insecta; order Lepidoptera; family Nymphalidae; genus Heliconius; species Heliconius himera. Next base: position 93,256 of record JAJHJA010000381.1, on the reverse strand, counting down.
GATGATTGAAATAGACAACATCATGCAACATTATTAGTGTTTTCGTCTACCTATGACGACTATTAAATAACCAATTTTATATAAATATTTTTTCGGATATTATTATTTTATATTTGTTATTTTTTTACTAGTAATATAAACAACAATATAGAAAAAAATATTATCAATAATTTAATATTTAATAATAAATTACAAAAAAAATGTAAAAAAAATATGTGATGTGATAGATATTTAAATAACATTTCGTCTAGAACACGTAGCTCCCTTGCCCCTGAAGCAACTCTTGTGTGGAATGAGGGGGATGCTCTACAAGAGAGTTTGCGTTACCCTTGAATTTAAAATACATGTATCTAGCCAGACCCAGACGATGGTTGTAACTGAAATAATCGAAACCTAACAATTTAGAACTAATAGTATTAATCAAAATATAAATATAATGCTGACTTATAAAAAAATCACAAATGCATACATACAAATACGACAAATGCACTTTGCAAAATTAGCTATTATATATGTAAGTTATAAAATATGTAAGTTACTTATACAACAAATAACTTACTAAATATGGAGAACATATAGAGTAAAGGCAAACCTATATTACTTTGTATTGAAACATCTAATGAATATAAACCTGTCCGCGACTCTTAATTGTTATGCTAGCGTACATTTGTAGCAGGTGTACGAGAATGATAATCTATACGTATATAAAAAATTGTAACTGTACTGTTGTGTATATAATAAAATTGTAACTGAACGCTGTCTGTACATACAAGAGATACACAAATTTTTTGGGGGTATTTATGAATTTAAAAAAAACCAAAACAATGGTTTTTTATGTTTTTCTGTTTGTCGATTTGTCTATTTGTTTGCGTGTAAGTGTACGCTTATCTCAGAGCCGGCTTTACCGACTGTAATGCTGTTTTCACTATTGTATTTTGATAAACTTTCCCTTGACATGTAGTGTTTGTTTTATTTCAATCGGTTCATTTTGAAAACTGCTGTAAAATAATCGTTTTATTTAATTGACTGAAACTTTATTTTGTAATGTATAGATAGATGTTGTCTTTGAAATTAGAAATGGCAATCTAGGTTAGCAAATAAATAATTATTCAGTTTAAGCCACGTGTGGATCACTATTATATAATAAAAAAAAACAATTTGTTACATTTCTAACATGTAATAATTTGAAAACTGAACGATAAATATATTTTTGTTTCGTTTTCCAAATTAATTAGGGACACCAAACACGCAAGCTGGTCCCCTTGCCTTCAGGAATTCAGGTGGTTGGAAGGGAAAGTGGAATCGATCGACGTAACGCCAATGCCTGCACTTAGTACATAGATACGGGGGAGAGTGCGCGTCTTAACAATGACTTTAACCTTGACAAGACACATGTCGAAGTTTCATTTTAGTGAATCCTCAAATATACTTATACTTTAGTGATTTGTTTTCGTGATGGATTTATTATTATCTCAATTTTTTGGAGTAAGATTTTCAATTTTTACTTCCTACATTCTCATTTATATTAGATATTTCCGTTTTGGACTTTCTCAATATATTCTGTTGACCATTGTTACATAAAAGTGTTAATTGCAGTTATGAGTAGCATATGCTAGATATTTATTATGTGTGATTTATTTTATATATATAAAAGACGTGTTAGTTGCTTGGCAGTATGACAACTTTTACATACTATACGTACACCCACCAAAAGGACGACCTATATAACCTTATATACACAAGTGAAATAAATACATTTTAAAAATCGCTAAATTCTAAAATCACGTTTTTGTTATATGAAGGCCGTAACTTTACCGTTAAGCGTTTCAACAATTATACCGAAATACACGAGTTTTCATTTAATTTTTTATTTTTAAATTTAAGTTAAAAAAAATCATATCTTGCTACCTAATTTATGGAGTGCAGCAATTAGATAAAAACAACAAAATTATCGTTTTAAATGATGTTTCTTAAGCAAAAGCTACAATATTCACTCACTTAAGCCCAAAGATAAAGAAAATAACAAGTTCAATAGAAAAGCAAATCACTAATCTGTTTGTTAATCCAGGTGTTGGCTTGGTAATCTTAGTGGTTTGGCATCCAATTGAGCACAAAGTGGGACTGTAAACGCGACAGGTTGTAGGTTCGATTCCTAAACGAGAAAGTTAAATATTTAATATTTATTTTTTCTGGTGTCGGCAAAGCACGGCGTTGAGTTTTCTTTGTCTACGAGAGACAGTGTGACGCCAAAAACAATAATTTTAAATAGGCATGTGTATTTTTTGTTTCACTATAGACATTAAGTAACGTAACAATAATTCGATATTCAAATTCAACGGCACTTATTTCACCCTTGTTGTTTGGGCCCCTGTTAGGTAAGTTTGCTTTTAATCAGTGCAGAAGTGATAAGGCACCCCGATTCGACCCTTCTTTTATCTTCGAGGGGACTTCCTCAAACAATGAAAACGCGGAATCAGATCATTCAAGTGTACATGATAATGTGGTGTGGTTCTTTGAGAAACGTGTGGCTAGCGAATTTAGCAACAGATATAAAGTAAAACGTAAAAACGCCAAAGAAAATATTGAGAATAGTAAGTGCAAAATTCTAATCTAAATTTGTATAAGCTTTGAGTGAATTTTGCATGAGTTAGTTTACAAATACGAGACCGCCAATGGGACATTCTTGCGTGTAAATTACCCACTTTTTGAATTTAATGGTGAATTTTTATTTTCAACATTCATAAATTTAATTAACTAGTACATTTTGTTGATTAAATTAAGTTGCTTAAGTTTTTTTGGCAGATTAAAAGACAGATATTAATGTATTTTTTTGTTCTATTATATTTTGTATTTGCCATATAATAATAAAGTAATGTCATTAAAATACTTTAAATTTAACTGTACTGTCAATACAATTGTATATATTATAAACTATATAACAAGTACATATCGCTCTGAAAGGTCGAACGCGATGTCAGCAATGTCTCAAATTCGGGTGGAAAATGGATTGTTTTGACACTAGGTTCTCTCTGTCTACGCAGCTATGCAAAAAGAAACTTGAAGCTCGAAAAAATACATTGTTTAGTTTCATTCCTTCATATTAATATTTCCCTGGAAATCTATTAGGTTCGCCTCCCCGTTTTTCTGCCGGTCGTTGAACCCACCCCTTATCAAATTTAGGCAATTAAGCATAGGGTGTTCATATTCGTGTTATGGAATGAAAGTCGGCTGTGGGGGACTGTTCTCACTTTCTGCGGGGTGAATGCACTAGGGGACCTTGGGGACGCCTCCCTAGCCCTCCCTACGACCGCATCAAAGACAATCATTGAAGGCGACGGAAAATTATATATAGACGACTCAAACAGTAAAAAAAATCATAAAAGAAGGAAAACATGTTTGTAATTTAAATGTAATGCTTACTAGCGACTCATTCTCAGTTGCGCCCGATTGAACTACACAATTATATTTGCTTATCTGAATTACTTTCATGGTTTAGTAACATTATCATTTTAAAGACATAAAATATAAAATGTTAGCTAATTTAATAAAACTGCTACTTTTATATATAATAAAACTGGTAAATATTGTTATTTTATAGCATATATAAGAAAATAATAAATAATTAAACAAGAGTTTGTAATTATTTCAATTCAATTACCAGGATGGCACGGTCAATATGGATAAAATGACAGAAGCACAAAAAACAGCATACTTAGAGGCACATGTAGCGGTTCAACAACATATGGCTCAAGCTGCTGCTGCTGCAAGACGTGAACAACATCAGCAGCAGCAGCAGCAACAACAACAACAGCAGCAGCAACAACAACAGCAGCAACAACAACAGCAACAACAACAGCAACAGCAGCAACAACAACAGCAACAACAACAACAGCAGCAACAACAGCAGCAACAGCAACAACAACACCAACAACACCAACAACAGCAGCAGCAACAACAACAACAAGCAAATAGCGCCAGTAATTCGTCACGTCACCACCAAGATATGCAAGTTAGTTCTCAAACATTCAAAATAAAAATAATTATTATTTAGATATCATTTATATTTTGTATTTAATATAATAAAATTATAAATTTATTTTACCAGACTCAAAGTAATACACATCCCGGTCATCCTTCACCACCAACAGTTAGCTCTACTCAACATCATTATGCCTCGATTAATTCACCCATAAAAGTACCTCAAGTAAGCTCTAGCACTGGAGGACCAGATTCAACATTTACCGTCCCAGATGATGTAGGAATGGGTTTTGAAGGTGGAGTGCGTGTGTTACAGAGCTTAGGAAATTGGTAAAGTTATATCTATCAGATAATGCATATATCTAATGAATACGTTAATTGATTATTAAAGACAAATCATCACTTCCAGGTCACCTGAAGTAACAAATAATATCCCGAGGCCAAATCTAATACCATTTACAGAACCATATGCTGAAGGTGGGTCAATGCATCCAGGAACGCGATTAAAAGCTCTTCAAGGGACTGCTATTAGAAAACATCCAGCGATTAAACCAACTAGTTCTACTAATGAAGGTAAAATCACAAATATATAATTGATTATCTTTGAAAAATAAAAAAGTAAAAAATCTTACATGCAGTATTTGTTACTAATACTTTATTTTTAGGCAATAAGGCATTTGAATGTACTGTTTGCGGCAAAGGCCTTGCACGGAAAGACAAATTAACTATACATATGAGGATACACACAGGTAAAATAAACATATATATTATTAACATACTAAATTTGACATAAAAATATATTATTGTATTCCGCAAAATCCTTGAAATTTATTTATGTTTAAATTGGGCAGGTGAAAAGCCATATGTATGTGAAGTTTGTAATAAAGCCTTTGCAAGAAGAGATAAGCTTGTTCTACATATGAATAAATTAAAACATATAACGCCATCAAATATAGCACCTTTAGGAAAACGCACAATTACAATACCTCGTAAGTTTTTATTTAACGTTACAAATATATTTTTCAACAAAAATATTATTATTTGTGATTAAACCAATGACAATTACAGCTCTTAAATTAGACGATGTCAAGCCGCAACTCACGAAACAAGAAGATACAAAACCGAGCCAAGCTGAAATTGCAGCAGCAGCAGCACAACAACAACAGCAACAACAGCAGCAGCAACAGCAACAACATGCCCACCAGCAGCCTATTCAGGTCTGCCAGGTACCTGGACACAATTTTACGGTAAATCCCAATAAGAAATCAATGGCATGGAATATCGATGTCTAGAAGTTCTGTTTATAGCTGTTTTTTTACGTGGCATGCTACGATGCTTTTGATAGACCAATTACTGTAATTTATGTAAGTTTATTTTTATTATTTTATTTAGACTAATGACATAAATTGAATTAACTTTTTTTCTAGATATTTCTCTTTATTCCAAGCTATTCAATGCTTATTTAAGTGCATTGTTTGCGGCCATGATTTATTATGCCAAAACTTAGTGTTTATGTCACAAAACAAATTTTTGTACTCAACGAGTGACAAAATCACTCGATCTCAGTATAACGTAAATCTCAATTAAAACTAATTATATAATTAATTTAGTTTAAATATGAAAACTAACGTGCTTCTTACATTTAATTATTATTAGTTAATTCAGAAGCCAGTCGTGGCGCAGGGGCACAAAGTGTGACTGTAAAACCGACTGGTTATGAGTTCGATCCCCACTCGAGGAGATGAAATATTTACTTAAATTTATATTTCCATTTCTTCGCTTTAGTGTCGAGGCAAAAGCGCAGCGTTGAGTTCTGCCACACAATACGCAATGCCTCCTGAAGCTGATTTTGATATTAAGTGTAAAATTATTCTAAAGAAGTATGAGAAATTTCAGAGGTTTTCGTCTATGTTCGATAATATTGTTAATTCAGATTTGTGTGTGGTAGCCGGAATTTTTTTTCATAGCTAAGACATAACAGAGGGGATCTCTGTACCTGATTACTCTAAGGCAAATCCTTTCCTTTTACACAAAATTTCAATCAACAGAGATTACAGAATTTTATTTCGCCACTCAAAATTCATGAATTCGGCAGTGCAAAAGAAATATTATTATTGATAGCCTTACCGAAATTTTCAGAACACGAATCTAGTGCATACAAATGCAGCGACAGCAGCTGTAGCAGCGGCCACGGCGGGCATGGTGGTGTCGTGGTCTTGCGAGCTGTGCGGGCGACTGTTCGCCACGAGGGACGAGTGGAGTGCACACGCCAAGTCTCATCTCCCGGATAACAAGCTACTGCAAGATAAAATGCAACAAGCTTCACAACATCAGGTTTGGTTTTAGTGGCACAAATAGTTAAATTTATTTATAATTTTAAAATTTATACAAGAATTACAAGTAACAAAATTAATAATTACTGATTTTTTTAACGTCATGACACATAATTTATATACATCTTCAATTAAATATTATGCTCAAACAATTCGTACGTATTATCAAACAAAAGAATTAAAATACTCGTATATTGAAATATTTTTACAATGATATGATATGAGTCGTTTACCTAAACTAATAGTAACTAAAGTGATTTTTATTTTCAGCAACAAGAAAAAGTTCACTTAACAAACCAAGAAAAGTTGCAACTTCTTCACCACCACAACCAAAATCAGCAAATACTGAACGGTCACGGGATATCCGCAGCGGCAGTATCTTCCGCAACGGTAGTGAACGAAGGGGGAGGAGGGGGTGCGTATTTCACACACGGGCACACACACTACGCTCCAGAAAGGCAACACACACACGCGCACCACTTGTGTCTAATGTGTAGACAGGAGTTCGCTGGAAAAGCGGAATTTATGTTCCACGTCAGGGGGCATTTTGAGGGTAAAGTAAGTGACATAGCGGCCGCGGACGTCCTCGCGCGTTCACTTGTCGACAACTCAGGGTTGTGCACCTGAGCCACGCCAACGCCCATCGGCGCATTTCAGTCAGATATTTGCGGGAAGGGCTCTATCTTGCAAGACGACACAATTATGTTAAAATTTTGAGATACAAGTGACGTTTGTGTTGAACTCGTACAATTGTTGTCTAATTAAAACTGTAAAATAAATCCGTACACGGGTATTATGATGAGATTAAAATTATTATTTTTTTACAATATTTTGAATAAAACACTAATCAATACAAAAAGATTTTTGACGAGCATTTTAATGTCAACTCAGTTCTTAATTTAATTTCTTTATATAAATTACAAGCATATATACTATTTAATTTAAATAAGTGCCTATAACTTGTTCGAGTAGTTCTTTTTATTTTACAATTCTAAAATACCTAACCTTTAACATTTTATAAATTAAAAAAATATCATCTATAACTGGTAAAAGCGAAAATCTGAATGTATATAAATATAAAATAATTTAATTTCAAAATTACTTTATAACGGTCCAATTTGTACTATAGGATATAGGCTCATAGTTGTATATAGCTTAATTTATTAATTATAATTATTATATAATTCACAAATATTTTTATGCATAGAGACGCTAGCTACAAATTAATTAAATTTTGTATATTAATTTTGATTACTATAAAAGCCGAAAATAAGTTACAATAATAATAAAAATAAAAGTCGACCAATCTCCGTCGTCCATTCGTCGTGATGGATCGATGAGAATAAATAAACTAATCATTTGAATTTCGCTACATTTATGAAACATTCTAATTTTATCAAAACATTTTTATGATAAAGAATAAATTTTGTATTTGAATTTTATAGCAAACCATAAAATTAATAAAACATTCCATTTAGATAATTAGGTATAAAATAGGTGATATTCAAAAATATAAATATAATAATACAACAATTAAACATAAATTATAATTAGTAGGTATTTACGTATTAACTAGTAATAAATAATCTAGAAACTGCCATTCGTGATTTCTTATAATATAATATTGTATAAACATATTATGGAATTTTTTTACTGTGTAAATATCTAGTGATACAAAATAAGCTATTAAGGCTTACTAATGGATGAGTGAATCTAGTCATTTTCGTAGTGTAGTAAATAAGTATATTGACTTTTCAGAGGTCTTAAAACATATTATAAGGTACACATAAGCTATTTATTATTTTGTGTAATATTATTTGTTTTTACCAATTATTCATACATTTACGTGTATTATTTCGAAATACCTACCGAAATCTAGAATAAAAAAAATTAAGTTTTAAATGACAAAAGGATTACGAGTCACTTTTATTTCATATTTAGAGTACAACGACAATTCATTATATTTTTTTAACTAATTATTTTTTAAACGGCGCTCCAAGTTTACGTGTATGTAAGGAGTTTGGAAAAAAAGGTTATAGTTTATAGTAATATAATATTTATATTGATTTCACAAGAACTTGATAACATTTAAAAAAACATTGTTAGTTAATATGAAGCTGAACTTTACTAAAAAAAAAAATAACTCTCACAGTTTTCTCTTATTTTACGAAAACTACATAATTTATTTGATTTCGTGTAAGATGATTTTTATTATTTAATGTCATTTAATGGCGAATTAGGTTAAGAACTTAAAAAGTTTAGTAAGCTATTTACATAAATAACGCAGTTACACGTGAAAGAGATTTTTTTCATTTATATTTATTTAAACATAATATTTTGTTGTATGCAATCTTCCATAAAATAATGGGTGGTATTTTTTATAGGTAATGGTTTGGTTAACAAATTGTGATTTCGATGTTACTCTTTTGTATAGTAAAAGATATCTTCACTCAAATTTATAATATATAATTTATAGTTATGTTTCTTTCTAATATTTAAAATTTTAAAATACTTTATTCGCAAAGATATACCTTACCTTATAAATAAGGGTCCGATGAGACCAAAACAATAAAATCTTGCTTGTATTTGATTTAACAAAATATCAATATATCAATTAATAAAACTGTTATCATAATCAAAATAATAATTGTTAAATACAAAAATATTATTTATAACTGATTTGTAGCATCGAATTGACAATTTGACGGTTAGTTGTAAGGTAACTCCTACCTAATTCATGCTCACTTTTGAAATTTATAGTAAAAATTGCAGATAAAATATTTTTTATTTTAATTATTTACGTTCAAAAAATTTATTTATAGACTGTTATTTTACTACTGCTAGAAGTTCAATAATAACATGGATGTTCAAAATAAAGTTTTGTAACGTTTTAAAACTTGAAATATTAAAATTGGTTATGTGAAATGATATTTTGGAGAGAATGAATTATGTAAGGGATTAGGTAGTTTGCTATTAGCAAAACAGAGCACGATGGAAGTTACAAATTTGAGTAGGAATAGGTTCGTACGCGTAAGTTGCATCGCACGATAGGGGGGACATGTATGCAATATGTTATTAGAGCTATTTAATAGTTGAAAATTTTGTATATAAATTCACTTAGGGAAGTATGTGTTTGAAAATATATATAGTCTTAATATTATGCTGGAATAAATTACTTTTATGTAAAAGTTTTTTTTTTTGAAATTTTGATGGTTTTTCGTATTTAGCATTTCGATGTTGATTTCGATGATGTATTACGTTTTTTTATGGCCAAAAATAACATAATTTTCATGGCATTAAAAATCATAACAAAAAATAAAGGTAGCTATAAATATTCAAATAATTAAAACTCAGGAAAACGTCACATACTTTATTAATTGTAAATCCTTAATTAAGGTGCTCCGTTTAAATAAAACAAGCAATAAGTCATATACGGTGTTTTTTTACATTTTTACAAGAAAAATAAGTAGTCTCTGTTTTACTATAAGTGTAAATTATACGTACATAGCAAAATAAAGGAATTGGCTTTCAATTGATCTCAAGCTTCTAGTCGTAGTGTGTGATGGTTGTATGACCAAATACTATAAGAATAAGAATAAATATAATTTTTATTAAAATTAGACTAATAACTTAATTTAATTTATTATTTTGTAAATGATTAGAAATAATTGATAGATTAAATTACATATATTGATACAATTAAGTATATATATATATATTTTTTACTTTTCAAAACAGGAAAGAAATGTGCGTATATGTATTAATGTCGTTTTATACATTTTTTTTCTATTTCTAACAATGTTATACATGAAAAAATCACGTACCTAAATTTTGCTCTAAGTGTGTACACGACAAATGGGCGGATAACTCAATATCGATTAAACCGATTTCGATTATTTTTATTAGAAAGAATACACTCTAAGGGTAGTTTGATGAGAGATTGGTTAGGTTCCGATTATGGGATCTGGTTGAAATTGATTTTTTTTGTTAAAAATTCAATTATGGAATTTCAAATTCTAGTCAACAATAAAAACAGCGTTTTCCTTTGACTTAAAGGAAAAATCAAAAGCTTTTTTTACAATAAATACTAAATACCTTAGCAAACTATATATTTTTATTCTGTATATAATATTGTAATTTACCAATGTACGAATTGTACAGAATAATTTTCATTTTTATTTCATATAAATGTTGTGTATTGTGAAATAAATCGATGTATAAAATTTTAAATAAGAACAACAATTGCAAAAAAAAAAACAAACAACTTTATAAAGTTGTAATTTTAAAATATTCAATTAAAATGAGGAAAATATAAACTAAAGAGATATTTTTATGTTCTCCAGAAGGGAAATAAACATTTTATTAGTTGCATTCCACAACCGTATATATACATTCCTAAAGGTTTATTGCTTTACTCTATATATTAATAATAACAGTATACAATTTTTTGTCTAAAAGGACTAAATATACTAGTTGCACCTTGTTTTAAGAGACTGTTACTTACTTACATGAAGTACTTAGACCTAATATTCTCTTAAATTAAGAACTTGCAATCTGTGAATTAATTATATTAATTTGAATACATATTTATGTACATAGTGTAATGACACCAGTAATCGACTTACAGTAATTTACATTTACAGATATAAAAAAATTGTAATGTTTAAAAAAATAATTACGAGCAAAAATAAATAAATACATTTTAAGTTACAAAATATTTTTTTTTGATAATCGGAAAATATGTTCAAATTTATTTAAATCTGTATTAGTCAAAAATATTGAGAAAAAAAAAGAGAAAATCTCAAGTCATCGACAGTGAAGCTGCATTATTCTATATCCAGTAATAGACAACAAATTATCGATTGGGACATAATAAATAGGTGCCGAACATAAATTATCATGTCCTTTTTTAAATTTTACATTTGGGCCTTGCAATTTACTCTAGAGTAAAAAATATAATAGTTTAAACAAAATTAGTCAAAAGATATCTACATCTTTAGCACTTCATAAAATAATAAAAAAAAAACAAATAGCTGTCACGGTACAAAAATGATAAGTAATACAACTAGCTTAAAAATGCAGATATTTTCGCTCTATGTACGCTTCAATTTGTCATCTTTAAATAAAATGGCGGAAAAAAATATGTTATGCTAAATGTCATCTTGAATACACTAAACTAGATGTTTATATATACAATGTATATGTATGTATTTAGTTTAGTGTACACAATTTAAGAAATTTACTATTAAATACCTTCTTTTCAAAAAAAGTAACGACTATTGGTGCTTGTCGGTTACTGGTTTACCATTACCCTATACCTATAGATACACATTCGTATGCAGCCCGGAATATCATATTACCTTTTTTATTATTCTAATAAAAATTATACGACGAAAATGTAATATAGTGTTTGTATCAAACGCTTTAAGCCGTTATTTTTTGTCTTTGAAGGATTTTTTTTTAAATACATATAAAAGAAGAAACGTCGAAAGTACTAAAGGTCTGTATAATACATACAAATTAGAAAATAAAATTTAAAGTTATATATCACTCTTTTCCTATCAGGGGCAATAATAATGTCTGGCATATCGTATATTTGTAAATAGAATAAATTACGCTGATGTAAGTAATGTATAGTAGTACGAATTGTGAAAATAAAATGAAATTACTCATCAAATGGCGGTTTTATTATTTTATTCTTATTTATTTAAAAAAAAAGCGAACAAATATTTTTTGTACATTTTAGCATCTCCTTTATTACTTCTATCGTGTGTGCTTGTGATTAAATTTTATCTCACGGATTTAGTGAAATTGATAAAATATCCATAGTATAATAAGTCAGAATTTTGAGGTTTCACTGTCAGGGAAACGAAACCTATGAATTAATTTATACAATAAATATATTTAGTGCCAATTAATATTATTTAATTTCTATTTCAATTAACAAAAAAAGAACAATTACCTTGGTGTGTATCATTTGATTAAACCTATAATAAATATAATAACATTTTCTTTTAAAAAAACCAGCCTGAAAATGTCAAATTCACGTCAATCAAAATAATTTTCGAAGATTTTTTTTAACAAATTAATCTAAATTCTTGTATTGACAACCGTTTCTCTTTGTGAACTTTATCAGTGCATATCTAATTAGGAGCCTTATAGGTAAGATATGATTGTTTCATATTGATGCAAGCTTAAGATAACATTATTGTAAATAAAATGTACATAGTGTAGATAACAACACTACATTAATCTATATATATAAAAGGTCATGTTCCGATTGACTGAGGTAAGACGCACGCACAGCCGTAACTGCTGTGCGTAGAAACGTAATATTTGGGCAGATATTTATTTTTGTAATATGGACATCCACTAAGAAGGGATTTTGAAAAATTTTAACCCTAAAAGGATGTAATAGGGGTTGAAAGATTGTATGGAAAAAAAATTAAATCGGATCACCGATTTTTATAAAATTTGAAATTCAGACTTAAAAATATATTATTGAATACGTGTTTCATGGTTTTTTAGAATTCACCCCCTAAGGGTTCCAATAAAGGGTTGAAAGTTTCTATGGAAAAATCTTTAAATCGCCACCTATTTTTCTAAAAATTTAAATTCAGACTGTTAAAAATATTTTATTGAACACGTGTTTCGTGGTTTTTTCTAAGAATTCGCCCCTAAGGGTGCAAATAAGCGGGCGAAGCTGCGCGCGCCCACTTGTATACTATATATGGCAGAAATCGCAACGTACATTTTTTTATAATTTACATTTTTTTTCAGTTTTTTTTAATGTATAAATGGACAATTCTTATATTCGAATTAAATTTACACCTCTAATGAAACTTAGCTCAAACTATTGCCTTGAGATTGTACCAATAGTAACATGTATTAAAAATATAAATAAATTAGCACTCAAAACCGAAGAACAATCAGCCGAATATGTTATACCAATGACGTATAAAATTATAATTAAAAAACAAGACGTCGACTGTTTAAAAATATATCACTCTTGTGTTGATCTGTTGCCATCCTCTTCATTATTTAATTTAGAGAACATTAATTCAAATGTTCCTCTGTACACATTAAGCGAAAATTATATACTAAATAAAGTAAGATCAATGGTTGATATAAAACCAATAAAACTGCAAGAGAAAAATAAAGGTACTTATAAATTACATGGCAATAATTTTAATATACCTGCCCATATTTTTAAGCACTTTAAGTAACTCTTTACAACAACAGAACGAACTTGAGATCATCAGAAAAATATATTTTTTGCAAAAGGGTGGAAGAGTGTAGTAAAAGAAAAACAGTTGAACAACAACAATAGAGCGTTGCATTCTTATATTTTAAAGCACATTTGACAATTGGACTATGATATTACAATGATAATATTAAGTTTAGTTCAGTTTACTACAGTTCATTTGTTTGCGATTCGACAGTGCCAGTATGATAATTATAATTAATATGCCACTTATTCTGTAATTTTTGTACATAAATCATACATTCGTTCTAATTTGTAACATTTAAAGACATATTTGTTTCTTAAAAGAAGCACTTTAATCAGGTTACTCTGAATTATAACAAAAAATATTGTTTTTATTTCTTTATTTTTTTACAGAACATTTTAAACATAATATAACTCCGAAAAATAAAAGTATACAACACAATAATTATGAAATACAAAGTAATGATCAAAGTACTAGCTGCATTGAAGATGGAAATATATTGAAACTTATTTTACCAAACATGGGAAACCTAGAAAATAACAGATACTCTAAAAATAAATTAGATGATGTTATATCTTTTAGACAAAATTTTCCGCAAAAATATTTCGATTTGCACCCAAATTATGAACAAATGTTAATTAACATAGACTGCGACTATGATTTAATTTTTAAGAAGACGCTTAACATAAACACAAAACTGTTGCCGGAGGAACGAGTCGCCCTATTTAAAAAAACTATGGAAAATTACGTTTATCCCCTAAAAGTTACTGTTAATGATATTATCAATAAATGTACAAATTTAGGTATCTATCATTTGTTAAAAGAATCTAAAAAATATGGGAATATGACATATGAGACTAACTATAATTATTTTAAAAACACATGTAAAAGTAATCGCATGGTTTATTCTATTATATTTGATGAATAATACATAATTATAAAATAAAAATTATAATGAAACATTTTTTTTTATTTTAATATATTTTTTTTTGCTTTCTTATAGTTTAGCTGAACCACTATGGAGAACCATAGTGGTTCAGCTAAACTATAAGAAATAATTAATGGGCTCTTTCTGATAAACAAGCATAAAAGTCTAGCTAAATAAAAAAATGTTATAAAATGCCGCCTTAACAAAAGCGTGATTAGTATTTATTTATTGACATATAAAAAAATCATAACAGTTCACCTAAATTAAAAAAGAATAAAATGCCGTCTTTTCAAAAGCTGTTCAGCGTGATAAGAATTCCTCATTGATATCTGATGAAGGACCATAATCGATCAGTTAAAGTGATATAACGACAGATTAAAACAGGCATAAAAGTCTAACGACAGATAAACTTTATATTTTCTCATTGCGACAAAACGTGGCGATGAGTTCCGCCACTCAAAATAAGCAATGTCTCGAAATTTTCTCTCTAAATTTTGATTTCAGTTAAACAAGTAGTAAATAGCTAAACATATAGTCCACGCAACCAAAGTTTTAGACAGTTACCAGACATTAATAATTTATTCCATATCTATATCCTTCCTGAATAAATAAAGAATGTTCCTGAATAAATAAAGAGCATAGAAACACTTTGCAGTTAAGTCAAGTCAGGTCAAGTTAAGTCAAGTCAATGTAAGTATAATAATCCATAATTACCGCATGATAAACACTTCCTGTTAATTACATGTCAATAGAAAATGCTCATCGAGCTCACCAATGTTTAACTGACTTTTTGTTAAGGCAGCATTTCATTATTTCTTATAGTTAAGTTGGATTTCTTTGTACATCATGTGTGCCAATTTAACAAAAAATATAGCCTTGGCCAAAAAATATACCCCGACATTTTTACCGTATTGTTATCATATTAGATTAATATCATATTGATAGATTACTCGAGGACTACTTTTACTAGATAAACAAAAATATAGTTTCAATTTTTTTAAACACATACAGAAATCATATTTACAGAATACTTTACATTTAGTATAACATAAAGATTTCTTAATTATAGTATCGGCTACTAATTAATTCGACAGTTAACATAATAAATGATTTTAGAAACATGACGCAGAGTCATCCCACCGATGAGATTTTCAATGAGCAGCGTGATCAAAATTTACCATTTGAAATTATAGCAGTTGCTCAAAATACCACTATCAATAAACCATCAAATGAAAATATTCCTCTTAACTTCAAGATTAGAATTAAAAGCAAAAAAGAACCTAAAATAAAACAGGCTATAATATCAGTACCAAAATTAAATATAAGCCAGCGCACGAAAAATGTACGAGTTGTAAACAGTGATCAGACTATTATGTCATTTAATCTTTTTATGGACCCTCATAGTGATAAAATCCTTCCTAAAAAACGTGAAAAGTTTTTTTTAAATATATTTAAACCTGGTAAGAAAGCTAAATAGTTAATATGATTTGCGACAATTATAATGATGGAAGCAGTTATTATATCTATTTGGTAATCAGGTTGCCTCATGCAAAATGATATAGACGACGTTCCTTATATGCCTAGTGCATCACACAATACAAGTGAAATGCAAAATGTATATAATAATGACATAAATGATTGGGCGTTAAATGTAACGGAAAAATTTGCTTTGAGAAAAAATATTATACCAGCTACCGATACAACAAATTCACCCAAAACATTTTTTGGTCAATCTAAAGCAGGTACTTGTTAATTCACGAAATATGTTATAGTACTTTGTTAAATTATATCGATTTTATAATGTATCCTAATTTTAAATATAGGTGGATGTCTAGATCCGCCGTTTAGTGAAGATAAATATGCTTATAAGCCAACTTCTATATCTCCTAAAAATAAACAATTAAACAGCGATATTTCGAATACCAGTACGGAAAATACTAAAAATAAATCATTAGATAATTCGTTATTCGACCCTCAAATTAGCAAAAAAAATCGTGATAGTGTAATTTCTGACTCTCTGATTACGTATCCACAAGACATTAGTAAAACAAAAAAATACGAAGAAAGTCAAAATATCAGTTTTGAACAAATAAGCAACAATACAAGGTTGCAAAAGGACAATGAGTTTACAGAATTATATTATATGCCACCAACAAAAACAAAAATGAAAAAAAAATATGAAGAAAATCTAAATAAGAAATATATGGACCGTAACGTAACCTTAGAAACTCAAGATGAAATTACTACATCAGTAGTAGATATTTCAATTTTAAATTTAAATGAAATGAAAGAACCAGAACTTAACGAAAATTTACTTAAAAATCACAAATATGATAAACAAATAATCAGCGAAAGCACTACTGATAAAAAAGAATCTACAATTATAAATAACAAATTACACACAAGCTTAGAACACCAATGTAAAAAAAATGACTACATATTGAAAAGAGAAACAAAAGAAATAATAGATAACTTAATCAATACTATTATTATCACTGAAAAAAGAGAGATTGAACCATTATCAACCACTATCAAAGAACTATCAGACAAGCTTAATAATAAATATAATGTTAAAAAAGAAAAAAATGATGTGCGAGAATTACATAATGACATTCATAGTAATCGCGGCATAGACATAAGCAATACATCAAAAGGTACAAAATTAATTTTATATTTTTGTTACTTTAATAACAATTATACTGGCTATCGAATTATATTGATTCAGCCTATTGGTTTAGCTTTTAAAGTCCAAATATATATAAAACTAAGTAGTATATCATCTTATGTTACAGATTTATTGGGAACAAATTTGAAGTTGGGATATGAGTACGACATTTCTACAAAAAAATCTAATGAAGTTGATGCTAAAAGAAAAGTTATGCATTCGGAAAAAAATAATACAGATATAAATCAATTCAGTTCTTCATTAGATATAGTTACTAGTATATCAGAAACTCAAGTAAAACTAAAAGATGAAAATGCGAATAAAGTTGAAATTGAAAATGCTATAAGTAAAACAGTATCCTCACCGAAAGAAAAACATTTGGAAAAATCAAAAGAAGAAAATATGATGCTGATACAGGATAAAGCTATCGAATATGTAGGCAATGACGCAATTGTGAAAATAAATAAAATACAACAATCTCCAAAGTTACCTTTACGAACAATGAGTAATTCTGAAATTATTAGTGATATACAGGTAGCAGAGATTTTATCAATCACCAAGGATAGTCAACATTCTGAAACCCCATCTGCTGCCTTTTCAAAAGATTTTAACAATAATCACAGTATTATATCTAAAAATATCGATAAATTTGATGAATATAAGAAAAATATTGACGGCAAATCAACTTCACACGATGTATACTTACACAAAAATAAAACTACAAAACTTATTACTAAAAGTAAGAAAATTGAGAATGATATTAATGACGTTTGCAGAACGGCAACTTTAAAAATTAGACAAGATACAGTCTCTGAATTAAATACTTCTATTAAGAGTGTTCACAGTAGAATGACAAAATCAGAGGAATTTAAAAATATATATAACACTTTAAATAAACAGAAAGAACAAAAAGAGACATATGCAATTGAAGGAGACATTGTTGTACAGGAATCTAGTTCAGGCTTAAACGTTTTCTCTCTATTAAAAAAATCTAATACCAATTCTATTAATAAAAAATCAAGATCTGATGATTTAACAAAAAATAAAATGTTAAATAGATCAGTAGATGAAAATGAGAAAAATTATAAGGTTGCTAATGATGATATTCATAATAGACAAAGCGTAAGTACTAAACAAATTATGATTTATGTATCATATACATTTGACTACGTTTATTGCCATTTATATATGTAAGGTTTATACGTGTCTAAGGTTGTAATAAAGTGAGTGTTGTTCATATTATACTATAAGTGTGACGTTGGCACGTCACATTACTATTTTTATATAAAATTTTCTTATTAATTTATTTTTGTGTTTAATTAATTAAAGTGAACAATAAAGATAGCACTATTACTGTACAAGAATGAAAAAATATATGTGACGATGCAGTAAAGGAAGAATAAAGTTGCATATCACAACGGTGTTGTTAATGCTATAACGGAACGATTCATTGTTAACACAAGCGACACATACGAGAGTTAAAATTAGCAATGTCGGCTTAGAAGAACTGATATGTTTAATTTTTTTTTATAATAAACTTCAATATATTTTTTTTACTCTACTTTTAGTAATTATTCACACTTATACTTCGCGAACTGCACTTATATTTTTAGTATATTTAAATTTATTTAGTTGATAATATGCTCACTATTATTATATGGATATACGTAAATACTAAAAAGATAATCCCGACTGTAATTCATTTAAGAAAACTTAACTTCATATTATTCTCATAAAAATAGTTCAGTTATATGATTGCCAATTGAATATTCGTAACTAAACAATCCTTCTTATCTTGTCTTGTACGCCAGTGGATGTTGATTTAATGTATGAGTATAAAGTAAGTTCAAGGATTTTATTAAAAAATAACAATTGCAATACAAAATACGTTATTTTAATATCTTATTTTCTCTTTATTTTTATAGGATTCTGCCACGGCGATTTTAGTACACCATATTATGAAGGATAAAAACGCTGACCTAAAAAAAAGTGTTGAAATGAATTCAGGAATCTCTGAAATATTTTCAGAAAATCAAGTAAAGATAATGATTTAATTTGTTCCCTCTTTTCTATTATTTTGATAAATAGAACTTTGTAATATAAATTAATATTTGAAATTAATCATACTTTTTTTTTAATTACAGCGCTTTTTAGAATATCAACGGAAAACTTTAGATATAAAAAATTCTGAAGATGCTGATATATCTAATTTAAAAGAGAAGGAAACTGATCCTATTAATTTTTCACAGATATTGCTACAACCTAAAAATGCTTCAAGAAATTCCGTGGAATTAATATCAAATATATCTCAACATCAACAATTACGAAATTCTATAAAAAGTGAAAGTTTTACAAACACTAATTTCAAAGATCATAAAGCGTTAACTGACTTAGCAAAAAAGGATATCAGTGGCTTGACTTTTGATCAAAATCCATTATATGGACATAAATTAACTGATAGCGCTATTATCACAAAACAATATACATCTTCATCACTACATTCACTTGAGGCTTCGAGAAGGATGTTACAAAATAACATAGATGCAGTTCATAGTAAAATTGTTACTATTGGGCGAAAAAGTAGTATTATAAAAGAAAATGATAATTTAAAATCAGAATATTTGAACTCCAATCCACCTGGCGAAAATTTTCAAAGTAGAGAAAGAAATGCTGATGATTTTAGGACAATGACAAATAACAATATACTGCTGCAAAAAAAAAATAGTGTGAATAATTTTGAACTTGCAAGGCATATATCAGCTAAAGGTTCCAAATTGAATGTATCGCCTCCTTCGATTGCTTTAAATTTAAATTTTTCATTATTATTCCAATAACAATGATAAAAGCATTATTTTTATTAAAACATTTGATCCCATGTTACCACCTGATAAGCGTCTAGAAGATAGATTTGTATCTACCAAGTGTGTAGTCATTGAAAACGATAAAGAAATAAAAATGCCTATAACTTCCGACATCGATTTAACATTGGCCATTAAAAAAAGTACTGTTTCTAGTTATCTACATACTTTCATTCCAACTAAGTGTTTTTAATCTTTTTTTTGTACTTTTTACAGAAACAAGTACGAGGAAAATCCTTAACGAAACCAATAGCATTGGCAAAACGTTAAGTGAAGGAAACGTAAATAATAATTTATTATTGCACGACACGCTTAATTCAGTTTATAACAATCTATTACCTTTGAAAGAAACAATTAACGATTTGAGACAAGAAATAATGTTACTGTCGCAACAGCAAATACATTTTATAGAATTGTTAAACAAAATTGAAACAAAATCTCTGCGACTAGTTGATGTCGATCAAAAATGTAAATGTAAACAACATGCATTAACTGATATGCATATATATTATGGTCGGTGAAATAATATATAAGCGTCTCACGTCTCATAACTATGAAATGCTAGATGAAGCTTCACATTAAACAGATGTAGAAAGAAGTTACAGATATGCATTAAGATTTTTTTTATACGCATCAGAAAAGTAAGAGAGTAAAATATCATTTATATACCTATGTCTTTTTTAAAACAAAATGTTTATAACATAAAACAATATAAGAAGTAGCTTTACTTCTTTTCCGACATAACTAGAGTACCTAGTAAGAAAGTACCTAATATTGAAACGACCGGAATGTTCCATACATTACTATTGTTATGTCGCTCCTATAATAGAAGTCGTGTTGAGATACAGTCTGTAATGTAGCTTTTCTCAATAAAGTGACTATCCAGTATCCAACACAAAAGTTTTTTTAATCAAATAAACTCTGAAACTTTATAATATTAGTAAGTATAGGTGCAGATATTAACAAAAATAACTAATAATTAATCTCTATATATAATAAGACAGTAAAAAGTATTTTGTCTGTACATTGAGTAATTTTGACTGAAATGGATAGAGGAACACTTAAAAAGAATAATAGAAAGCAAAAAGATTTTTTTTTTAATTTCTTGTCTGTCTGTCGATATTTATGTCCACATTTTTCTCTGAAAGTACTGAACCGATTTACTTGAAAATTTCACCAATTGCTTTGTTTTAACTCAACTTAACTACTAAAGTTTGGTTCATCAAAATCGGTTCATTAAAAAAAAAGTTATCGTCATTTGAATGAACTCAAGGCATTAGTTTGCCTGCGAATATTATATAGCAATCGCGCTGGTAAGATTCTTGGCTAAAGAATGACATTCGAAACGTCTTGGTTATATGACTGTTGATAAAAAAATATATTTTTGAAGCACTATTATACAATATTTTACACAATAAAGTAAACGAAATTGAATTGTTACTGGAGATTACCTTCATAAATCATAGCAGTTAAGTTTAAGTAGTAATTAATTCAACACAGAGATAAAGAACGATTTGATCTTGAAAGAAATATCAAGTAAATATAAAGATTTTTTTGGTTCGTTCGTTCGTTTGAAATAAATCTATATAAAAATGCCTAAAAACATCCTTTCCATGTGTAGGTACACTGTAATAACTACATATTTACCAATTGTACATTTAGCTAATAATACCTATATGTAACTAATTTAGAAACTGTACAGGAGTTAATATGCAATCATTACAGCTATTTTACACAAAGAATATTATGAATCCTTACCCAAATCAATTATTTATTATTTAAAGCTGTTTCTGAAGCAGTAAATGAAATTATTAACTGACATCAGCACAATTAACAGAATTTTAAAAATAATAATAATAATAAAAATAGAAAAAGGGATTCTTACTTTACTTTAGCTTCACATTGTATCCCTAGCGGGGTAGTCACAGAGAACGGAGCGCTACGGTCTCTGCATATCTGTCCCGCCTCAACTCAACTTCAACTTTTTTATATTCCTCCAGGGGTTTTCATGCTTTTTACGTGACCTCATCCAGTATCTATGATACTGTGTATTCGAAGTCAACCGAAAGGGGTCATCTCTACCTTTCTTATCGCTCATTTTTTTTATCACAAATCTATTTAGGAATTCTTTCATCATCGGGCTAGGAAAAGGATATATGCCGACAAAAAGGCAGGCAGACAATCTTTTTAAAAATTATAAATTCGAGTGCGATGCCCTTAGTTAAATTCAAGACAACAGCAGCAACAGCCTAGTTAAATTCGAGGCAACAGCTTATAGCAGTGCCAGAGTCTTGCGATTGTGAAGAAAGTACAAATATAATTTTAAGGGGATCTCTTTAAAATCCACATTATCTCTTGAGTCCTCTCTCCACGCTCCTCTCCAATATATCCTGTATACATACTTTTATAATTATTATTTTATTATAAAATAAAAATCAGCTTCACGTTGTATCCCGCACACAGCAGGGTAGGCAGAGGGAACCTAGTGTTGAGACACTGCGTTCCCCACTTTCTGCCGAATTTTGGAGACATTGCGTATTGAGTGGTAGAACTCAACGCCGCGCTTAACCTCGACACCAGAGCGAAGAAATAGAAATATAAATTTAAATAAATATTTCATATCCTCGAGTGGGTATCGAACCCACAACCAGTCGGTTTTACAGTCACACCTCGTGCCGCTGCGCCACGACTGGCCTCGATTATTATTATATTATTAGGATTATTTTATTATAGTAAAGATAAATTAAGTTATTAATGTTATTACATGTTCTTAGTAATATCAAATTACATACAACTAAAACTCAGAATGATAAGAAGCTTGGAAGATAAAAACTAAATAATATAGGATTAGGATTATTAGGATGTATTATTATAGTATTTATATAGGATTTAAATTAAACATCTCATCATCAAGATAATTTAGAAAAAAACATCTTATACATCCAATAACTTTTTTTAGCGTTATAGTATAATCAAGTGTATGCAGATGGAGCCTAGTGTTAAGACACTCCGTTCCACACTTTCCGTCGAATTCTGGAGGCATTGCGTGCAGAGTGGCGGAACACAAGGGGTTTTACTTCGACATCAGAAATATAAATTTAATTAAATATTTTGTTTACTCGAGTATGGATCGAATTCACAACTAGTCGCGTTTACAATCACACTTTGTGCTCATGCGCCGCGACTGGCCTCTTCTGATATATTATATAACTTGCTGTTTTGATTACATTTATATTATTTATATTATTATATTTATATTATTATATTTATCGGTTATAATCTTAGAGATACCTATTATTAATATAATCTTCAATGATCACAAAATGTTTAAATTTACAAAGATTTTTTTTTTCTTCATTATGGTTGCTCTGTCAAGGACATGGGATTGATTCTATTAAAATATTGTAAATTGCGGTTTTGCCAATTCTCAAACAAATCAGACGGCAAGAAAAGAATAAATAACGAGATTTTCTTACATTGATAAAAAAAAGGACAGAGGTAAACTTTATAGAAATATCTTAAAAATACCATATACTCTGATGACTAAAAATTTTAATGTAATAAATGTATTTATATACATAATAAAAAGTATTATATTAGTATCTATTAGGTGCAACAATCTAACATTAACATAAAATCCTAGCATGATGACATCCAATCCAATGTCAATTATAGCAATTATTGTTATTATAGATGCCGCCAGTTCCAATTCGGCTCATTGTGATTGCAGCCTTGAAGTATTTTAATATTTTTGTTCATATTTAACGAGAACATTTTTAATTCGTATATATTTATACTATCGGC
Source organism: Heliconius himera (assembly GCA_021202915.1). Classification (NCBI taxonomy): domain Eukaryota; kingdom Metazoa; phylum Arthropoda; class Insecta; order Lepidoptera; family Nymphalidae; genus Heliconius; species Heliconius himera. The sequence continues at coordinate 69,461 of JAJHJA010000381.1, read as the reverse complement.
CAGCCTGCGGCCTCGCCCGCTTAAACTACATGATTATTGATTTAATAAACAGAATTGACTGACAACTATAATTTTTATTACTGTAATCTGTAATATTCCAATATAAGTTTTTTATTACATTATCGTAATTTCTATAAGGGTTTTTGATTGTTTGAATTAAGAATTACGACCAAAGTTGATATTCGATATTTATAAATATATACGTAAAGCTAATTATTTATTGTACGTATATATTTTTGTAACATTACGTCCTGTTTACCTATGTTATGTACGTCTCATCATAATTTTAAAACTGTTAAATGTGCTGATGTCAGTGAATTATTTAATTTATTCCTCCAGAAACAGTCTTAAATGTTAAATGATTGACTTGAAGGATTCATAATATTCTTTGTAAAATAACTGTAATGATTAAGTACATAGTAACTCCTATACAGTTTTTAAATTAGTTACATATATCATTAAGTAAATGTACAATTGGTAAATATCTAGTTACTAGAGGGCGCGCGCGGCTTCGCCCGCTTATTAGGAGTGAATTCTAAAAAAACCACGAAACACGTGTTCAATAAAATATTTTTAACAGTCTGAATTTAAATTTTTATAAAAATCGGTGACAATTTAAAGATTTTTCCATATAAACTTTCAACCCCTTATTTGAACCCTTAGGGGGTGAATTCTTAAAAATCATGAAACACGTGTTCAATGAAATATTTTTAAGAGTCTGAATTTCAAATTTTATAAAAATACAGATTACATTTTTTTTCCATACAAACTTTCAACCCCTATTTTATCGATTTAGGGTTAAAATTTTTCAAATTCCCTTCTTAGTGGATGTCCAGAATATGAAAATAAACATCTGCCCAAATTTCACGTTTCCACCATCAGCGGTTACGGCTCTGCGTGCGTCTTACCTCAGTCAGTCAGCACAAGTCCTTTTATATATATATAGATTACAGAGTAAAAAGATTGGTTTTATGCATGTTTATATAGATTTATTTCAAACGAACGAACAAACTGAAGATTCTATGTATTTATTTAATATTTCTTTGAAGATCAAATCGGTTTTTATTTCTGTGTTGAATTAATTTCAACTTAAACTTAACTATTACGATTTATGAAGTTAATTTCCACTAACAATTCAATTTAGTTTACTTTTTATTTGAACTCTGAACAATAGTGGTTTAAAAATATATATTTTTATCAACAGTCATATAACCAAGACGTTTCGAATGTCATTCTTTAGCCAAAAATCTGACCAGCGCGATTGCTACATAACTAGGCAAACTAATGCCTTGAATTCATTCAAACGACGATAGCTTAATTTTAATAAACGGATTTTGATGAAATAAACTAATAAATTTAAATGTTAAGCTGAGTCAAAACAAAGCAATTGGTGAAAGTTTTAATTAAATCGGTTCAGTACTTTCGAAGATAAACGTGACCATACATATAAACAGACAGACAGATAGAAAAGAAATTAAAAAAATATATTTTTGCTTTCTATTTTTTTCATTTCAGTCAAAAATACTAAATGTACAAAATATTTTTAGTGTTTTATTATATATAGAGAAAAGATTTATTCGTATATATTTTGATTATTTGTTTATTCAATGTCTCATTAATTCAATATCTTCCTCTACTACTGGCACTCTCTCCTATTGGCTGGCTATGCTATTTATTGCATTGCAGAGACTATACGTCACTTTAAATATGAAAGTGAAAATGGTTCACAATTTTAAGATTATTATTGGTAAGCATAAGCATGAAAGATCCGTCATCGTCTTCCAGTCGTAAAAAATCAATTTCCTCTGCGCTCTCATGTTCAACGCAGTGATACAGTTTCAGGATTTCTGGGTCAAAATTTGCAGTCTTCAGTGATATCACTCTATTATGGTAGCGCGGTAAGACAAGGTTGCCCATTACGGGCTGCAAACTAAAGAGAATTGCAATTCTCCTGTCCTGCATCCGCATCGCAAACCACAACCATTCTAGCAGTTCCAGAATATTGTGTAATTATTACATGGCGATTTCTCCGGAGCTGGTGAATTCATTGTCATAACATGTTCTAGGGAATTTTTATGAATTAGCCTACTCCAATCCTGGGTTTTGTCTTGTAATTCATACCCTACCTACCCTGCCCCACACGGTTAAGATTTATGAGATTAAAATGTTGGTTAGTTGCTGCACTTGTTAGTGGAAGATTTGATAACTGCGCAGGTTGATTTAGTATTGGTATCTTCGTGAACTGTGTATGCTAAAGACAATCGATACATTTCTCAGATTTATTACTTGAAATGTATTGAAAATGCAATGTTTTCCTTAACACAATAATAATTTTATAATCACACAATTACACGAGTGTGTATAATTAAGAATTAATAAATACTTTACTATTGAAAAGAATATTAATCCTCAAGTAATAGTTAATAAAAAATGCAAGTTATTTACAATTATATATTTATCAATAATTTATAAACTTTATATAGGTTTCCCTGTAATAATACTCTAAATAGTTAATCATAGTGCGCGCTCTGACCTCTATCTCGAAAATGGTTTAAGATATAAAAAAATACTTAACCAAAAATTTTAGAGAATTCAACCCTCTAAATTTTTTATAATAAATAGATAAAGCATAAATACCCATAGGAACAGAAATATTTGCATTAATTTGTAAAAAAACTGTCTCTGACCTTGACCTTGGAATTTTGTTTATAGCTGACAATCTCTTATTCCGATATCTTACCCTCAGCTTCACGCTGTATCCCGCACACAGCAGGGTAGGCAGAGGAAACCTAGTGTTTAGACACTCCGTTCCCCACTTTCTGCCGAATTCTGGAGGCATTGTGTGTTGAGTGGCAGAACTCAACGCCGCGCTTTGCCTCGACACCAGAGCGAAGAAATGGAAATATAAATTTAAATAAATATTTCGTCTCCTGGAGTGGGGATCGAACCCACAACCAGTCGATTTTACAGTCAAACTTTGTGCCCCTGCGCCACGACTGCCCTTGCCCTGAATTCTTGCCCTCGTTTGACTAATTTGCCTGGACTACTTTAAAGGATAGAATTCGAAAAGAAGAAGTGGCAAGAATCTAAAGTAATTCTTCGTAGTTAAATTTTAAGCCAAAATTACCACATTAAATAAATGAAGAAAAATTTATTAGGCATAATATCATAATTCTATTATTTACATACTTATATTTCTTAAAAGTTATAAATATACATAGCCCAAACCATAAAATGAACATATCATACACATTACTAATATATTTTTAAAATATATTTTTAGGCATTTATTTATTATTTGTAATAGTGGTTTAGACAGATATGTAATAAAATATGATAATGGAGCAGTTATTTACTTTTTGTCTCTATATATATATATATATATATATATATATATATATATATATATATATATATATATATATATACTAATGATTTAGTTAAGTACACGTTTATGCATAGTTATTGTTATTAAGACAGTAGTTTTAGTAACGTTTATTTTTAAGACAAATATTTAAATTCTCATCTCTGAGTCCATTATTCAGTCAGTTATTATATGTTTAATATTTCCTGCCTATATATTTATATATATATATATATATATATATATATAGGCAGGAAATATTAAGCATATATATATATATATATATATATATATATATATATATATATATATATATATATATATATATATATATGAAAAAAATAAAATAACATAAATTGATTAAACTCACATTTATTGTAATTAATTTAATTAAATATATGGCAACAGAATACATTATATATTTTATATATGAATTATAAATTAGTAAGATTGTACAAATATAATAACAAGATATTACTTCCCTTAAATGATTAAACAACAATTTCACTCAATTATTATTTAAGATTCAGAGTGTCGCACACAGGAGCCAGAGATCCGTCCTGGTCGGTGACTAGCTCGCTTCTGAACCGAAGAATGATCAACCGTCGTATTTATGTTGAATATGACACTAAAGTTGTCAAGTTTGACCACAGAACACTAGCGCCACGAGTCAATTGACTGCATAAATAAAATATTAAAACATCCGTTTTTGTATTCGCGCCGATACGGCCATGCTGATGAGTGGCGCGTCCCTGCGCCTACTCGCTTAAGAATCTGAAACAATATACGCGTTATAACCATAAGGCCTCATAGTCTCAGCACTAATTTTGGCCATGCTTCTGGGACCTCAGCCCATCGGCATTCTCGTTCACATAAAATAAGTTTACACGTTAAATTGACACGTTAGCCTCATAGCCTCAGCGCTAATATTGACTATTATAAAACCACTCGTAAATTGAATTCTAGAATCAAACACATTCAAATACATTTGCATAGTTGTACATAAATGAATACCCACGTCACTCGTATTGTTTCACTTCGTCATCCATAGCCGATACTGCCACTTCACTCTGAATGCCAAACTTCGGAGCACTTTTCAAATTCTCATGAGTCACTTTTCTATTTCTACCTTTTCCATTTATTTTTCTTATTTCGTATCTATCGTGTGGCAAAACCTTTTTGATTTCAAAGGGTCCTTCATACTTTGGGCTTAGTTTTGTACCCAGTCTAAGCGGCTCTTTTAAAAGCACAAAATCACCTTTCTGAAAACGTATTACTTTAGCCTTACTCTTATCAAAACGTATTTTATCTTTTGCTCCAGCTTCGGTCATCCTTTCCTGAACCGCTAATCTCATTGATTCAGGGTTAACGCGTTCATTGATATCGTCGATAATTGAGATCAATTCTGCAGGTACACATCCTTTTTTACCTGTAAGAAGCTCAATAGGCGATTTGCCAGTCGTTTTAGATATTGTACAGTTAATCGCAAGTTGAAGATTGTACAAAGACTTTGCCCAATGTATTTGATTCATATTTTTAATAATAGTCAAGCCACTTTTAAGTATTCGCATTACCCTTTCAACTTGACCGTTGCTTCGACTTGTATACCCAGCACATTGATGAAGTTCAATCCCGTATTTATCACAGTATGATTTGTAGTGAGAAACAAAAGCTCCATCGCCATCAACTATAATTCTTTTCGGGGCACCAAATAAAAAAACTATTTCTTGTAAATGTTTAAGTGCGTTATCTTGAGTTTTACTTTTTGCATGATTCAGAATGACAAATTTGGTGTAAGCGTCAATGGCGACAAAAACGTATTCTTTCTGGGATGCATTCCCGCTCAACTTACCAGAAATATCAATGTGTAAAGTGTGGAAGGGTTCTGCTATTTTATCTATCGGATGCAGTTGACTTTGTACAGCACCTGAAGGACCTTTCATGGTTTTACAAATAACACAGTGATCTACGAAATATCGTACAATTGTGCTCATCCTAGGAAACCAAAAATTCTCTTTTATTTTTGCTAAGGTTTTTTCCCAACCCATATGTATTAATGACTCATGGTAGCTATTTATTAAACTCCACTGAAAAGATCTGGGAACAACTTTAAGAAATTTATCATTATCTTCCGATTTTTTATATAAAATGCCATTATTAAAAACATACTCTCGTTCTAATTTGTCATCATTTTTGAGATTATTAATAATTTTACATATGTCTTCGTCGCGCCTTTGTTCCATTATTAACCAATCATCTTTAACTCTGACATTCATAACAATTGGATTTCTACTAAAAAAGTCAGCGTGTTTTAACCTTTCTCCCTTTCGATATTCAACTTCGAAATCAAAATTCTGTAGGAAAGCCCACCAACGATGAATTCGTGGTAATAGTTCCTGTTTGTACCGTGAAGCTTTTACTGCATTGCAGTCTGTAATAATAGTGAATTTTCTTCCGTACAAGTAATGACGAAAATGTTTTACTGACCTTACAATTGAAAGAGTTTCAAGTTCGTATGAATGATATTTAGATTCTGCACGTGTTGTTCTCATACTAAAATATCCAATAACATATTGACAACCTTCTCTGATTTGTACTAATATAGCACCAAGACCGATAGAGCTTGCATCTGTGTGCAACTCAATTGGAAATTCTTCCTGGAAAATTGTCAACAATGGTGCCGAAGTTAAATAGCTAATAATCTTGTTTCTTACTGCTTCGTGTTTTTCATTCCATTCCCATTTAGATCCACTTTTTGTTAAATCATATAGTGGTATCATTTTAGTGGAAAAGTTTGGTATAAACCTTCGAAAATATCCAGCTAAACCGTTAAATTGTCGCAGTTGCTTTAAATTCTTTGGTGGCACCGTTTTTGACAAAGCCTCTATTTTTAGTGGACTAGGTCTAATTTTACCTTCACTTACGACATATCCTAAATATTCAATCGAAGTTTTCATAAAGGAGCATTTTTTAATATTAAATGTAAAACCAGCTATTGTAAGGGCTGAAATAACTTGTTCCAACTTTTTAATACCGTCTTCGAAATTTTGACTTGGTATCAACACGTCATCGATATACACAAGAGCTGCGTCGTCCAAAAGATTCCCAAGAGCTTTGTTTATTGCTCTTTGATAAACAGAGGGGGCATTTGTTAAACCAAATGGCATCGTTAGGTATTCAAATAAACCATCAGGAGTGATGAAAGCTGTTTTCTCAATAGACTCTGAAGCAATTGGAATTTGATGAAAACCGGCCGCCATATCCAAACACGTAAAATATTTAGCATCTTTCAATTTGTCAAGCTGATCTGTGATGATAGGCAATGGATAATGATCACGCACTGTATTTGTATTCAATTCTCTATAATCAACACATAATCGATCTTGTCCATTTTTCTTTTTCACAAGGATTATGGGACTCGAAAATGGCGAGTTACTTTCTCTAATTACATTTTTTTGTAACAAGTCATTAAGTATTTCTTTGACTTTTAAACGTTCAATTGGTGCCATTCTGTATGGGCGCCTTTGGACAACTTTATCTTTATCTTTTAAACGAATAACTAGTTCACCCGTTTTAATTCGTGAACTGGAAACTCCTTCTGTAAAGGACTGTCGATATCTGCAAAGCACTTTAGTTAACTCGTCAAGATCCTTTTTAGATGATATATCAGTTTCGATCTCACCAAAATCTGTATATTTCACTTGCATTATATTTCGAGTTTCTATATTTCTCGTAAAAACAACGGTTTGATTTGTAAGGTGTACTCCAATACCTGGAATACTCAAGATATCTTTTCCAATTAAAACATCTTTTGGGATTTCATGATCAAGAACCACAAAAAAAACTATGTCCATAATAATATTGTCAATAGTACAGGTAGTCGATATTTTATGTAAAGATAAAACTTTTACAGAACCAATTCCTTTTAAATAGGTAATAGTATCCTGCCGTTTTCCGGGTATTTCCAAAGCTATAGATTGTTTTATCAAAGAACAATCAGCTCCACTGTCAAATATGCCTTCATAGTGCCTACAACCGATATTAATATTAAGAATATTACAAAGACTGTTACCTCTTTCGCAGATGTTGACCCTCTTATCAGCGTTTATTTTTTTAAAACATGTGTCGCTCGTGTGTCCTGTCAACGAGCAATACGAACATTCCTTTTTTTGTTCTTTTCGTTCCTCCAACATTTTCGCCACAGCATTTTGGGTACAATATCTTGCACGGTGACCTTTCTTGCCACAAACAAAACATGTAATTTCAGCGCTTGATTTCCATGACTCGTTTGTATTGTTTCGTGGTTTCTTTTGGGGAACAGTGTCGCGAGAGGCTGGTATTGATTTACGTTTCCGCATTGTTTTGGCTATAGCAATTAACTCTGGAACAGATTGAGACTTACTATTCAATAGTTCCGTTCGGAGTCTGTCATCCGTAATGCTGCCTATTACAAATTCCACAGCATCCTGTTCTGTTACGTTTGGTTTAACTATTCTCTTAAACATTCTCCACACGTTTGAAATGTAATCTGTAATGCTGTCTTCATTTTCTATTGTGTAATTACGAAACTTAAGAATTTCTGAAAAATATCTACTTTCTGGTTCAAATGTTTGCAGCATATCGTTCTTTATTTCTTCCCATGTTGTGGTTCTTAAAAGACATTCATTGGCCCATGTTTTTGCTCGGCCTTGAAGTACACCTGCAGCTTTCAGTCTAACTTCATGATCCTTCAAATTGTATTCAGACTGTGACTTTGAAACCAGCTCCACCCATTCTCTGATATCTGTGCCTTTATCTGGATCAAAAGACGGAAAATATACATCAGATATTCGAACAGAAGAATTTAAGTTGGGTTGAATCATTTTTACGATGTCACAGATTGTCGATCGATTTTCTTGTGATATTTGGGACAACATATCTGTCATCGTGTCCCTCAAAGTATTAATTAGAAAACTCATTGTAGGTGGTCTTGAAGGCCCTGCACTGCAATCGTCCTTTTTTGCCGCATTATTTTCTGACTGCGATTTATCCGCCATGGCGTGGTTGTATCAATCCCACTTCTGATGAAAGAAATAAAATAACATAAATTGATTAAACTCACATTCATTGTAATTAATTTAATTAAATATATGGCAACAGAATACATTATATATTTTATATATGAATTATAAATTAGTAAGATTGTACAAATATAATAACAAGATATTACTTCCCTTAAATGATTAAACAACAATTTCACTCAATTATTATTTAAGATTCAGAGTGTCGCACACAGGAGCCAGAGATCCGTCCTGGTCGGTGACTAGCTCGCTTCTGAACCGAAGAATGATCAACCGTCGTATTTATGTTGAATATGACACTAAAGTTGTCAAGTTTGACCACAGAACACTAGCGCCACGAGTCAATTGACTGCATAAATAAAATATTAAAACATCCGTTTTTGTATTCGCGCCGATATATATATATATATATATATATATATATATATATATATATATATATATATATATATATATATATATATATATATATATATATATATATATATATATATATATATATATGTATATATTCACCATTAAGCCTGAAGTAAAAGGTAGGCTCTAATTCGATATACTATTGTTCTCGTAGATTTCATTGTGACCACGAAAAACAAAATCTTGACAACAGCTTGACAACACTGAAATGTTATTCATACGCACGTCTTCGCGCAATTGAAACTTACGCCAAGGTCTCTCTGTCATTGCTATGATCTCTCTACTATTGTAGTAGATCTCTCAACATTACGACTATGTGTATAGTTTTTTAGTAATAAACAAGAGATTATATAGTGTAAACGATCGTAGTGTGATAAGATTCAGGAAATATATCTTGAATCGTAATTATGAGTTAATTTATCAGTAGGTGCGTCAAGTCAGATAGATACTAAATTGTGAATTGACAACAAAGTAGAGCGGTCGTCTTTGTGAAATTAAATAAGTGAATATTATTCGCGTGTAATTTTTTATTAGAAAAATACTATTATGGTGAAAAATCATACGGAAACTCTATCAGAAGCTGTTGATTCTAAGACTCAAAATGAAGTGGATCTGGATCAAGCACTCTCTGTTGCAGGTTTGAAATAATTTATTTTGCTTATTTTACCAAATATGAAAATCTTATTGATATCAAATTATCTATTTTGGGCGTCATCTTGATCTTCCACTAAACATATCAATTAAACGTTAAGACTATAACAGCATCTTAAAAGTTTAAATTGTTTCTTTTTTGTAAACACAATCATAATTATTTTTTTTGTGTCACGCATGTATTTTACTTTGTTATCATTACTTAATATCTAGTTTTCAATTAGAATTTCTGGTAATTTGAATTTTCATTCAAATACTTAAAATTACTTTAAGCATTAAAATAATATTCCTCTGAATCTTGAATTACTTAAAACTTAATAAATTCAGTTATAGTTAGTTAATTTAGATTGAATAAATTAAAAACCGTAATATTATTAGCACAGGTGAAAAAAATACCTACCTTTTATTAACGACTTTTCTTGATGACAGAATAATTTTCGGTTATTAGTTTTAATATAAATGTTAAATAAAAAGAAGTCAAATATCACGTTGCAATTTCATATATTTTTTGTGGTACAAAATGTCGATAGGTGTAGATATAGGTGTCGCGGATTTTTTTAGAACTAATTATATTGAATGTTTTTGCAACACAATATACTTACATACATTTAACTATTAAGGCTAATTATTTCAGGCTAACTAAGAATTACACAGTAATATTATATAGCCTATAGTATTTCTTACAAATTTAGTTTTGATAAAAAACTATAAAAAATGTATATCCGACCAGCACTTCCAGAGATGTTAACGTTTAAACAAACAAATTATTCCCCTTTATTAAATTGGTATAGAATAGATATTCGCTCGCAGCTGCACTTGCTTGAATGCCTTAAAAAAATACAGTAGTCAAAACTAAATTAAAACCAACTAAGCCGCTTCTGACATCAGCGTGAACAAGCGCCCAGGCAAACTAAGAAATAGACAAAAAAATTAAAAATTATTGTTTTTGGTTGTATTGCACTATTAAAGGCCATCAATATTTTTTCTTATATATCTTCCATATACAGTATCGTAGAATCATGGTGTCAATTTATATTTATTTTAAAAATAAAATCAAATAAAGCTAGTCGTAGCGGAAAGTATGACTGTAAACGCAACTGGTCATGTGTTCGATCCTCACTCGAGGAAATGAAATATTTATTTAAAATTCAATTTCTGTTTCTTCGCTCTGGTGTCGAGGCAAAGGGCGGCGCTGAGTTCTGCCGCTCGACACGCAATGCTTCAGAATTCGGCGAAAAGTGGAGAACAGAGTATCTTAACACTAGGTTCCCGCTACCTACCCTGCTGTCATACAGCGCAGATCTATTTATTTTTCATTTAATTTTATTCTTGTAATATGATTATTAAATATAACAAATACAAATATTTCAATAATTATTTAATAGTGATTATCTCTTTTTTACCGTACAACCTCCTACGTGTCTTTTCCATACAACGTGACATTAGCGAAGTGATATGTGCTCAACTGGCACGCTCGAAACGGCATAATTAAAGAACCGAACTGAATTATTTAATACTTCAATAATTATTTAACAACTCAATAATCAAAGTGAAGGAGAGATATCATACGAAAATTGACATAATAACCTCGCTCTTTCAGTTTGTTCGAGATAAAAACTTTGTAATATGTTGATGATGTCATTAAAACGTGTCACTTATAGAAATATTGTTTTCGGTTAAAATTTTATTCGTCAAACAAAACTCAACGGAAATTATTTATGTCCGTATTAAGTAAAAATAAAAAAAATCTTAAATTGTGTTTTTATTATTTACTAGCGACCCACCCGCGGCTTCGCCAACTAGCAAGAAACAGCAAAACAATGTCAATCTCACTTAAGAACTACATTAAAGAACCAGGCTGACAAACCCTTGGAATATAATATTGCAAATGTTATTGAGACAAGACACTAAGTTCCTAGATTCCCCCTGACTATCCCGCTATGAGCGCGATACAGTGTGAAGCAAAAAAGAAAAAGAACTTAAAATAATTATGAGTTTATTGTCTATAAAAGTATTTTACGTCATTATTGTTTACTAGAGTAAGAATGTTAAATAAATTTGAGGCCAGTCGAGTCGCAGTGGCACTCGAGAAAAACGCAGCTTTGAGTTCTGCCACTCATCACGCAATACCTCCAGAATTCGGTGGAAAGTGGGAATCGGAGTGTCTTAACACTAGTTTCCCTCTGCCTACTCTGCTGTGTGCGTGAAGCTCATGTTTTATAAAATTATCATTTTATTCCAGCAATGTCTTGCTCATGAAGCAAATATACAGAGTGGAAGTGTCAGCGCTTCTTTTACGGGAACAGCATATAGGGTAAAATATGTTAAACCCATACCTAAAGAAATTAATCAAGATACCTCAACAGTTTAGACGTAGGATTTTTTTTCATTTTACGATTTTTATCCATATCTGTATTTCGTTACATAGTTACGCATAGATACCAATAATGTAAAAAAACGGAACAGAACGGATATTATTTTTGGCTTTTATAGAATAGTTAAAACCGTGGTTTCATTTAAAGTGGTGCTGACAAAAACTCTGTATATATATACATATATATATATATATATATATATATATATATATATATATATATATATATATATATATATATATATATATATATATATATATATATACATTTATATATATTTTCAAAACAATATATTTAAACTATTATGAAATATTCATTTTTCAAGTTTTATAAGACAAAATCTACAAATACTTGACTAATAAAAATATAATAATAAGTTCAATATAAATATTATTTTATAATTTAAATTTAAATACAAGTAGTATTTAATTAAAAATAACACTCAGTTATAAGTAAATTCTTATGTAACTTTAATAAACATCTCATTTTTCAAATTTAAGGGTATAAAGGGTTTTCACGTAACAATTCATAAATATCGACATATAATTTTATATACATATATTTATTTACTTACAATGCAGCGACTTTATTGTACATACAACCTCTGACTGATAAGTCCTCGTCGTTGACAAACTGACTGGAACGTTAACCGTCGACTTGTGTTTTTCTCGTATATTTGTACGTACTCCCACAACCTATAATAGTATTATAGTTTTTTTATATATTTCTCAATTTTTATATATTTAAGTTATAACTGAGCTGAGCGAAGCGAAGTTTTTACTAGTCAAAAGTGTTTCGTTGTAATACTACTCATCCTAGACCGTTAAACCTACAGCTCTAAAATTTTGCAGGAACGTTGTGGACGACACGATGATGATGAGTTTGGTCAAAATTGTAATTGTAATTTTTGAGTAAATGGTCAAAATGTGTCTCATAGAGTTAAACTGTAGAACGTTTTGATATTATGTGTTAGTAATAAATATTTCAGTTATATATATGTCAGTTTTATTTTAAGTACATTCTAGTTTTTTTAATTACATTGCGTAACATCCGCCGTGCACAGCATGTGGCGGTAGTACAAGTAAGTGCAACGTATAAAGTTTGAAGATTTGGAGGATCTGACCTGAAAATCAAAGATAATCTTTTTAATTTCTCTCTCTCTCTTTCAATTATTAAAAACTCTATGGAAATGGCGTTGTAGCAGCTTCAAATTACAATGGCCATAATAAGATATATTTTTTTCAGCTTCACGCTGTAACCCGCACACAGCAGGGTAGGCAGAGGGAACCTAGTGTTAAGACATTCCGTTCCCCATTTTCTGTCGAATTCTGGAGGCATTGCGTGTTGAGTGGCAGAACTCAACGCCGCAATATATTTTTTTTAAGATATGAATGTAATTATTAAAAACTCTATGGAAATGGCGTTGTAGCAGCTTCAAATTACAATGGCCATAATAAGATATATTTTTTTCAGCTTCACGCTGTAACCCGCACACAGCAGGGTAGGCAGAGGGAACCTAGTGTTAAGACATTCCGTTCCCCACTTTCTGCCGAATTCTGGAGGCATTGCGTGTTGAGTGGCAGAACTCAACGCCGCAATATATTTTTTTTAAGATATGAATGTAACTTCTCACTTTCGTTGTTACAGGTCTCGGGTGGTATAATATAAAATACAGTTTGGTCTTAGCTCTGTTTTTAATATCCTGTATTATAGAACCAGTTGGATATTCATATATTTTGCCTGCTGCCAAATGCGATCTACAAATGACTAACGCCCAACGGGGTATTATTGGTTCCATACCATATATTGGTACGTTTTGTTTTTTATGTGAATAATTTGTTATTATATTTGAGTTTTTGTATATATTTGTGCTTTTATCATAAGCACATCTTTCGGTGCTTAATTTAATTTTTACAAATGATCACGAATGATTTTTATATACTTGGCGCTACATTGTCTCGGTACGCCTTTAATTGATTTGTTTATACTATGATCTTCTTTCATAATACAGTTGTCTATGATTTATTTTCGAATGATAAAAGAGCCGTTTTAATTTTTTTTCATATCTACTTTGCAGGAATAGTTGTTACTTCATTTCCATGGGGCTACCTGGTGGACACACGAGGGAGGAAGAAGATGGTGGTATATAGTTCTCTGGCTGCGGGGATTTTTGGTGTTATTGCAGCATTTATGCCAGATCTTATTAGTTTTACAATGTTTAAATTGCTGAGTTCCCTATGGTAATGATCCGATAGATATTGTAATTACGTAGTGTTACTTTTTAATAATGTCATGCCATGTGGCATTTAAATACATTTCAAATTTCTTATATGTACATGTATTACTAATGGATCTATTCAATTATTATTCTCTCACACTCGAGGATATTAAATATTTAATATTTTTGTATCTTCGATCTGCCGTCGAGGCAAAGCGTGGTGTTGATTCTTCACATAACACGCAATGCCTTTAGAATGCGAAAGCGAAAGTGGGGAACGGAAATGTTTCTCAGTCCCCTCTATCTACCTGCTATGCTCAGAATTACACCGTGAAACTAGAAAAAAACATTTTAACATTATGAATGTAATGTGCGAACAAATTTCTAACTAAACAAAACAAATTTCTAAAAGCATGTTAAAGTCTCATACCACCATCCAAAGATGAAACTCCGCAACATGTAGCATATAGGTACATATTTTAATATATAAATGTTAATCATAATGTTTTAGTATAGCATGCCCAGCTGCAGTACCATATTCATTTATTGGAGAAATAATGCCTCCCCGCTATAAAGATATAACATTATCTATAGTAAACGCAATGCAGATATTAGGATCGGCCGTAGTACCAAGTAAGTGAAGATTTTAATAGTAATAGTTAATTTTATATTTGCTGGAAACCATAAATAATGTGAAATTTGGTCAAGATAAATTGCTCAAGTCAAGTTAAATGATGCTGTGGTTATACATACATACCTTTGAGAATTTATTTTCTCGTTCTCATTATATGATTGCACAATATCTGTTCCGATATTTTAATATCAGAACAGATATTGTGCAACCATATCAACCGTAGTAAATAAAAAGTGTTATGACAATATAGTGCCGTCATCGTGTCACGACACGATGACTGCGCAGATTTGATTTTTAGATTTCTCGTAATTTTATTATTTTACTCCCGAGTGAACGCAAAGTTCAGAGAATTTAACTTTCACGGTCACGAATCGTCTGTGAATATAGAAGTTTTTAGACTCGTGACAATATTTGAAATATAGCAAATATTTCAAGCTCTTAATTTAAAATTTATTAATATTTATATTGCTTTTTTCACTTATTTTCAGTGCTAGCATGGGCAATTCTACCATTCAATTTCAAAATTGATTTTGGATTATATAATTTCCGACCCTGGAGGTTATTAACGCTTACATATTCACTGTTTTTTATCATTAGTGCTATTTTGATGTCTTTGGGACCTGAAAGTCCAAAATATCTAATGTCACAAGGAAAACGTGATGATGCTTTGCATATGTTAAGAATAATTTACGCAGGAAATAAAAGGAAGTCCCTTGAGAGCTATCCCGTAAGTATTTAATTACAAATAATAATTCCATTATGTAATATTTAAGATCTCATTATATACGTACATATATACGGACGTTTTATGAATTAAATATTTTATAATTAAAAAAATTAAAAAGTTACTCATGAATAAATAAATTTTTAATAATAAGAAAAACTGACTTCAAACAACGAAATAAAAAGTAAAAAATAATTTTACATAATATAAAACGTACTTTGATTTAGTTAAACAAAACTTTTGAGATCGGTGCCAAGTAAAACAAGCAGGCTTAGTAATTCGATATTGTGGTAAGGCTGTAGTAGCATTAGCTTGATAACACATAACATCATATAACCATATAAACAATAGTAGTAGATTGAAAACGAATAAACCGTCACGTATAAAATGTCACAGACAGAGTTGCTTTCAAATTTATAATATAACATATGGATATGGATAAATTGTTTCACAAAAAGCGTGTTTTTTTAACTATTATTTATTATATAAAATATATTTTCCATCCTGTATATTAATATTTTTCATGACTATGATAACATTGATATTACCATGACCTTATAAGAATAGAGTAAAATTAAATCGTGTACACATAGTATATTAATCTTGCTTATGATTATCATAACATAAATATTGTCGACGACACATACATAGGTTTGTGACTAGCGATTGTGTATACTTTGATAGCTAAAATATCAGCTAATTCATTAAAACACTTATTTTCTAGAAATATTGTCCCATGCAATTTTATATATAGACATATTTCTTTTATTTGTGAATCAGTTTAAAAAAACGAAAATATTAAGGAACGTTTTCCAAAATACAACAATAAAATGCATTTAAATTAGTTAAGCCATTTCTGAGATCAGCTTGAAGAAACGCACAGACTAAAGACAAACCGACGAAAAAAAACCGTTGTTTTGGTTCTATTACATTGATAAATGTCCCCAATAACAGATTTCCTCATATGTATATCTTTCATTTACAGACATTAGTATATACACAAAACAATTATCACAAGATACAAAAAATATCTTTAAGCAATATTCATATCACTTGACGTCATACCTTACTTTCATGTTGTTGGTAAAATTATCAGTCAATAATATATGTTTATCAAAGAAGAGCACTCAATAGCTTACGAGTATCGGCGTTTTTGGCATTTCTTTAGATATTTGTGTATTTTACATACAATGTTATTTATGCAATTCATAGTATTAATGTCATCTCATTTTATCAGCATCCTGAAGTACCTACATTATTTTCTGCAAATAATGATTTTATGTCTAAACATATAAAAATGTGTGTAGATGTTTTGTCTGATCTAATAGATTTACTAATTGGCGCCCGCAACATCGTTTGCGAGAAAATAATATAATTTCCTGTATTTTCAGAAAACGCTTTATGAACGCTCATAACGCTGAAGAATTATTTCTAATATATTATATTAATTACTAGCTTGTTTTCGCTCGCTTAAACTCATTAATTATTTATTTAGTATAGTCCGTTTAAATTCTTATTGATAATCGGACGTAGTCGCATAAAATTGCACAGAATACGTCTGCGCAGAAAACGTTCGATCAGTGTTACCCTGTTATGTTGTTTTGTCCCACGCTTAGTAAATCATATTTACATAATAATTAAAATATCTGATCATCTTTATGTTGTAGTAAATTATACGAAACGAAAATTTTATGAGGATATATAATTATCGAAAAATAATCCATACGTCGTTGTCGAGAATAAAATCGAGACTAGCCCGAAAAGTTATTTCTTTCTTGTGAATAATCAACAGGAGTCAATTCTAAACTTTTGCTTCTATAGTTATATATAAACAAAACTATGATATAAATATTACTAAATAAATATGCTTTATTACGCCATTTTGTATATATGACGCTATCATATGATATTATATTCATATTAATAAACTGATATATAGCGTTGCGCTCGACTGTACTTTACTGTTGTGGCTGCCCGGTCGGCGCGTGTGAGTCTATGTGCACCGCGCGTGCTTCTCTTATGCAATAACGGTTGTGTCGGACTATACACTGATTTTCGTTAGTGTTTTAATATATAATGATGTTTGCAGCGCACTTAAGATTTCTTATGTGAAAATTATTTAAATCTTAGGATTGCATAATTATAATATCAATAAGAATATTCAATTGCTTTAAATTAAAAAGAACAACCTATTTATACTTATAAAATCAGCTTCACGCTGTATCCCGCACACAGTAGGTAGGCAGAGGGAACCTAATGTTAATACACTCCGTTGCCCAATTTCCGCCGAGTTCTGAAGGCATTGCGTGTTGAGTGGCGGAACTCAACGCCGCGCTTTGCCTCGACACCAGAGCGAAGAAATAAAAATATAAATTTAAATAAATATTTTATCTCTCGAGACTCAATAGACTCGAGAGTCGGGGTTCGAACTCACAACCAGTCGATTTTACAGTCATACTTTGTGCCCCTGCGCCACGACTGACGTGTCTGTGAACTTAGCAGAGCATTGTTTTCAAGATAAATATCAAGAATAACTTGCATTCTATTATAAAATTAAGAGTTCTCGCGTCTGTCTGAACTTTATTTATTTTTAAAATTAACTATACGAACTATTTTTTTCATCCCTATGTGTGCAGAACTCGCACCGATTTTTATTTGCAAAAAAGTTATCTGCTACGGGAAGTTAGCAGATCATTTTTTTAAGTAACTTTTTCTGGGGTAAAAACGCCAGAACTATTTGTAAAATCTATCAGGAAGTATAGAACTCAGCTGCATGCGAAGAGAACTCTATTTTATTTTTGAACTGCTGGATAATGCTTTGTTATGTTCACAGACACACGACTGACCTCAATTTTATTTATACTTATAATAAAATCGTAACTTATCGGTTTTTGTACATGGAAAATATATTAGAAACATTGTTATTGAGGGCGACGGTAATAAAAAAAAGACGACAATAATAAAAAAAGATATATCAATGTAAAGTATTTTATAAATTGCTGTAAAATTAATAATTTATTGAATCACCTGACACATTAGATTTGAATGTACAGTTATCGTCTTTTAAATAATAATGTTATTAGAACACGTAAGTAGTATAATTCTTATTTTTCAAGCGGGTGAAGCCGCGAACAGGTCGTTCTTGTTGATAAATTATCTAAAACCTATAAACCTCTAAAGACTATCTAAAACAAGTTAGTTTTATTTTGTTACAATTTTGTCAATTTGAATGAATTAGTTTATGTAACTTAATTTAGCTTCACGCTGTAACCCTAGCTAAGTAGTCAAAGAGAACGGAGTGGCAAATGCTAGGGTCAAAATTAATTTACTTACGACTATATAAACAGATTTGTTAATTAAATAACTTTGATAAGTATTTATTCATTTCTTTCTTGTTTAAGAAAATTTATTAGAAAAAAATATATTTACTTTCAGATAATATTGCAATCACATATTATACCGGAATTTTTATATTTAAGAATACTTAATACTCATAGTATTTTTTTCAATAGTATCAATCATCATTACAACGCATACTCGTATATATGAGAAAAGCATATTTTAGGCAGTCAATTAAATCTATTGAAAAATGAAGATAATATTTTTTTCCCAAATTAAAAAATAGTCTATGCTTTTCACCTGAATATTAACATATTGACGAAAAATATTCAAAATGCTTAAAACTGCACTATAATACCATATTATAATATATTATAGACATTGTATGCATGTCGTGCTAAGTCTAGGTCGCTAAGAATTGAAAAAATGGTTAATACTACATTAGCACTATATTTATCTGCAATGTTTAAATGTTTTTGATGTTTTGATGAAGAAAGGACGGAATGCAAGATCAGTGTAAATAGTAAGATATTAGAACAAGTGAATGAAGTGGTATACTTGGGATGTATGTTCAGTAGAGATGGAAGATACGAGATGGATGTGGAAAGGCGTTTTGCTGCCAGTAACAAGGTTAACGGAGCCTTAGCTGCATTGATGAGACAGCGAAAGGTCAGCACAGCTGCGCGTTTGGCCGTACACAATGCAGTTTTGGTACCGACTCTGTTATACGGCAGCGAAACTCCGCATATCCTCTTCGTAGGATATGCGGAGTCAGCGTAGCTGATCAAATCTGCAATGAAGAGGTACACAGAATGGCAGGTACTAGCGAGGATGTCACGGTGAGAATGAAGAAGAACGTGCTCAGTTGGTTTGGGCACGTCGAACGAATAAGTGATGAAAGAATGGCAAAAAAGATTTATGATGGAAAAGTGAGCAGTAAGAGAGGTAGGGAGAGACCTCGGTTGACCTTCGAAAACACAGTATCAAAGATACTGGAGGAAGGTCACGTAAAAAGCATGAGGACCCCCCGAAGGGCATGTATGAAGAGGTTGGTGACAGTGGACGAGGCGAAAGAGGTATGTAGAGACCGTAACGTTTGGCGCTCCGTTCTCTCTGACTACCCCACAAGGGATAAAACGTGAAGCTAAGGTAAGTTAAGGTTAAATGTGTTTACAATTTATTACTTGTGGTACAATATAAAAAACATATCTAGTTATTCGTCTATTTGTTGCGCACATATCTAATGCAAATTAAACAATTATGTGATTTTCTCATAGACACGATAAATTTTTCAGTCAATTTCAAAATGTATTTATCATATCTTTAGTGTTAATATCAAGCTAAAAAGATTTTAGTAAAAGCCAAAGAGCGATTAGAGTTCAAGAGCAAGGCACGTAATACTATTTTTATTTCTTAAAAATATTGTTATAAGATTATTTATAATGTCAGGTATTTAAATTGAATGTGATGGTAACACTAAAAAAAATATGTAGTATAAATTATTGAATTGTCAAAGATTATTATTTTAGAACCACCTGGGACTAAATCGCCTATCGTACGAGGACACTGATTTATGCGGCCTGTAAGAACCAGTCTCCATCTACTTTAAAGGAAAGTGGTATCACAAGTGCTCACAAAACTAGCGAAGAAACTGTTGCGTCAGATGGTAATTGGCAGTGTCTATATATGGTAATAGATTAGATCTTGTTTTGGCACAATTAATAATATTAAGGTACAAGAAAGTAACTTCTCGGCATGCTCTGTTGATAATTTTCATCCGCCTTTAGATATCGACATTAGAACAGAATATGATGATTCATTGTTGGTTAAAAATATTATAATATAAGGATGATTTTAAGAATGCGGACTATAGATCAATAAACAAATTTCTTGGAGATATAGATTGTGAGTTTTCGTTTAATAAATGTGACAATATAAATGATATGACCTGACCGATATCCCGACCGATACCGATCGATCACATACAATTACGATATATAATAGATAAATGTATTGAGGCCAGTCGTGGCGCAGTGGCACAAAGTGTGACTGTAAAATCGACTGATTGTGTGTTCGATTCCCACTCGAGGGGATGAAATATTTATTTAAATTTATATTCCATTCCATCCATTTCTTCGCTCTGGTGTCGAGCCACAGCGCGGCGTTGAGTCTTGCCACTCAACACGCAATGCCTCCAGAATTCAGCAGAAAGTGGGAAACGGAGTGTCTTAATACTAGGTTCCCTCTGCCTATCCTGTTGTGTGCGGGATACAACGTGAAGCAATTTTTTTTATGTATTAAAAAAAAAAATGTCAAAGAAAATTCACCCTATCCTATCCACTATGTTGGTACTCTAAAAATTTAAAAAGGAATTGAATTGCCGAGAAATAATAAATATAGAATACTGTTTAAGAAATATCGTAATCCGATGGAAGAAATTGAATTCAAATTATTGAGACATAGATATGAAATTATTAGAGATGCGCCGAATAGTGTTAACACCGAATACCGAATATTATTCGTTTAAAAATACGAATATTGAAAAAGATGCCGAATACACCGAATACCGAATACCAAACGAATATTCGGCGCATCTCTAGAAATTATTATTAACTTAGAATATAAAAAATAAATTGCTAATGTAGAAAATAATATTAAAATGTATCCAAAATTCTTCTATTCATACATTAATTTTATTATTAGAACGCATCATTGCGTTCTAACAAATGTGACTTTCCTGCTACAATAACTTTGAACGGCGTTTCATCAATTAATGGGTGTGGGCGCTTAGGAAGATTTTGAAAAAGTAATTAAATAAAATGCAAACTTAGTGACTGATCAGCGTGCATTAAAGATTTAAAAATGAAATAAAACGACCATCACATATGACACATACTCGTAATAATAAACGCCTGTTATAAAAAATAGCAATGCGTTAAGAGGCTTCTGTTGCTTAACTAACTTATTACTAAACATTTACATTAAAACTATTACTAAAAGTGCTTCAACAATGGGTCTGATATCTGCAGTTTGAATTGTCTACATGGTACTGCCATTAATTAAAATACTTCTCGAACGTACTTTTATTTTTTTTATTTTTATTATTATTTACATTTGTTTAATTAGTTTGATACAAAATCATATAAAAATTAAATAGAAACGTTCTTATAATGCTACACGGGAACCTACGAAAACCGAAAACGAAAATTGTTTTTAAATAGTATTGATAATTTTATTAATTATTTTAATATCAAATCATGAGTAAAAAGTATAATCTACATTTACTATGAACTATTAGCTCCGTGCACGACTACAGCGCCACTCAGCGTACGCAAATTTGTTGGTTCTGACGTTTTCGTTTTGTTAAGATTTTATTTTGTATATTATTGAAAATTATTGTTTTTAGAAAATACTTGTGCAAATGATTACAATAATATCAATACTAGTCAATTGAAATGTTATTTTACTGAAAATTATTTCAGTACCAAAACAGACGTAATTTAAGAAATTAAAGTAATTTAATTTGAATTATTTTTGTTTTATTTGTAAGTGTAATTGAATAAAGAAATATTAGAAATATTTACAGATCTAAAATAATCTTTTTTAAATATGGTGGCCTATAAATTTACTAATACACAGTAGATATGTACAATGTTCTGAAATCAATGCAGCTAAATAAATTGTCGGGAATTTTATTCAAAATTTGAAATATATCAATTTTTTTATAAAATTCCCGACTTCATCATTTGTCTTTGCATTATCCTTTCGACATAAATTCTAACAACTGCAATATTATATGTTTGTTGTGTCTCTTCTCTGGAATATTCACTCTTATTTTGAAGGAACATAACAATCTTCACCTATTTTCCGCTGTTCTTATATCTGGAAAACCTTTATCACCTAAAACAATACCGTTGCTGATTTTAAAAATAATTGTTGCTCATCATTACAGTTAGATAAAAACCCAGTAAATATTTTCATAAACATAAAAATAATTTAATAATTTATTTATTAGATAGGCTATAAAATTCAAATAAAATATAAAAATAACATATTTGTTCTAAATCTTTTAAAAGTTTTTGCAATTGCAACATTGACAGCTGATCACTTGCAACACTGTTAACTTTATTGTTGATGTTAAAAGATTTAAAGTTTTGTTATTGAATATTGTGTTGTTTGTATTTTGTTCATTTATCACTTAAATCTATCAGTAAAAATATAATATAAGTTGCTTTAGGTTTTACACTATTACCATGCTAAAATTCGTTCAGTTCCGTTTAGTAGTTTTCAGTATTTTTTCATATTAATCCGTTCATTGGCCCAGTGTGAGTTGTATCCGCCCATAAAGGATTCCACAGTAACAAGCACTTATCGTAATGACCTACTCCTATCAAAATAATACTATTTTCATCAATATTACAGCATATGTTTAAAGATTTTTTTATTATCTTTCACATACGGGCAGCTGCCTTTATTTTCTACACTTGTATTTAAAGCGATTTAGAGAATACATAAAGATACCAAGTTTCAAATGTGTAGTCCTAACAGTTTTGAAATAAAAGATGTAGCTAGGACACGGGCAGACGGACAGACTTAGCGTATCTATAAGGTTTTTTGACATTCACACGGGGAACCCTAAAAAGGTAGGGAGTTGAACTCTTTAAATAAACGTTCAATTTAATTACTGTATATACGCAATTTCCTCATATAAAAAATATTTCAAATCTCCATATACAATAAAAGGATAGAAAAGTCAATTCTGTACATGAAAGATATAAAAAAAATAAAAATTAGGTCGGTTTATATGTCGATTATAGAACCTAAAAAACCACTCAACAGAATTCTTGTCTGTCTGTCTGTCTGTCTGTCTGTCTGTTTGTTTGTTCGTCAATCACGCAAAAACTACTGGACAGAAATTGATGAATTTTTGCATGGTACTAGCCTAGGGTCCCAAGGTACATTTTTTTTGGGTTTCATTCCGAATTTCATTATAGTTTTATTTAAAAAAAATAAAAACTGAAAAATGTAAATTACTTAAAATACCGATAACTACTATATGAAATTAAATTATTTTTAGCATGGTAATAGTTCAAAGCCTAATGCAACTTATAGAATAGTTTTTATCATAGAGTACAAATAAATTTTACCAGAAAAAATAACATAATTATATTTTTTAATAAAAAAAATTGACTTCTTCAATTTCAATCGGATTTCATACTCTGAACTTAACCAAACTTTCACCAAACTACCCTTTATGTGTACCCTTTCTAATAAAAAAAGAATCATTAAAATCGGTTGAGTTGATATTGAATTATTTTTCCATTTGTCGCGCACATACTTAAAGTAATTTTGAGATTTATATGATTTTCTCATAGATACCATTGTCAGAAATGAACTAAATTAAAATAAGACTACACGGGACGCACTAGCTTCCAAATAAAAAAAAATCATCAAAATCGGTTCACACAGTCAAAAGTTTTGAGGTAACAAGAATAAAAACTACAGTTGAATTGATGACCTCCTCTTTTAAGAAGTCGGTTAATAGACATTTGACATAATTAAATTACGATTATTGTATTTAACCACACTTTAAAAGAAGAAAGTAAATTGAGGCCGTTCGTGGCACAGGGGCACAAGGTGTAAACTGGTTATGGGTTCTATTCCCACTTGAGGAAATTAAATATTTATTTAAATTTATATTTCCATTTCATCGCTCCCGACTTACGCTATCCCGTTTTATGCGAATTCGGAGATACGCGATTTATTATTTTGATTGCCGCGCATCGGCTCTCTCGCTCTGTCCACTCAGTGTTCAGCGACAGGTTTAAACATGTTCCGCGTGAAATTGTTTTTGTCTAAAAGAACGAAAAATTAGTCATTTGAGCATAACAAGAAAAGAAAAACACTGTCTTTGGAGTGTAAACTAAATATAATTAAAGACTTTGAAGTAAAAATGAAAATTTGTGAATAGAAAAAGAAGAAAAATTGAACTCGGCAGGCAACATTGTTAGAATATATGAAGCCTTCGATATCAAAATAATTCCGGTTTAGGTTACTTTATTCATAACAATGTATTTTTTTTTATTATCCTACACTTTATTAAACATTATTCTTCTAATTTATGTTTTTTTTAACTCTGGTCCTGATTAAAGAAACTTTATATGCAAACTTGAACCCCGACTTACGCGAATTCGACTTACACGGCAATCGCTCCGTCCCACCTACCGCGTAAGTCCGGGATATTACTGTATATGTATTTGGAAAGTAAATTCTGATTGTGAGTTCATAGTTTATAAAACTTTATATTGTGTTTAGATGACGCGGTGATGTCAATACATTTTAATCATTGGCGTTATATATACGTTGCATTCATTTACAGTAGATATATTTCTCAAGAGAACTTTCTCAAGTCTATATATTTAAAAAATACATTAAATATTCATGTTAAGGATGTATCAAATATATTAATGTCATCTGTTAAAATAGCGTGAAGCTGATTAAACTTAATGTTATACTCAAAACAAATGAATTGTATGTAAATTTATTAATACGTTTCAAGTATGAAAAAAAGAAAATGCAATATAATTGCGTTTTTCCTTTTTTTCCAATATTTTATATTTCTATTATTAATATCGATATATCAGGGCCGTAAATGCGAGAACAGAGCTGCCATCTTAGTACAGAGTAACCTCTAAAAAATATATTAACGTGTTATAGTTAAAGAATAAAAAGAATGTGTGATTCCTCTATAGAATATATTATTCTACATTATATCATAAAAACAGGTTTAAACAGTGCATATGAAGGTATCCTCCTGTAGTATAACTATTTTCAATTACTATCAACACTACAATGTCAATACTATTTGGTACCTATTATAGTGTAATTTGAACATTTTAAATATTTTCCTTCCCATATAATGAAAAACATAGACTATTTTTGAATTTGAAAAAATAATTTATTAACTATAAGAATATTGGTAGTTTTTCAAAAGGTATAAGAATTAAAAATTGCCTAAAGTATGCTTTCTTCGCAAGTGCAATAACTATTGGTATCTTTTATTAACCAAAAAAATACTATAAATATTAAATATGCTCAATTATACAGAGTTTTTTGTCAGTAACATTTTAAATGAAACCACAGTTTTAACTACTTTATAAAAAACCCAATAATAAAAAAGTTATGTTTTCAAACAAAATAAATAATAAAATTATCGTTGTAAAATAAAATATAATTTGTCGAGAACGACGCACGCACACATAAACCTATCAAAGGGAAACCGCCGCATACGCCTCATTCCGGAATCGAGTCGTAGATATTGGCGGCAAAGTTCAAATTTCTAAAGATTTTAGTAGTATTTTTATGGTAGTAAGTGTTTACGTTATTGGTATCCATGCGTAACCGCATTACAAGAAATATAGTCTACGTCTTCACTGTTGATGTATCTTGCTTAATTTCTTTAGAGGGTAAAATATTATAAACCCATACCGGTTTAAAATATTTTACCCTATACACTGTTACCGTAAATGGAGCGCTGACGCTTCTCTTCTCCTCTTTGTTAAAGGCCGTCGCGGCACAGGGGCACAAAGTTGTGACTGTAACGCGACTGGTGTGGGTCCGATCCCCACTTGGAGGATTGAATTATTATTTAATAATATTTTTATTTCGCACATCAGTCACACTTTATACGCAATATCTTAACACAAAGTTGCCCTGCTAAAGGCGGGATAAAGCGTGAAACTTTGTGTAAACCGATTAAAATAAAGTCCAGTCCAGTTGAGACCAATCGTGGCGCAGCGGCACGAAGTGTGACTGTAAAACCGGCTGGTTGTGGGTTCGATCCCCACTCGAGGAGATGAAGTATTTACTTAAATTTATATTTCCATTTCTTCGCTCTGGTGTCGAGGTTAAGCACGGCGTTGAGTTCTGCCACTCAACACGCAATGCCTCCAGAATTTGGCAGAAAGTGGGGAACGGAGTGCCTTAACACTCGGTTCCCTCTGCCTAACCAGCTGTGTGCGGGATACAGCATGAAGCTGAATAAAATTAATACTCAATATTTAAGGACAGTTTGTCAAAATACAAACAAAAAAAGTATTTAAATCGGTAAAGCAGTTTCTGAGATCGTGAAGAAACGCACAGACAAACAGACCAACTGACCAAGTTTTATTACATTGTTAATTGTAATATTTTCTATGTACAGAAACTGATGAGTTAGGATTTTATTGTATCAATAAGTTATGTTTTTATTTCTAACATTTAATTAAAGATTCTTATGGGAGGTATAAAAATGCGACCTATAGTTTTAATAACTTTCTCATAAAAAATCGGTATATCGGTAAATAATAGGTATATCAAAACACGAACATAATTCAGTGTGTTAAGTAAATCATTCTGTGGTATAAGCGGGCGAAGCCGCGAGCGGGTCGCTAGTATAAAATAAAAAGCCTTATTTATCGGATATATTACGTAAGCTATTGAAGTCATTTATTATTTAATTAAATTATATTTACAAACTTAAAATAAAATAATCAATTTCAAATGTTATCATATTCCTAAATCTATATATACGCACAGATACCTAAATAATAAAAAAGCGGCTTCACGCTTTTTCCGAATATGGCAGATTGAGTAACAGTCCATTAGGGTTTCCGTTCATTTTGGAGACTCGTTTTATTATACCAGAGCAGGGAAATTAAAATACATCGTTTGATTGTAAATATTAATCCGAGTGTAAATTGAACCGAGAATCATTCATCATATGAAAATAATAATTGCCTAATTTTCTTTTCTTTCTTGACTAAAAGCCATGATGATAGATTTTCAATAAAATTTCAGAATGATGAAAAGATGATAAATTTTCAAAAAATATTTTATAAACAGTTCTATAAAATTGAGAAGTATTTTATAATTACAAAGTATATGATGTTTCTGCAGAATATCAAGATTTAGTATTAAAAATACATACCTATATACTGTCGTCATGCCTATTAGTATGACGGTCTGAATAAATGTCCTCATCACTTTAGTACTTTATATACATAATAAATATTTTTGACAGGTCAAAAGTCTTAAGATTCCTGATGATACTCATAAAGAAAAAGTATCATTTTTTAATTCACTCCTTATTCAAACGAAACCTTTGTTAAAGTCGCCTTATTTAAAATGGTTGACTTTAAATGGAATTTTGTTTTTCGGTGTTTTTGCTACGTAAGTAAAATATAATTACATACATATATCAATAAAATAAAAATCACTATACATCACTATCTAACAAACTGGTCGTAGAATTTTTTATACCTTTGTTACAAATTATTTATGTTGTTTGCATCTCTGTGAGGAGATTTTTACATATTTCCGCCACCCAAAGATAATTCTGGCAAGAGAGAATGCCATCTATTAAATATTTTTTAACATTTTTTAAAGTGTTATTTATTCCACAGCTAAGAAAGAAAAAAAATTCGACGTAGGTTGATGAGAACGTATGGCTTAGTGGTCAGAGCGCCTGATCGTTTTCCAGGAGGCGCGGGTTCGAGTCCCGCTACGTTCTAATTTTTATACGTTTTCTAAATAAGTATAATTTTGAGTTTTGAGTTGAGTTTTGTGTTTTGAGAATTTGAATTTATTGAAAGTTATGTATGCATTATGTTTAAAGTTTTGCGTCAAAATTTTAAACGGTGCTATACAGAGAAGGGATTTAAATAGATTTTTTGTATTTATATAACTAAGAAAATGGAAAAATGTGACATAAACTTTCGAAATTAATAAGCATGGCTCCAATTATTTTTACAATATATTCTAATTTTTAAAACACAGATTAAATGGTCTCTACATGTGGCTACCAGATGTTCTTAATAGAGTCCTGACAGGAAGCGGCGATGGAGGCGTTACTGCTTGCGAAGTGATAGCCCAAAGGCTTAATGAGGTACATATATAATCAAAATCAGCTTCACGCTGTATATATATTATTATGTAAATTATAAAAAAATAAAGAAAACCTTCGATTTTTTTTTATTACGGAAACATTTTTTTGTAAATAATACCAATGTATTTTAACCGGATTAATTGAGTATATTTGGTATTATACATATTTGGAAACCCGACGTTTCGAACATTTTGCAGCAGTCCGTGGTCACGGGTAGACTGAGGTGGCATTCGTCTGTCACTTGACCTAATTATTATATCAAACTACCGCCAACGATTTCACTGAACACTAGGTTCCCTCTACGTACCTTGCTGTGTGGGGGATACAGTGTGAAGCTTTTTTATTTTATTTATTTCATTTATTATATATTTCTATATTATTATGTACATAAGCATTGTTTTGTTTCTTTATAGACGGCAACAGAATCGGCAGTTTGTGACGACTCTATAGAAACGGCCACTTTCATGATAAACACAATAGCTAATTTTACGTGCGCATTTATAGCTTTAGGTGTAAGTAGCACTGTGAAGCTGATTGGAAAGAAAACTCTACTTATTTTAGTATTCATCGTTATAGGCACGTTTTGTATTTTAATTAATTTCGTTACACAAACTATACTATTCGCCATACTCCTATCATCCGTGCCACTCATGGGACTCTCAATTGGTCCTATAAACGCATATTCTGTGGAAATATTTCCTACAAATTTAAGGTAAATATTACTTTATTTAAGGAAAAAATAATTGAAGGTAATAATTGGTCTGTTCAAATGCAAAAAAATAATATATATTTTTTAAACAATGATTATATATTATACATCTAGTTTTTTTCTAAATCTTTGATTGAAATTCTGAATTTTAAATAAATGCACATTTTTCGTTTATTTTAGAAATTCGAAAATATAAAATATAAATTTATTAAAAACTAATAATCGAGGCAAAGCGCGACGTTGAGTTCTGCCACTCAACACACAATGCCTCCAGATTTCAGCAAAAAGTGGGGAATGGAGTGTCATTACAGTAGGTTCCCTCTGCTTACCCTGCTGTGTGCGGCATACAGCGTAACACTTTTTAATTGATTGATTGATTAAAAAATAATATTTGTAGAGGGATGGCCGTCAGTCTCACAATGATGGTGGGTCGATTCGGCTCCATAGTGGGAACTAATGTGGCCGGAGCACTTATCAACGCTTCTTGCGAAGCAACATTTTACTTATTTAGTAGTTCATTAATAGGTTAGTATATACACAATATTATCTAAAAAAATTACTAAAAAAATACAATAGACAAAACATACCTATTTTTGTTAACTAATTATTTACTTTATTACCTAAGTTACTTTTTTGTGGAGGTCAGTCGTGGCTCAAGGGAACAAAGTGTGACTTTACGCGACTGGTTGTAGGTTCGATCCCCATACGAAGAAATGAAATATTAATTTAAATTTATATTTTCATTTCTACGCTCTCGAGGTCTCGAGGCAAAGCACGGCGTTGAATTCCGCCATTAATACGCAATGCCACCACAATTGCTGAACGAACTGCTGAAAAGCAACGTGAAACTGTTTTATTTTTTTTAAATTAGCTTTTTAGTTAATAACTGAAATTATTTAATAACATCATATATTATTAATATACGCATATCTTTTAATTTATTTACAGTTTGTGGATTGTTATCATTTCTACTTCCGAGGTCCAATGCAAGTTTAAAGAAGCCAAATCTAAAAAAGATAATAACACACCTCTAAATCGCAATGGAATATCAATATTAAAAATAAAATTATTCTCTTTGAGCTTTAATTTTAATTGTAAAAAAATAGTTTGTAAATAAAAAACTAAATAAAATAATCATATCATTCATTTTTACTCATAATATATAATTTGTCCTGTTGTTTTCGCTCAAATTCATTGAAAGAAAGGAGAAAGATTTTTAAATTTTGACATCATAAATAATAATAGTTAATTAATTATTTAAACGTTAAAAAATATAAACATAAATACAGATAAATTAACTCATTATAATTTACACACATGAACATTATCATTTATGTTTGGGAATCTACTGTTTAGGTTCTCTAATTTGTTGTGCTGATACATAATTAATGATTAAACGAACTTACCTGTACATGAAGTGCAATCATAATTATATGAGCGAAGCTGCTCATAAGCTCAAGCGATTTATTACAAATTGTAGCTACGCACGCAGCTGCCATTCAGATTTACTTAAAAGTTTCACCGATTTCTTTGTTTTAACTCAATTTAACAATTAAAGATTGTTTCATCAAAATCGGTTCATTAAAAAAAAAGTTATCGTCATTTGAATGAACTCAAGGCATTAGTTTGCCTGCGAATGTTATATAGCAATCGCGCTGGTAGGATTCCTGGCTAAAGAATGACATTCGAAACGTCTTAGTTATGTCATATTATAACATATGTTGATAAAAATATACATTTTTGAAGCACTATTATACAATATTTTATATTATTATATAAACTAAAATAAAAAGTAAACAAAATTGAATTGTTACTGGAGATTACCTTCATAAATCATAACAGTTAAGTTTAAGTCGTAATTAATTCAACACACAGATAAAATAGAAAGAAATATCAAGTAAATACAAAGATTTATTGGTTCGTTCGTTCGTTTGAAATAAATCTTATAAAAATGCCTAAAAACATTCTATCTACGTGTACTCTATAATAACTACATATTTACCAATTACACATTTAGCTAATAATATATGTAACTAATTAAAAAACTGTACAGGAGTTGATATGCAATTATTACAGTTTTTTTACAAAGAATATTATGAATCCTTACCCAAATCAATAATTTAACATTTAAGGCTGTTTCTGAAGCAGTACATTAAATTATTAACTGATATCAGGAAATTTAATAGAGTTTTAAAAAACATAGCATAGGTAAAAAGAACGTAATCTTACAAAAATATTTACATATAATATATAATTAGCTTTATGTATATTTTATGAATATCAAATATCAACATTGGTCGTATTTTTTAGTTCGAAACAATTAAAAATTCTTATAGAAATTACGATAATGTGACAAAAAAATCATATTAGAATATTACAGATTAAAGTAATTAAAAAAATCATATTAGAAGTCATTATAGTTGTCAATCAATTCTGCTTATTAAATCAATATCATGTATTTTAAGCGGGCGAAGCCGTGGGCGGGCCGCTAGTTTATAATATATTTGGTACGAGTCTTTATGTGCATCATATATATCAGTACAATAGTACTTGACAGTTTGACTCGACCGTTGCCTCTCGAGTTCTGCACCCACTATATAGACGAAACGACGATTGCGACACTCGGGGCGACAATACATGAACTCGTCTCGATTTATATGGTATTAAAAATATATAGATTATATTATTCATAATTAACTATGTTATTTATTATTTATGTGTGTTGCCATGCATATTTTATTTTATTTTTAACTTATACCCAAGGTATAGTCCGTCAAAACTGTTATTGATAATCGGAGGTACTCGCGTAAAATTGCGCAGAATACCTATGCGCAGAAAACGTGCGATCAGTGTTACCCTGTTATGTTGTTTTACCCAACGCTTAGCAAATCATAATTAAATGATAATTAAAATATCTGATCATCTTTATATTCTAGTAAATTATACAAAACGAAAATTTTATAAGCGTATCTAAATATTGAAAAAATAAATCAGCAGTTCCATACATCGTTGTCGAGAATAAAATCGAGACTAGCCCGATTTTTTTTTTAAAGTAATGAACAGGAGTCATTTCAAACTAAACTAAACTTATGCTTATATAACTAATGAAACATGATATTTATGTATATACTCTATATACACCTATGTATAACATAAATATTCAATATGCGTAATACACAGTACTATACATATATGGATAAAGAAATATCTGGCAATATTTAAATTTCTTAAAGATTATATTAAATAAAATATTGGGTAAATTATAAAAATCAATTTTGAGATACCAAAAATGAAAGTCTGGTATCCCTTTGCCATATCGTGTTACTGAGTGTCAGTGTGACGCTACGTCCTTACAGAAAATTCATACCCACACATCTTTATAAGTACAATCGAGCTCATATATATATGGTTCAAACAAAAATATAATTAATTGTAAACAAAAATGCCTTTTACCATTTTGATTGCTTGCTTTTTTATAAATGTTTTAAATGAAACGATAATAAATATTTTTTTGTTTGATTTTTTTTGTTTGAATTGATGACGATATCATTTATTAACTTAATTGATTTATTAAGACCTCGATTGATTGATTTTATTTTAATTTTATTGCTAATTATTTTTGTAAATTATCACTGTAGCTGAACGCCATTTCTTTTAATTTTTGTTTTTATATTTAATATTTTATTTATTTAAGCTTTATTTTTTTACCATTTTTTGCATGTATTATAATTGTTATTATTTTATGTAAAACCATATTAAAGTTACTTTTTCAATTTTACTTTTTTATTGAATTTGGATTAATGAAGACTTGGATGTAGCCCCATTATAATAATTAAAATTCAGTACTTTATTTAATTTTTAAATTTGCTGATCCATAACTTGATTTTGCATGTTGCTTAATCTAACACACTAATTATGATAATATTACTGGATAAATATGCTTTACTGCGCCATTTTGTATATACGACGCTATCATCCACACCTATATTATAAATTCGAAAGTAACTCTGTCTGTCTGTCTGTCTGTCTTTTACGCAATCAGGGCCAAACCGCTAATTCAATTGTGATAAAATACTCATAAAGAGATACTTGAAGGTCTTCGGATGAACATCGGTTACTTTTTTTTCTCATATTTGTAATATTGTCGATATATACTAATATATTAAAATACTTTTTAGTTTGACAGGCAATTTATTCCGCCATGTTAATAACAACCGACCGTTGCTAAGCAACGGTTTGCAAAGTTTGTTTGTTATAAGAAAACGTCACCCAAAATGAGCTTAACGCACACATGGCGTGCGCCGACTCAACCCTATGAGATACATAAAAACAATGTTTTACAAAAATATTGTTCTTTAATGTTTAAAAAAGTCCGCGATAGATATACAATGTTTATCTCTGAAGATTGAGCAAAAGTAACCATTTTAATTAATTTACTTTATATTTATCGGGTTTTTGTTGTATGTATTTTCTATAATTTGATATTGATCCTTATGAAAATGAATATAATAGTCACTTTTAGCTAGTCTAGATTGAAATTATAGTTTACTGTATAACTTTCTAATAAATAATTAAGGAGATGTCATTGATTCGAAATGACCTAGCCTATGGGCGGCATAGTTGACCAACGCGAACGGGCAGATGACTTTGATAGTTTTGTAAATTTTCATACATTGTCGAACTACTGTTAATTTTTATGTAATTATTTGCTGTTTATAATTAATTTATACTTTTCTGTGGTTCTACGCTTATTCGAGTAGTAGATTAGTTAGATTTTCATAAATTTTTTGGTGTGGTGTAAGTGGAGGCCCTGCGCGTCATCGGCATAATATTATTTAAATATTTATTATTATAGAATGAGGCCGGTCGTGGCGCAGCGGCACGAGGTGTGACTGCAAAACCGACTGGTTGTGGGTTCGATCCCCACTCGAGGAGATGAAATATTTACTTAAATTTATATTTCCATTTATTCGCTCTGGTGTCGAGGTTAAGCGCGGCGTTGAGTTCTGCCACTCAACACGCAATGCCTCCAAAATTCGGCAGAAAGTGGGGAACGGAGTGTCTTAACTAGGGGTCGCAATCCGGGATCCCGGGATTCAAAAATCCCGGGATATCGGACCAAATATAGGTCTTTAAAATCTCGGTTTTAATTTTACAAGAAACCGGGATTTTCGATATTTTCGGATTTTAGAAAGTTCAAAGTTAGTTATTCGAATTAAAACATGCCTGCTATTAAATTCAGGCTTATTTAAGATATACAATTGTATATAACATACATCGGCAAAAATAAGCGATGAGTTTTCCTCAAAATCCGGCATTTTACGACATTAACCGAGTTTGCCCGACCAACGAACGTACGAATACCGTATTTTCTTATTGGATGTCGTTGTTGCGCGTTTTTGTTGCACGTCAGTGTTGCACGCTTTTCTTGCCCGTCGATATTCCAGGTGTCATTATTGTTTTTCGTTAATATGATATATATGTTATAACTAACTTCACGCTTTATCCCTAGCGGGGTAGTCAGAACGGAGCGCCAAACGCTACGGTCTCTACAAACCTCTTTCGCCTCGTCCATTGTCATGAATCTCTTTATACATGCCCTCCGGGCGGTCCTCATGCTTTTTACGTGACCTTCCTCCAGTATCTTTGATACTGTTTTCGAAGGTCAACCGAGATCTCCTCCTACCTCTCTTACCGCTCACTTTTCCATCATAAATCTTTTTTGCCATTCTTTCATCACTCATTCGTTCGACGTGCCCAGACCAGCTAAGCACGTTCTTCTTCATTCTCACCGTGACATCGTCGTTAGTACCTGCCATTCTGTGTACCTCTTCATTGCGGATTCGTTCCGCTAAGCTGACTCCGCATATCCTACGAAGAGATCACATCTCCACGGCATTCATCTTTCTTTAATTCTTCTTCTGTAATACCCACGTTTCGCTGCCGTATAACAGGGTCGGTCAGCATTGTGTACGGCCAAAAGCGCAGTTGTGCTGACATTTCGCCATCTCATCAATGCAACCAAGGCTCCGTTAACCTAGTTACCGGCAGCAATACGCCTTTTCACATCCATCTCGCATCTTTCATCTCTACTGAACATACTTCCCAAGTATACCACTTCATTCACTTGTTCTAATATCTTTCCATTTACACTGATCTTGCATTCCGTCCTTTCTTCATCTCTTTCAAAAATCAGAACCTTTTTCTTATTCGCATTGAGGCTTAGACTATTATATTTCCACCCTTCTTTCAGAGAGGTGACCAATGCCTACAACTCGCATTCTGATGATGCAATAAGCACTGCTTCATCTGCGTACAGCAAGCAATTCACATTCAGGTCACCTATTTTCACTCTCATATCACTTTGTTTCACTCCTTGGAGACAGCTATCCAAATACAAATTGAACAACCAAGCTGACATGGCGCAACCTGGTTTAACACCCGATCGGATGTCAAACCAGGGCGACATGCCAGCTCTTACTCGCACGCAGGCTGGGTGATCTCTGTAAAGAGACTTTACAGCCTGCAACAAAGGTCCGCTCACATTGTACCGGAGTAGTATCTCCCATAATTTCGCTCTGTCAAACACCTTTTCCAAGTCCACAAAAGCACAGAAAACTGTTTGGTTAATGGCCAAAAATTTTTCCGTGATCATGCAGAGGGAAAAGATCTGATCCATACACCCTCTTCCGGGTCTAAAGCCTCCTTAGGCCTCCCACAACAGCCTTTCAGATCTCTCTTGCATTTCCAGCATAAATTGCACAAAAACCAGAAGAAGTCCAAGACGCGTGGCCCACCATATTTGTTCATCTCGGCAGTAACTCTATCTGCTCCCGCTGACTTACCCTATTTTGGACTTCGTATTGCACTCTCAACTTCTTTTACACTGATTCCGCCATCAGCTACATCAAGACTCAGCGTTTCACTGTTACTTGAGACTGAGGCGTCATCACATTCATACATCTCCTTGTAAAATTCCGCCCATCCGTGCAAAATGTGTCAAATCGGTTAAATAATAAGCCTATAAGATATTTTTCGTAGTAAATGATTATAAAAATTTCTATATAGTATATTTGATAAATATTATTACTAAAGTGTATATATAGTCTATAATTAAAAATTGTTTTATTGAGTAAATATAATTTAATTTACTACTATTCTAAAAATACCCCCCTAACTTAACTCTAAAAATAAGAAGAGGCTTGAAAAATTACTAATTTTGGTACAAAAAAACTAAAATATCGAAAATATCGAAAAAACCGGGATCCCGGGATTTTTCTGAAGTCGATATCGAAAATCCCGGTTTTGCTTGAATGGTCCGATATTGCGACCCCTAGTCTTAACACTAGGTTCCCTCTGCCTACCCTGCTGTGTGCGGGATACAGCGTGAAGTGTGAAGTGTGAAAGGATTGTTGGTTATTTCATCTCGGTTGGATGGTTATCTATACCGTCGTTATACATTTAATAAATTATAGTTTAAGTTTTTTGGGATTTTATTTGATATTGCTCGCAAAACTTATCATATTTAATGTAGAAAGGACTTTATTTATTTCATATAGTATCTATGTACGTGCGCAAGGAAAACGTGTAAAAAGATTTTTCCCGGGTAAATCAGTAAAATCGATCACTGGAAGTCCAATAAAAAACAGTTCAGCTATTCTGGACATTAGCTAGAGGAAATAGAAAGACAGACAGAGACAAAAAATATAATATTTTTTTATTGTATTTGAATATTATGTAAATAACCACATGCACTTGCTAAAACATAGCACAACACATTTAATTTTAATTCTTTTAAATATTTATTTTACTTTGATGATATTAATAATGTAGCTGGTTTTGTTTAGTTTTTTTTATTAATATTTTAATATGATTACGTTTACTTATATTTTTTTTCATTTAAATTAGTTAGATATTTTCAAAAACAATTTCATAAATATATGTAATAAGCATTCGTATAGTTAAAGCGGGCGAAGCCGCGTCCGGGTCCGTTAGTATGATAATATATTCATATTTCATAATAATGAACTGACAGCGTTGCGCTCGACTGTACCGTAGTCTAGTGACCGCCCCGCCTCACGCCGCACCGATTCCCCGCGGGCCCTAGCGGGGAATCGGTGCGGCGTAAGAGGCGTCTATGTGTAGATATCAAAATACGCGTTCTGCGCAATTCTACCTCGCGTGCTTCCCAAATGCAATAACGGTTATGTCGGACTATACATACTGTTACACGTCCTCGCTAGTACCTGCCATTCTGTGTATCTCTTCATTGCGAATTCGATCAGCTAAGCTGACTTCGCGTATCCTACGAAGAGATCGCATCAGCACGGCATTCATTTTTCTTCTGTACTACCCACGTTTTTATCGCATTAAAAAAGATAGTTCTAGCCACAACAATTCTGCCTTGTCCCACATACGGCTGCCAAACGTGGACATACGATCACAAGGCAAGATATAAAATCCAGACAACTCAAAGAGCACTGGAGAGAAGCTGAAGCTTGTTTTTCTATTTTTTATATGTTACGATTATAAAATTATCAATGATGCAATTTTGTAGTACCACTGTCGATAAAAACTTAAACGATTCATTTTTACTCATTATCTATACTTATAATAAATCTCTAGAAAAGTCATTTCTGTACATTGAAAATATAAAAAAAAAATGCCAGGGTGTTAAAGGATAATTAACAGAATCCATTTCCAACATTTTTGGAATTTTTGTCTGTTTGTCTGTTTATGAACACGTATCACGTAAAAAGTACACAATAAATTTAAGCAACTTTTATACATAAAAATTACAAATAAATCAAGGTAGGTTTTAGTGTTTATTTCATTGTAATCGCTTCACTCTATCAAAAGATATAAGTATTTAAGTTTTCAAGAAGTTAATATTTGAGATAGTAAAAAACGATACAAGTAACGCTATCTATTGACTAATAGTAGGTACTAACGAATCTTGATAACGCAAAAAACGTTCTGTGGAGTTAAACACTAATTACGACGGGAGGAATATTAATCATTTTAATACTAAAGAATATTAATAATTTTAATACTAAAGATATAAGTATTTAAATTTTCAAGAAGTTTATATTTGAGATAGTTAAAAAACGATACAAGAACGCAATCTATTGACTAATAGTAGGTACTAACGAATCTTGATAACGCAAAAAACGTTCTGTGGAGTTAAACACTAATTATGACGGGAGGAATATCAATAATTTGAATACTTTAACACAACATCGTTTTCGGTTAATATAATTTTATGTTAGTTGAAATTTAACATAAAAACAGCATTTTTAAACTGTCCTTAATTTTAAACCTAAATAGATGGCGCATTTAAATAAACGGCGCATCTAAATAGATGGCGCTTTGCGTAAAAAAAATAGTTTGGAAAGGTTACTGCTACACTCTTTCAAAAAATAATGTTCTTAAAGTTTTAAAGTTATTTATATTTGAAAAAAAAAAGAAACATACGCAATGATATCTATTGACTACATATGATAATGAATGTTGATAACGCATAAAACATATTGTTGAGTTATTATTTGCTAAACGTTAATTACGTCGTGTAAGTGTAATCTATACTTATAATAAATTTAACATAAACATAGTAATATTTTTCTAACAATGTTCGAATGGTTACAGTTCAATTGTAAGTCCAATAGATGGCGAAAATTACCTTCGTTACAGTCTAGCTTAATTCGTAATTATTTAACACAGTGATAAAAAAAAATTAAAAATTTTCATTTTTCAAAAAGGTTTTTCAGTCCGTTCGTTCGTTTATGTTATTAATATTTTTTAAAAAAACGTAAATATTGATTATTTCATAGATTATATAAAAACGTGCTTTCTATGTATATTCTGTATACCAATTATATATTTACTTAAAATATGTGACTAATTTAAAAACTGTACAGGAGCTAATATAAGTTATTTTACAAAGAACATAATGAATACTTATCCAAATAGATAAATTAATAATTAAGGCTGTTTGTAATATCTCTATTTCTTAAATGAATAATCATCTAATTCAAGCGGGCAAAGCCGCGGGCAGGCCGCTAGTTTATTAATAAATATATACTAGTCAATTGTATTATAATATGTAGAAAACAAAATTATACATCTTGTATTATATAATTTTGAAATGATAATACCCATATCATAGGATTGTACAAAACTATATCTATAAGTATTACTGTAACGATATTTTTTTATTGCTTGAACCTAAGACTTGGTTACAGGTATACTCACACAGGTGAATAAACGTAATACCCACAGAAACACGTACAAATGTGGTAACTTCGAAAGAAAAAAAATGATTTTACTGGGTTTTCATATATCTGTAATGATGAGAAAAAATGATTATTAAAACCATCGGGTTCTCTAGGAAATCTTTATCAGCTAAGCAACGATATTGTTTTAGATAAAGGTTTTCCAGAGATAAGAACAGTTATAGATCGAAATGGAAAATAGGTGAAGATTGAGATATAGATATAGATTGATTGATAGATTGCCCTTCCTGAATTTTCCAGAGAACAAACACAAAAAACTTATAATATTGCGAGTGAATGTCGAAAGAATAATGCAAAGATAAATGATGAAGTCGGGAATTTTATAAAAAAATTGGTATATTCCAAATTTTTTATAAAATTCCCGAAAATTTATTTAACTGCATTGATTTCAGAACATTGTACATATCTTCTATGTATTGCTAAATTTACAGGCCCCCATATTTAAAAAAGATCTTTAGATCTGTAAATATTTCTTTATTCAATTACACTTACAAATAAAACAAAAATAATTGAAATTAAATAACTTTTATTTCTTAAATCACATTCTGTTTTGGTATTTAAATAATAGGTTGACATTTTTAGTAGGTAAACATTTTTATTGCGTATTTTAATAATAAAATAGAAATAAACTATATTTCTAAACTTTTTAAAAACTTGTTCTTCTATTTCATTTTAATGCATTATTTTATATCGTACTTTCAGGTATTGGGAAATGAACAAAATATTATATAATAAGTAATATGTCATATACTGTAACAATTTCTACTAGTTATTTTTCGGCAAATACCGTGATAAGACGATAGTTCTTTCTCGTTCTGACTGAACCTTCTTCATCATAGTGTACATAGTCTATGAGTTTCAAATCTTTGACAGTTTTCAAATAGTCTTCTAGAAAATCTTCTATCAGTCCCTGCGGTATATTAAACGGATTGATTGCTGCTATGTGATCTGAGTACCAAAAAAATATTTTTTTATAACTATAACTAGCTTCACGCTTTATCCCTAGCGGGGTAGTCAGAGAGAACGGAGCGCCAAACGCTACGTTAATTTTGTACAAATATATTTAAATATTGAGGGCATTAAAAATTTACATTTTTATTTCTTCGCTCTGGTGTTGAGACAAAGCGCGGCGTTGAGTTCCACCACTCAACATGCAATGCCTTCAGAACTCGGCAGATAGTGGGGAACGGTGTGTCTTAACACTAAATACCCTTTGCCTACCCTGCTGTGTGCGGGATACAGCGTGAAGCTGATTTTAAATTTTAATTTTATGTTTAAATATTATGTTTTTATGAAAGCTCTGTAATACTTGCTCTGTGATAGGTTGGTAAGTTTTTATTATAAATTATGTTGTAGGGAATGTATAATAGGTCTATTTTTTTAGCTTCACGCCGTATTGCCGTTAAGATACTTCGCAAAATTTTCGATATACATTATTAAAAGGAGGTACTCAATGTCGCGCTTTATCTTATTACCAGAGCAAGGAAATGAAAATAATTAATCCCATTGAACCCACAACAGTGGCCTTTATATTCAGACACCGTGCCACTGCGCCGTTGTGACTATATAAACCTATACTCTATTCACGAAGCCATAAAAGGTAAACAAATCAAAAAAATCGTAAAAATATTATTTTATAGGTCACGATTGATGGAGTATAATACAGTATATTAAGGTAACAAAATAACTATGGATTTATGGATGTAAATAATATTATTAAACGATGTCTATAGAACTTATTAGTTAACTAGCGGCCCGTCTACGGCTTCGCCCGCTTAAAATACATGATTATTGATTTAATAAGCAGAATTGATTGACAACTATAATGACTTCTAATACGATTTTTTATTACTTCAATCTGTAATATTCTAATATGATTCTTTTACGACATTATCGTAATTTCTATAAGAATTTTTGATTGTTTCGAACTAAAAAATACGACCAACGTTGATTTTTAATATTCATAAAATATATATAAAGCTAATTATTTATTATATGTATATATTTCTGTACTTTTTACCTATGTTATGTTTTTTAAAGCTCTGTTAATATTGTACTGTACTGCTTCAGACACAGCCTTAAATGTTAAATTATTGATTTGGGTAATGATTCATAATATTCTTTGTAAAATAACTGTAATAATTGCATATTAACTCCTGTACAGTTTTTAAATTAGTTACATATATTATTAGCTAAATGTTAAATTGGTAAATATGTAGTTATTACAGAGTACACGTAGAAAGGATGTTTTTAGGCATTTTTATATACATTTATTTCAAACGAATGAACGCAAAAAAAAAACTATGTATTTGCTTGATATCTCTTTGAAGTTCAAGTCGGTCTTTATCTCTGTGTTGAATTAATTACGATTTAAACTTAACTGTTATGATTTATGAAGGTAATCTCCACTAACAGTTCAATTTTGTTTACTTTGTTGTATAAAATATTGTATAACAGTGCTTCAAAAATATATATTTTTATCAACTGTCATATAACCAAGACGTTTCGAATGTCATTCTTTAGCCAGGAATCTTACCAGTGCGATTGCTATATAACATTCGCAGGCAAACTAATGCCTTGAGTTCATTCAATGACGATAACTTTTCTTTTTAATAAACCGATTTTGATGAACCAAACTTTAGTAGTTAAGTTGAGTTAAAATAAAGCGATTGGTGAAACTTTTAAGTAAATCGGTTCAGTATTTTCAGAGAAAAATGTGGACATACATATCGACAGACAGACAGACAGACAGACATTTCAGTCAAAATTACTAAATGTACAGACAAAATGTTTTTACTGTCTTATTATATACTATTATATATAGAGATAGAGATAATAATTATGATTTAAGTTTATCAATTTCATCGATGTTGAAATGAGTTTTATAATTATGCTAGCTGTACCATGCGCGCGTTGCTACGCCACAAATTAAAATAGACGTGACTTTACACAAATATTCAGTTAATTCTGAATCTTTTTAACATTTCTAAAGTGTTATTTCACACTTAGTAAAGAAAAATATTTATTTAGAAAACGTATAAAAATTTGAACGTATCGGGACTCGAACCCGCGCCTCCTGAAAACCGACCAGGCGCTCTGACCAATAAGTTGTAACAAGCGTATAAAAATGTCGACGTAGTTTGATGAGAATTAGTAGTTAAAGCGCCTGGTCGGTTTCCAGAAGACACGGGTTCGAGTCCCGCTACGCTCAAATGTTTATACATTTTCTAAATAAGTATTTTTGAGACATTTTATTTATTACATATTATATAATTTTGAGACATTTTATGCAAATGTATGATGTGAAAGTTTTATCAAGTTTAAAGTGAAAAGAAACGAATATAAGAATCAAAAATAAAGGTCTAAAAAATATTTCAATTTACCCTATTTTACGGTATCATAACCATACCATTAATTAATTTCTTAATTTAACACTCAAGCGCAAACTTGTTCTCAAATTTGAGACGCATAGAGCACAGGTATTGCAGACGTTTTACATCAAAATGTGTTTTTTTATCCGTCAGATTAAATCCGCCATTTTTACTATCGGTCAAACTGTTTAAAAGAAAGTAGTGATGTGATTCCTTTGTTAATTTTGTTGTTTTTATTAAATTTCTTGTTTTATTAAGTGTGAAGTTTTTTTTCCTGATTATTTTGTTTTTGTTATATTGATTTTTTAAACACGAGGAAACCTGAACTAAATTACATGGAAATTAAAAAGTTACATCAATCTTTAAGAAACAGTTTGTTTTTGTTTACATTTTATCAGTTTCTGAATTTGTTTACTTTTTTCTTAAACACAGAACTAAATGTATCAAAAACTAGCGGAAAATGGAGAATACAAAGACTCACTGCCAATCTCACAAAAAGTGATAACAAACATTTATATTCGACATATCAATTTACTTACTTTTAATAGCCTGCACGCCGGTGTATGTGTACGATTTTTCAGTACAACGTACATCAATATTAATAAATCCGATAGATGTCATCATTTTCTTAATTTCTTTTGCAGGGTCCTTGAAAGTAAAAATTTAAAAAAAATTGGGTCCAAAAGTTAAGAAATGATGTTTAATTTTTTTATCACCTGACAATCATGGTATGGTGACACGAAATGTTCAACGTCTCTCAGCCAACTATTCCATTTTTTTTGGCGAGCTAATGTTCTGTAAATAATATACACGGGTACGCATCCTAAGAATGTAAGTAAACAAGTACCACCACTCGTCATTAGATTGT
The DNA here is from genome assembly GCA_021202915.1 of Heliconius himera. Taxonomy (NCBI): domain Eukaryota; kingdom Metazoa; phylum Arthropoda; class Insecta; order Lepidoptera; family Nymphalidae; genus Heliconius; species Heliconius himera. The sequence continues at coordinate 25,514 of JAJHJA010000381.1, read as the reverse complement.
ATATGTTTGTGAAAGCTGTCCTGAAACGTAAAAACGATAAATTTGTCTGAATCATATAATTAGAGTATATCATATAGAATCCAGTATATCATATAGAATAGAGCAGTAATACAAATCGGCCTATCGAATTTACACGTAATCTTAGAACTACGGTTTTTTTGATAATTTATCATCATCATAGCCTTATTTTACGTCCACTGCTAGACATACGCTTCCCCCAAGGATCTCCACGGACGAGGATTTCGTAGTAGATGTGGGATAATTTCGATAAAAATAACTTTCGGTGTATCAAGCCACCACCTTATTCAGTATATCAAGATGAATATAAGGGCGATGGTGGTGATGGTGGGAATATATGTTTTTAATGCCTGCTACGGAACTCCCCATAGGCTTGATTCTATTATTTTTTATTTAAGGATATCTATTGTGTATTAAAATATAAAACTTATTTAAGTACTCACTCTTGCCGTGTAATCCAATGTAGGGTATAATTAGAAAAAACGAGATCAAAATTTCCTCGCAACTCGTTAGGTAAGTCACCCTCTATGTCGAGGGTGGTGAAGTTAATGAGGTTGGTCGCATAATGTTTGTTTGCGAATTGTACCATTCTTTCACTTTTATCACAACCCACGATTATGCAATTACTGGGTAAAAAATTTATTAGCATATTTGTTGTAACACTTCCATCTCCGCTACCAACATCTAAAACTGTGTTCCCATAATTTTTCCATTTAATTTTCTGCGCATATTCTTCTAAACACAACAAAGCGTCCCTTTTTTGTAAATTATTATTTTTGTGATATAGTTCAGCGTTGTCCATGTTCAGATTTTTTATAGATTTACATATATTTTTAAAGAAAAGGAGATGCGCGTGCGCTAGGTCCTAGTGTTCAACGCAGTTGCAGCGAACAGTCTCGTCAGGAGCGTAGATCGTATGTACTTATATTTATAATGTTTAGACATTATGTGGGTAGACGCCACTGTGACTAGACATATTTTTTACTGCTCCTAATTTTTATTTATTATAATAATAATAAGTGTACATATGTGTTAACAGTTTGATACCTGTGCTAAGTTGAACCTTACTAAACTTTCTCACACACTTTCTGCACTAAATAAACAATGGAGACACCAGTGGACCAGCTTCTCAAGAGTATGGAGGAACTCTCCACTATGTTTTCTACACGAATGGGCGAGTTTGAGAAAAACTTGTCTCAGCCGGGTCCTGCAGCCGCCACAACCACTATAAAGGCCTTATCCACAGAATTTTACACCTTTAAGGCTTTTGTTTGGAAGACACTGGGTTTACTTAAATCACAGGTGGAACTTGTTGTGCTTGGTATGGACCGCCTGGAGACACAATCCAGAAGAAAAGTCCTTCTTATGCATGGTGTAAAGGAGGATAAGGATGAAAATGTGATGCATAAAATAATGGATGTGTTATCTAGCCAAATGAAGTTGCCTGATGTAAGGTCTGCAGCTATTGAATCTTGTCACAGACTGGGCGCTAAAAAGGACTCTTCTCGACCTATCCTCGTTAGATTCACTAGTTTGCAGGTTCGCTCCAACGTGTGGAAGGCTAAAACATCATTGAAGGGTTCTAAAATTACAATTACCCAATTTTTAACAAAATCACGTCAAGAGGTATTTATAGCGGCTCGTAAGCATTTTGGAATTCATAAATGTTGGTCAGCTGATGGCATGATTATTATATTAACGCCAAATAAACTCAAAAGTAAAATTTCCTCTCTATCTGAACTAAAACAGTTAATACATCGATGTTCTGTTATGAAATCAGCTGACAACAACTAAATTGGTTGGATGTTATTTGCTTATACCATCTTAATTTCTTCGGTTTATATTGAATTGCTGGTGTAATAACATAGTTTGTTATGTATATATATTTGTGACTTTAGTAGGGTACATTCATGTCCTATTTTTTTTACTTTAAATTATTAAAATTATACACGTAACACTTAAAATTTTGTTTTTGACAATTGACATCTAGCTAATGCCAGTATGAGTATCTTGTCTTACTTGTCAAATGTCATTCTGTCGCACAGACTATACACAATATATTGTTCCATTTGTAAATTTACATTGTTTAGTAAATTTTTGGTTGTTGGTCTTTGGGTGTTACGTTCCGTTTTATTTTATCCTTTTAATAAATAGTTGTAACTTAAAAATGATAAATTTATGTAACTTTTTTTTTTTTAGTGTTAATTTGTTTTTCAATCAACTTGTGCACGTGGATTTAATTTAATTTGTGATTTTTGTGTTGTCTTTTTTAAAAAAAAAAATAATTTAAATTATTTATTTATTATAATATTTATAAAGTTTGTATTTGTATCATATATACTACTATTTAATATTATATAATATATTTATTTATTTGTATTTACATATATAACGTTAATAAAGTATGTTTATTGATGATGAATACTTTTCCTGCTCAAATAGTGATTATGACAGCGCTGAAAGTAATCACTCTTTACTTTCTGATTCCGAACCACTTGAAGATAAATTGTCTAAGACTTTCATCAACCCATCTAATACTTTTTCCTTGGTGCATATCAACGCTCAGAGCATTCCTGCTCATTACTCAGATCTTCTCGCATCCTTTAGCTCCGGCATAGTTGACTGTATATGTATATCTGAGACCTGGTTGAAACCTTCCCTTTCCTCTGTTAGTTACAGTATTCCAGGTTATCAGTTACTTCGCAATGACCGTACTTTGCAAGGTGGTGGTGGTGTCGGTATCTACCTTCGCAACAACATTACTGCTCGTATTATTGCCTGCTCCCCTAATCAGTCGATAGGAATTCTAGAATATCTTTTTGTGGAAGTAACGTTAAGCCATACAAAAATTCTTTTGGGCGCTTTATACTCCCCAAATGATAAAATTAACTATTTTAGTAATTTTGAAGGTGTTCTGGAATATTTTTCACCTCAATACGAGCATGTTATCTGTACGGGCGATTTAAACACTTGTCTATTAAAAAATGATACAAGATCTAATTTGTTAAAAGCATTATATGAGTCCTATAATTTACATATTCTTTCGATGTCGCGTCCCACTCATTACTTCCCTAACTGTAGACCCTCTCTTATTGACCTCATCTCCGTCTCTAACCCTAATCTCGTTATTTCTCATGGACAAATGACAGCTCCATTCTCTTTTCATGACTTAATTTTTCTTTCGTATAAATTACGCCCTCCCAAGGTTAGAGGCAAAATACTTTTCCAACGCAATTTTAAGCATATGGATCTGGAACGCTTAAGGGAGGATGTGAGGAATATTGACTGGTCACCCATAATGTCATCAACAAATATCGACAGTATGGTAGACTCTTTAACCACTGAACTGATTCGCATTTACGACAAACATGCCCCGGTGAGACCGGTTCGTATGAAGCATGCACCTGCTCCCTGGCTAACACCAGTTATTAAAAGAATGATGTGTAAACGTGATAGAGCTAAATCTAGAAACAAAAAATATCCTAGTCAACAAAACTTAGCTGCATACAAAAAATTGCGAAACATTTGCAACAGAATGTGTAGGGATGCTAAACGCCGATATATTCACACCACTATTCAGAATCTCAGTCAAGCGCAAGTTTGGAGATTCTTAGAGTCGTTTGGGGTAGGCAACACCAAGCATACTCATTCTGTATCATTGGATCTTCATGATTTAAATTTATTTTTTACTACACCTTTATTAAATATAAGCCCTTCAACTAAATCTGAAACACTGTCATCTTTATCTTCTACTGTCCTACCCGACTCTATCTCTTTCTCTTTTCAAACTGTAACTGAAGTTGAAGTCAAGAATTGTATCAAATCCATATCCACTAAAGCCTTTGGAAGTGACTGTATCAGCCTTGACATGATCCTTCCTGTGTTGGATTACATTGCACCAGTGGTCACCCACATTATTAATTTCTCACTGACATGTAATGTTTTTCCCGCACAATGGAAGTACGCCTATGTCATTCCTTTACCAAAAACCTCCAATCCCTCTAGCGTCACCGATTATCGTCCTATTTCTATCCTTCCAATCCTATCCAAAGTACTGGAATCCTTAGTAAATAATCAACTGTATTCTTTCCTCTCTTCTAACAATTTTCTTTGTCCTTACCAATCCGGTTTCCGACCCTTTCACAGCACGGTTAGTGCGTTGCTGAATATCACGGAGGACATTCGGTGTGCTATGGATAACACCAAGCTCACTGTAATGGTACTGCTAGATTTTAGCAGCGCATTTAACTGTGTTGATTTTGATATACTTCTGGGCTCTCTTCGTGCAGTCAACATCTCTTCCGCAGCCTTAAGCTGGTTTCGCTCCTACCTTTTAGGTCGTCAGCAATGTGTAAAATCTTATGATGTCACATCGACGTGGTTAGATATCACTTCTGGCGTTCCTCAAGGCGGTGTTCTTTCTCCACTTCTATTTTCTGTTTTTATAAATAATATATCTAGAGTCATTTCTTCTCCCTACCATCTGTATGCGGATGATTTGCAATTATACCGGCACTGCAATTTTAACGATTTGCCTGAGACTATCGCGGCTTTAAATAATGATCTCGCAGTTATTTTAACTTGGGCCGAGTCTGTCGGACTGTTAGTAAATCCAGGTAAGTCACAATATATTATCATTGGAAGCAGCAAACTTAGACATAAAATAAATTGGAATTCAACGCCGAGGATCCTGTATTCAGGAGTAGAAATCGAATACTGTGACAGAGTAAAAAATTTGGGCCTAATATTTGACAGTAACATGTCCTGGGTACCGCACATTAATAATATCAGCAGACGCATGCATTTCTCTTTCCGTTCTCTTAAGCGTCTCCAATACTACCTACCTCATAAAACCAAAATTATGCTTGCACAATCCCTTCTTTTACCTATTCTCGACTACGCCGATGTTTGTTATTTGGATGTGACCGAGGAGCTTCTTAACAAATTAGAGCGACTCCAAAATCTCGTCATACGCTTTGTTTACGGTTTGCGTAAATATGACCACGTCTCCCAATTTCGTGCTCAGCTTAATTGGCTCCCAATCCGTCTTCGCCGAGATATGCACATCCTTTCACTCCTTTTTAAGATCCTTAACTACCAGAATTTTCCTTGTTATCTTCGTTCTCGCTTTAACGTTCTACCAATCCCTACACGCTCAAGGAGGTCTGGTGTCATACCGACACTTAACGTACCGAAGAGTAATACCAAATTCTTTCAGAAATCCTTCTCTGTATACGCCGCATCACTCTGGAATCAACTCCCTAAAATTATCCAGAAAAGCCCTTCCATAAATTCCTTCAAATCCCATTTAAAACAACATCTTCTTGCAACGTTAGACACTTAATCTTTATCAATATAGTGGTTTACTTTTATAACTTTACTTCATCTTATAGTAAAGCCTTATTTTCTTTTTGTTCCTCTATATACTTTTTGTATAAGTATTTGTTATATATATATATATATATATATATATATATATATATATATATATATATATATATATATATATATAGAGTATGTATTTATTATATAGGATATGTATATTTATATATAATTGTTATATTGTATTATTTATTTTGTATAGTATATTTATATATATATATATGTAATGTATACCGTTATTATTATTATTATTACTTTTATGTTTATTATTGCTACTTTCTATTTCTCAATTTTACTGCACTGTCTTCTGTCTTTCCCGCTACTTTGCACTTATCCACTTCCACGGGTTGGCTGGAAGAGATCTCTTCTAGAGATAAGTCCACCGTTGTGAATGAAATTTCGAAATGTAAGTTTTATTATGTTGAATTTGGTGCAATAAAGAATATATTATTATTATATGTGCATGGCATCGTAGACTGTTGTAAAGATGGCATGGAGAAAAGCATGAATGCCTTTAATGTAAGCAATAATAACATTTTAAGCCTTATTAATGATTTATTTATCCTCATGTATATTCCGTGTACCTTTTCATTCTATTTTAATAAGATATTCAGTTATCTTCTATTTTTTTCAGCTTCACGCTGCATACTGCACATAGCAGAGTGTAACAATGATAAAAACATTATTTTTATTAAAACATTTGATCTCATGTTACCACCAGATGAGCGTTTAGAAGATTCTCATAGATTTGTATCTACCAAGTGTGTAGTCGAAAACGACAAAGACAAAAATGCCTATAACTTCCGAGATCGATTTAACATTGGCTATTAAAAAAAGTACTGTTTCTAGTTTTCTACATACTTTCATTCCAACTAAGTGTTTTTAATCTTTTTTTTTTGTACTTTTACAGAAACAAGTACGAGGAAAATCCTTAACCAAGCCAATTGGCATTGGAAAAACGTAAATAATAATTCATTATTGCACGACACGCTTAACTCACTCTTTATAACAATCTATTTAATACCTTTGAATGAATGAGGCCAGTCGTGGCGCTGTGGCACAAAGTGTGACTGTAAAACCGACTGGTTGTGGGTTTGATCGCCACTCGAGGAGATGAAATATTTACTTAAATTTCTATTTCCATTTCTTCGCTGTGGTTTCGAGGCAAAGCGCGGCGTTGAGTTCTGCCACTTAACACGCAATGCCTCCAGAATCCGGCAGAAAGTGGGGAACGGAGTGTCTTAACATTAGTTAACCTATTGTAAAACCTAACTAAATCTAACTTAACCTACGACTTAACTATTCCACGTTTGGCATAAAAAGTGTGGGAAAAGAAGGAATTCCTTTCCCACCGGCGCCGTTCACCCGATCTCTCTCTTCTCAGCGTTCTGTGGCGCTCGACCGTCTATCAGACGGACACATTATAATATTAAATAAGTTTCCCGCCTGTGACACCGATCGCTATGTAACCTCTCCCTCTGCAGATCAGCAACTATTCTTGGAGAGAGAGTTGCTCTGAGAAATTGTCATGTGATTGAAATGATGTCTGCAAGGCCAATTTGAATTGAAAATTGCTAATGTATGTGTCTCTTTGATCCGGGATAATATTAATATTGCAATAAAGGGATGATAAGGAATGAAGAAATAATTATATTTATTACGAGAATATTATAGTGGTCAAAGTACTAAGGATAGGAGAACAGCGATTACTTTAAAAATTATAACTATTTAAATATTGTAGAGAACAATAACAAAGCTTAATACGACACTAACTTCTATTACATCTCAAAAAAATATGCCTACGCATACTTAGCGAGTGTTTCAGTTAATATTAAGAAATTTTAACGTTAAGCAAATATAAATGTGCAATCTAATTCCAGGTTTAATATATGGAAGATCAATTTGGAATTATGGCCTAGATAATTTCAGTCATATTTAACCTGATCACCTATTTTGTAATCGCTAACATACTTAGTTACATGTTCTCTCATTCTGTTACCCAATTTTAACTAATCTAGAGTTCAAGGAGTGGAATAGATGAAAAATGTAGAATAATTAATTAAAATTAACTTAAAATTGTAAATAAAAGAATTAATTTATAACTTTAACTAAAAGGATTTACTTAAGGATAAAAGGAACAGCAACAGCAACTCCAGAAAAAATTTAAAGTACTTTATAAAAATAAACGTACCTTCTTTGTATCTATGTCTTGATACGCCTCCCGCTGCACCACGACGTAGTTTCGAGATAGTCGATGTCCTTGATCAATTCAGTGACTTATATTTCGACTATCCCTCCGACTGCGCCAGTTACGATGGCTTATACATATCCATACCTCCATACCTATATTATAAATTCGAAAGTAACCCTGTCTGTCTGTCTGTCTGTTACGCAATCAGGGCCAAACTGCTAATTCAATTGTGATAAAATACTCGTAAAGAGATACTCTAGGGTCTTCGGATGAACATAGGTTACTTCTTTTTCTCATATTTGTAATACTGTCGATATATAGGGGAGAGGGGAGTAGCTTTGAACAGGGGCACCTTTGAAAATATGTGTTAACAGAGCTATTTTAAAAAGAAATTTTGGTAGATTTTTTTTGAGTAGTGACAGCACTAATCTGCACACGTGTCACTTGTCACCGCTGATATATGAGAACCAGTTGTTGAGTTACGAGGAGTGTTTGATTTTGAGTAAATTTTTATGCATTTTTAAATAAACGCGTAAGGATCGTAGGGATCCAATTCAAGGTACATGGTTTTATTTTTTCCTCTTTTAGTTAGGATGTTTCATATATCATGCAATAAACTAGAAATCACTACAATTTTTAAACATTTACTTGAAAAAAAAACGTTTGTATTTTTTTAATTACCACTGAGGCAGCTTTGAACAAAATAAAGGGGGCAGTTTTGAATATTATTATATGTAAAAAAATACCGCGAAAGAAAAACAAAACTATAATTAATTTTTCTTCACAAGAAACTGACTCAAAAATGCATTTGGAATCAGAAGAAGAAGTGACAATTTACTGTGAAGAGAATGAAGATAGTGAAATCTGTGCGTATGAAGACTACGAAATGGAATTAGACTACAACTTAATAAATATTGGAGACTTCGCGAATGTCTCATCATCTGTGAATAATAAAAAAGTAGCTTGTATATTTTTTTCTTTCTTGAGAAAGAGGACAAGTGCTACGTTAGTTTTTCAAAAGTCTTACATAGACTAGACTTGAGGCCAGTCACGGCGCAGCGGCACGAAGTGTGACTGTACAACCGACTGGTTGTGTGTTCGATCTCCACTCGAGGAGATGAAATATTTACTTAAATTTATTATATATTTATATTTATTTAGTTGAGTTCTGCCACTCAACACGTAATGCCTCCAGAATTCGGTAGAAAGTGGGGAACGGAGTGTCTTAACACTAGGTTCCCTCTGCATACCGTGCTGTGTGGTATAAAACGTGAAGCTGATTTTTATTTCTTACGTAGACTACTTCCCCCAATTTTAGTTGTTGGTTACGTCACATACTACATCCATGTTTCCCTTTAAATTTAATTTTTCTAAGTTCAAATTAGAGTAGTAAGCTGTTTATTTAAAAAATATTTTGTTTTATTTTCATAAGATTAGATTTATTCTATGATTGATCCCATAATGTTCATTACTTCTAGGAAGCCAAAGCTACTTTTTTGTTTGTTCGTTTTTTAAAGTCTATTAATAATATTAAAGTTATTTAACACTAGTACTAGTACAATCGCAATATTAAACTAGGTATATTATTTTTTTAAGTTAACATGGTACTGATATTTGATCTCCATCGTTTCTAATGTTAAGTTTATTAATAAAGTTACTTAAAAGTTTGATAAGCCTTTTAATTTCATTGAATTCGATGATAGTTCAAAACTGCCCCATATATGTTCAAAGCTACCCCGCAAGGGGGGCTTTGAACATTTGACTACTGCTACTAAAGTTGATATTGCACCTTTACCTTATATATTTTTCTACATATGATGCTACGATTGTGTGGCACAATAGTTGGACTAAGCATTGTGAAATAGTAAAGAAGTTCAAAACTGTAGAATTTTTAGATATGACACAAAGTTTAAAAATCGTTCGAATGTGCCCCCCTCTCCCCTACTAATATATTAAAATACCTTTTAGTTTGACAGACAATTTATTCCGCCATGTTAATAACAACCGACCGTTGCTAAGCAACGGTTTGCAAAGTTTGTTTGTTATAAGAAAACGTCACCCAAAATGAGCTTAACGCATACATGGCGTGCGCCGACTCAACCTTATGAGATACATAAAAACAATGTTTTACAAAAATATTGTTCTTTAAATAATGTTTAAAAAACTCCGCGATGGTATATGTTTATCTCTGAAGGTTGAGCAAAAGTAACCATTTTAATTAATTTACTTTATATTTATCGGGTTTTTATTGTATGTATTTTCTATAATTTGATATTGATCCTTATGTAAATGAATATAATAGTCACTTTTAGCATTTCATCTACATTGAAATTATAGTTTACTGTGTAACATTCTAATAAATAATTAAGAAAATGTCACTGATTCAAAATGACCTAGCCTATGAGCGGCATAGTATGACCGACCTGAACGGGCAGATGACATTGACAATTTTGTAAATTTTCATACATTTTCGAACTACTGTTAATTTTGATGTAATTATTTGCTGTTTATAATTAATTTATCCTTTTTTTCGGTTTTTCGCTTATTCGAGTAGTAGATTAGTTAGATTTTCATAAATTTCTTGGTGTGGTGTAAGTTGCGGCCCTGCGCGGCATCGGCATAATATTATTTAAGCATTTATTATTTAAGGAAAGAATTGTTGGTTATTTCATCTCGGTTGGATAGTTATCTATACCGTTGTAATACACATAATAAATTATAGTTTTAGTTTTTTGGAATTTTATTTGATATTGCTCGCAAAATTTATCATAATTAATGTAGTAAGAACTTTAGTTATTTTTTATAAAAAAATTTAAAGTGTTATTCCACACTTAGGAAAGAAAAATACTTATTTAGAAAACGTATAAAAATTTCGACGTAGCTCGATTAGAACGTATGGCTTGGTGGTCAGAGCGCCTGGTCGGTTTCCAGGAGGCGCGAGTTCGAGTCCCGCTACGTTCAAATTTTTATACGTTTTCTAAATAAGGACTTTAGTTATTTCATATAGTATCTATGTACGCGCGCAAGGAAAACGTGTAAAAAGATTTTTCCCGGGTAAATCAGTAAAATTGATCACTGAAAGTCCAATAAAAATTAGTTCAGTTATTCTGGACGTCGCGTTGCTCGGGGAAATAGAAAGACAGACAGAGACAAAAAATATAACATTTTTATTGTATTTAAGTATTATGTAAATAACCACATGCACTTGCTAAAACATAGCACAACACATTTAATTTTAATTCTTTTAAATATTTATTTTACTTTGATAATATTAATAATGTAGCTGGTTTTGTTTAGTTTTTTTTATTCATATTTTAATATGATTACGTTTACTTATAATTTTTTTCCATTTAAATTAGATATTTTCAAAAACAATTTTATAAATATATCTAATAAGCATTCGTATAGTTCAAGCGGGCGAAGCCGCGTCCGGGTCCGCTATGCGGAAAGTAGTTGAATTTGCGTGTAGTCTAACTAATCTTTTTTATGTAAATTAAATAATGTTTTGGTTTACAACTATGAACACTTTTAATGCTATGTGTGTAAATTTATAAATCATTGAAATGTAAGCCAGGTATTATATAATATTGATCAGTTTACTCATTAATTAAAAATCTTCTCATTCATTCAAAAATCTTTGTAAATAAGACTACATTGAGGACAAAAGTACAATAAAAAGATATTTAATAATTAGTTAGTAGTAATGAGAGGAAGTAATAATTGTTAAGGAAATCAATTACACAACAATAATGCAAATAAATAATTGAAGTTTGCTACATTGCTAGTATAATTACTAGCAATGTAGCACTATATCTACTAACTATTAGTTTTTTCTAAAGCGTGAAATAAAAAAACGCAAATGTACCTACAGCAGTTTTACATTTTTCTTTATTTCATTTACTATTAATTTGAACTACATGATTTTTAATTTAATAAACAGAATTGACTGACAGCTATAATTACTTCTAATATGATTTTCTATTATATTAATCTGTAATTTTCTAATATGTTTTTTTTACTACATTATAAGGATTTTTGATTTGAACTTGCAAGTGATACCGACATTGCACGACCACACTCGTGCATGTAGATGCTAATAGTATTTTTAGGGTCCATACCTCAAAAGAAAAAAAACGGAACTCTTATAAGATTACTTTGTTGTTCGTCAGTCTGTCCATCTGTCAAAACCACTTTTTACAAGACTGCTTGGAGGTTAGATACCTCAATGTTCAAGTTTATACAGCACAAATTAAATCATGTTCTAGATCAGCGCAATCCAATAATACTTTTATTCCTTATTTTTTGTCGCATTTTGTATCAAAAGTATAGGTTACTTTCCGTTGATCTACCAATTATCTACCGAATTTATCATGAGGAGTAGTTTGGGGAACTGCCGCACAGTACGTCACAAAGTAAACTACCATCCAAACCATCTGGATACGTGGCACTCCATTTCTGTGCGATTTCGTAGGAACTACCTTCCACACACCAAGCAACTGTGGAATGGCCTATCTACGGCAGTGTTTCAGGTCGATGCGACATGGGTACCTTCTAAAAGCGCGTCTTTGTCCACCTTAAATGGCGGAAACGCACCTCCTCTGGAGTTCCACAGGCGGTGGTCACTTACCAATAGGTGACTCGTACGCTCGTTTGCCTTCTCTTTTCTATAAAAAAGAGAGAAGTCGAGAACGACGACGACGACGACGATTTATCGTTTAATTTAGTTTCCAAAATTTTACTAACTCATAGAATTTATTTTTACACTTTAGTAAGTTTCCTTTTAAGTAACTTTTGATGATTGCGTTCCGTTGGATATAAAAATCAAACGAGTGATAATTATTGTTTTGAAAAAATAATTGCTTTTTTTAGTTGCCGACCTCGGGTTTTATTGAACGATATTTTAGTGTAATATACATCGTAGGTACAATAAAATTCATTTAATGCAGGATAACATATATTTATAATAAATATTGGTGAATAAATTATAAAATTATTTACATTAATTATTTGTAATTAAATAAAAAATAAATAATTCAAATATTTATTACAATCATCATTACACCTTAATATACATTCACATATTCTAATTTGCATTAGTCATATTTTGAATATATGTACGTATAATATAATATTCTATCTGAACTATATAAATAAAATATTAACATATTACGAGTATATTGAAAAAATATAAATATAAATAGAGAACACAGTGTGACTGTATTAGCGACTGCCGTAATGCCTCCAGAATTTGGTGGACTGTGGGGAACGGAGAGTCTTAACACTAGGTTCCCTCTGCCTACCTTGATGTCTGCGGGATGCAGCGTGAAGTTGATTTTGATTTTAATAATTTAAAACTACATATACTTAAGTTTTACATTACAATTGGAGCTATATAATACATATGTAAGAGTAAAATAGAAATAAACTGTATTTCTAAACTTGTTCTTCTATTTCTCACTAGTGTAATAACAACATATAATAGTAAGATAATAAAAATAATGAATTATTTTATATCGTTCTATCAGGCATTGGGAGATGAACAAAATATTTTATAATAAGTAATATGTCATATACTGTAACAATTTTGTTATTTTTCGGCAAATACCGTAATAAGACGATAGTTCATTCTCATTCTGGCTGAACCTTCTTCATTGTAGTATACATAGTCTATGAGTTTCAAATCTTTAATAGCTTGCAAATAGTCTTCTAGGAAATCTTCTATCAGTTCCGGCGGTATTTTAAACGGATCGATTGATGCTATGTGATCTGATTACCAAAAAATGAATTATGTTTTTAGAAAAATTCTGTTATATTTTCAAATGCTACTTACGTTGCGGATTGGTTGCTAAGGAACAATTATAAATAATGTTCTAAGGAATGTATTATATTATAGATCTATTTTTTTAATTTCACGCCGTATTGCCATTGAGATATTCTCTTTGCAAAACTTTCGATATACTCGTATATTGCGTGGTAAGAAGCACGAATGCCGTGCTTTATCTTGCTATCAGAGCACGGAAACGAAAATAGTTCATTCCATTGCACCATGCTGCCATAGTGGTCACATAGACCCTACGTATTTTCTAAATTTATTTACTTTTTTTTAAACACAGAACTTAACGTTTTAAAAAACTAGCGAAAAATGGAGAGCATAAAGACTTTCTGCCAAACTAACAAAAAGTAATAACAAACAATTATATTCTAAATATTCATTTACTTACTTTTAATAGCCTCCACGCCGATGAATGTATACGATTTTTCAGTACAACATACATCAGTATTGTTAAATCCTACAGATGTCATCATTTTTTTAATTTCTTTTTCAGGGTCCTTTAAAATAAAAACGATTAAAAGAATGGGGTCCAAAAATTAGGAAATTAGACTTATGAAATGATGTTTAATTTTTTAATCACCTGACAATCATGGTATGGTGACACGAATTGTTCAACGTCTCTCAGCCAATTTTTCCATTTTGTTTGGCAGGCTAATGTTCTATAAATAATATACACGGGTACGAATCCTAAGAATGTAAGTAAACAGGTACCACTCCTCGTCATTAGATTGTATATGTTTGTGAATGCTATCCTGAAACGTAAAAACGGTAAATTCGTCTACATCATATAGAGTAGAGTATATCATATAAAATCGAGTATATCATATAGAATAAAGAAATAATATACATCGGCCTATCGAATCTACACGCAATCTTAGGTCTACGGAATTTTTCGATAATTTATCATCATCCACGACGATCGGCTCTGCGATGCTTGCATCCAGCAGCTTCAAGTTGCCTTGATTTGATCGTTGGTACACTTGTTAGGGGACATATCTACGATAATTTACATTATACTATAGAGTATTAGTAAAAAAAATCACAATCAATAAATTTTTTCGAATAAATACTTATTCGAAAAAAATTGTGAAACTTTTTTTGTCAACTTATTGCGTACTGTGCGGTTAGAAAATACGGCGGCAGGTAACAGTTCTAACAGTTCCCCAGAACGCTCCCCATGATAAACACGGTAGAGAACGCACAGCGAAGACACGTTTATACGCAAAGCCAAAGTGTGAAGCCTTTCAAAGATCATTGATTACCCAACGATTCGAACGGTTCTACGTTGTATGCGATCAAATGGATCAAGCTGAGACTTTAACGGGAGTGTTGTGGAAGACTGGCCACATGACAAATAGGGTTTATTTTGGGGTTAAACCAGCATAGGTATCTATCACCTCATTTGCCCAAACAGTCCCGGGGATGCCTCAACTGAAGACACAAGTTTATTTCGGCACTGGTCGACGAGACGAGACTTGCGCGGCTGGAGTGGACTTTTCACTGTGCTATCTATCATGTGCATAGCAACGAATGCTAGAATCTTCTAAGATGTTATTAATAATAATCTTCCAACTTGTCATCAAACGAAAAATCTCTTCTATCTAGACGCGCAGCAGCGCGTCCAGCCAAGTTCAGTAAAACAGAACTGGTGAGCAGCACCGTATGTAATTTTATACGAACTATTGGAAGCCACTTTTTAATTTCATAAACAAATAATATAAAATAATCCAAATTTCATAAACACAACTCAAACGGTAATTTAAATAATAACGTCCAAAGATCGTCAATTTTATCACGTATTGACTAACTTTCTATAGTACCTACTATTAGTTGTCAATAGATAGCGTTACTTGTATCAATTTTTTACTATCTCAAATATAGACTTCTTGAAAACTTAAATACTTATATCTTTTGATAGAGTGAAGCGATTACAATGAAATAAACACTAAAAGCTACTTTGATTTATTTGTATTTTTTATGTATAAAAGTTGCTTAAATTTATTGTGTACTTTTTACGTGATACGTGTTGACATAAGCAGATAAACAGACAAACCGACAAAAATTCCAAAAATGTTGAAAATGGATTCTGTTATTATCCTTTAACACCCTGGCAATTTTTTTTTAAATATTTTCAATGTACAGAAACGTTCTGCCACCAAGGCAAGAGCCCGTTGAGTTCCGCCACCCTATACGCAATGCCTCGAAAAATTCTATGGAAAGTGAGAAACAGGAAGTGTCTTTACACTAGGCTCCCTTTGCCTACCCTGCTATATACGGGATATAGCGTGAAGTTGATTATTTCATACAAAATGAGTGCATAGGCCCGCATACTTAATTTTGTAATTTTTTTTAAGTTATACAGTGTACATCTCGATGACCTGCCATCCTGAAATTAATACGGAAGCCTCGGTGTGCGAATCCAACTCGCACTTAACCGGTTTTTCTATTCTGTTAATAATCATAGTTTTTACTTGTGCCTGCTGATTTATAAATTGAAGTGCCAATAACTATAATTTGAATCACATTTTGTGTTTCAAATCTTAAATTCTGTTATCTTACATTTTTGTTTTTATAATTAAAATTACAATCAAATATACAGCATTTTTTGTAAGTTCACGGATCTATACTATAATAGTCGGAATTATAGTTTTTTTTGTTTTGAATGAAAGCTGCATTTCTGAGGAGTGCTATTCATGATTGAATGTAATATATATATATATATATATATATATATATATATATATATATATATATATATATATATATATATATATATATATATATATATATATAAGATGATAAGCGGGCGAGGCCACGAAATGGCCGCTAGTGATTATAATAAGACTTACAAGAAATATTAAATAATACTACAAAAAATATTAGCTGAAAACTAACGGTAATTTTAAAATCCATTTAGACTTTTTTTACTGCAAGTTTGTTACTTTGTGTAATTGTGTGTGTGTGTGTGTATAATTTTTATTAACTAGTTGGTTTTAGATGTTAGGTTGTGATACGGTTTATATTTTAAAATTCAATTGCTGTACGTGGTATTAAAGTTAATTAAGAATATCTTAGAAACACTTCATTAATTAATATTAGATTATACATGAGATTGGTACAAGATTTTAATAATTATTTTATTTCAAAATGTAGAAAAAAATCCTAGAAAAGTTATTTCGCTCTGGTGAAATTTACATTTTTTGAGATACGAGTACCACAAGATAATTTTCTGGCGTCGATATGTACATACATGTTTGGTATACTTTGTTACTTGTATTATTCATCACTATACGTAAAAGATATAAAATATTATTTCTTTATTTTATTCTATCATGAACTTATTCCACGTGTATTTCTTTCTAATTTTTAGGGTTCCGTAGCCAAATGTCAAAGAACCCTTATAACTCCGTCATGTCCGTTTGTCTATCCGTAGTCCATATGGACTTCAATCATTGTTATATTACTCATTGACTATGAGTACTGTATGGCGGACATTTTAAGGGTATGTGAATTATGTAGAAAATGATGTAGTGTGATTAGAAAAGTTAATACTCCTTAAATGTAACTGAGGAATGAAAAAAATCGAGAGAGTATGCTCCACAGTTCATTATAATTGTATTTCTAAATGGTATGTATCTTTCTAAGAAAGTTTATTGATTATGAAAAAATTTTGTGCATTTAATGGCAAAAAATAAAAAAATAAAATTCAAAGAAGAATTCAAACGAAAATTGATTGATTGAATTCAAACGAAAATTGATTTGAACAAAGTTGATTTCGTGGTTTTTGTAGGAGATATGGGATAATTCCGATGAAAATATCTTTCGGTAGAATTGGAAACTTCTTCTTTTAAAGTCGGTTAAAAATAGTAAATCAAGATTAATATAATGGTTGTGGTGGTAAAATATGTTTTTGCTGCTTGCTTCGGAACCCTTCACAGGCCGGTTTTATTTTTTTTTTTTTTAAATTGTGCGTTGAGTGGCGGAACTCACTTACATTGACATATTAAAATATAAAACTTATTTAAGTACTCACTCTTGCTTTTTTATCCAATGTAGGGTGTAATTAGAAAAAACGAGATCAATTTTTCCTCGCAACTCGTTAGTTAAGTCACCTTCTATGTCGAGGATAGTAAAGTTAATAAGGTTGGTCGCATAATGTTTGTTTGCGAATTGTACCATTCTTTCACTTTTATCACAACCCACGATTGTGCAATTACTAGGTAAAAATTTTATTAGCAAATTTGCTGTAACAGTTCCATCTCCGCTACCAATATCTAAAACTGTGTTCCCAAAGTTTTTCCATTTAATTTTCTGAGTATATTCTTCTAAACACAACAAAGCGTCCCTTTTTTGTAAATTATTACTTTTATGATATATTTCAGCATTGTCCATATTGTGATGTCTTTTAGATTTATATATATATTTAATGAAAATAAAGTATACGTGCGCTAGGTCCTTGCGTCCGACGCGGTTTCGGCGGGCAATCTAGTCAGGAGCGTAAATCGTATGAATTTATAAGAGTCGGTGCACGGCAGCGTTAAACTTTGACTCCGGCAAAGATAGTCGAGCTAAGCAAGATTCAGGTCCAGTCAAGGCCTTGCTTTTGAAACCTAAAATTTAGTATAATCAATGATAACGTGAGAAAACATTTTAAGCCTTATAATCATTTAATTCTCCTAATGTGTCTTTCCACTCTATTGTATATGTTCTGTGATTTTTTTTTCAGCTTCACGCTATATCCCGCTAATAGGGTAGGCAGAGGGAACGTAGTGTTAAGAGACTCCGTTCCTCACATTCCGCTGATTTTTCTTGACTTCCGCTGATTCGAGTCCTTGTTGAGTGGCGGAACTCAACGCTACGCTTTGCTTTGTTACCAGAGCGAAGAAATAAAAATATAAATAAATAATAATTCATTTCCTCGAGTTTGAATCGAACCCACATCCGTCGCGTATACAGTCCCACACTTGTGCCACTGCGCAACGACGGCCTTTTTGTTTTTATTATTTATTTTTAGTGTCACGCCGTATCCCGCACACAGTAGGGTAGGCTGAGGGAACCTACTGTTAAGATACTTCGTTCCCCATTTTCTGCCTACTTCTGAAGGCTTTGCGAGTTGAGTGTTTTTTTTTTTTATGCTTGAATTGTTTTGCGCCACAGACTTGTTGTCCGTGCCTTTTTTGTTCTAAATAGATTTTTAAAAATGTTAGTTTTTCTTTTTAAAATGTGAAGTGGACTTTAATATCTTGAATGGTCTGCTTTTGTCAAATCCGAGTTCCTTTTGTCAAATCCGAGTTTTGGCCGTTGATTATGTTGATTGCGGCACAGTTAGTTGTTTCCGTAATATATCTATTGCCTCCTCATCTCTATAGGAAATAGCCATTTTAATGTTGTGTTCCACTATATCAGTCGAGTTGAGTGTTGGAACTCAGTGCTGCGCTTTACTCCGACACCAGAGCGAAGAAATGAAAATATTAAATATTTCATTTCTTGGAGTGAGAGTCGAACCTACAACCTGTCGCGTTCACTGTCACACTTTGTGCCCGTGTGCCATGACTGGCAATTTTATTGTTATTCAAATCAAATCAGCTTTACGCTGTATCTCGCACGTAGGTAGAGGGAACTTATCCCACGACGAACACAATTTTAATTATTTTGATTGCGGGAAGAGGAAATGTCAATAAAAAGTTATTACAAGACTATTTACAATTATTGAATTTAAATGTAAAAATAAGTTTACATTTCCTTATATAAGGAATTTGCCACAAGAAAATTATATTAAATTTAATTTAAATAACATGTTACATACATTAATAAATAGTAATTATGTAATATTAAGTGGTAATCATAGTAAAATCAATTTAATTGACATTAATAATGTAATTAATATAAAAAATAATAATTTGACATGTTGTATTACCCATTGCTTTTAGTGGTGAAAAGAGTTGACTTATATATTATAAGCGTGGAACGGTTAAACAAAAAAATAGAGACTGGTAAAAAAGAAAAATAATTTTAACATTCTAGTAAGAACTGAATCTAAAACCATTAACATTGCTTTCCCATATCGCAGCGTTTTTAGAAAATCTATAAATTTTAATGTTTTGAGGAACAGTCGAGTCGTTTCTCTAGACGGTTATATTAACAACATGTGAGTCGTTTCCAGGCTACACTATTATAAACATACAAACAACAAAGATAATTACTAAGAATTATCGTTTGGCAAGAAAGAATACTATTTTCTAAATATTTTTAAACATTTTTTAAAGTGTTATTCCACACTTAGGAAAGAAAAATACTTATTTAGAAAACGTATAAAAAATAGTATAATAATGTGTGTAAAAAATAGTATAATAAGTGTATGGTGTGTTTCGTGACCTCGTTTAGTAAGATTTTTGATAAAATATTGTAAATCAAATATTACTGCATTTTAATTCACATATTCTCATGCTCGATAAACAGTATGGTTTTACTAAAGGTCGTTCAACTACAGATGCTGGTATAGGTCTTATAAAGAATATATGAGGCTTGGGAGGGATCGCAAGATGCACTTGGCATGTATTGTGATTTGTCCAAAGTCTTTGATTGCGTACAGCACTCGACATTTGCCATGAAGCTATACTACTACGGCATAATAGGACGTGCACTCAATCTTCTGATCTCTTATTTAGCTGACAGAGTTCAGAGGATTGATATGACTGGCAAGAAATCTCCTGGTTCGGTAAAAATTAAGCATGTAACTTCTTTTCCCTACTTTCGCCGAATTCTAGAGGCATTGCGTTTTGATTGGCGGAACTCAACGCCGCGCTTAGCCTCGACACCAGAGCGAAAAAATAAAAATATAAATGTAAATAAATATTTCATTTCCTCGAGTGGGGATCGAACCCGCAACCAGTCGATTTCACAGTCATACTTTGTGCTCCTGCGCAAAGTTTGGCCTCAATTTTGATTTAAAATTTTTATTTATAAGAATTAATATCAGCGAAAATAATGGAGTAGTGACAAAATTAATATAATTCCTTTATTTCTTACAATTTTTTTTATTTCATATCATTTTTAGCATATATAACGTTGCACTAACGAAATAAATTTAAAATTAATGCCCAGATGAAGTTACGTTAAAAAATATTTGATAATATACAAAGAGAAAAAAAAAACTTTAATATATTTTACCCAATTACTTGTCTCTCAGATAATTTTTTTTTACCCTGGGAAATGCTTTTACGCAGACCATCCGTGCGCAGGACAGGTATGCCCTGCATTCAGATGGTACTGTGAGATTCATCGAAAAAGAAACCCGATATAGAACCAAACGATAAGATACCCAACACAGGTCTGGTCTCAAAGGAATTCAATGCTTCTTATATCTTGACGATGTAGTAATTTATTCACATGATCTTGATTCTCTTATCAAAAAATTATCGAACGTCTTTGACAGGTTTCGAACTTTAGATCTCAAACTACAGCCAGATAAATACGAGTTTATTCGCAAAGAAATATCGTATCTTGGTCACATTATCCCTGACGAAAGAGTCAAACCAAATCAAGAAAAAATTAAAGCTATAAAAAATTTTCCAATCCCTAAGTACCCGAAAGATATAAAATTATTCTTGGGTTTAGTATTCTATTACAGGCGAACAACAACGTTTTGAAGTCCCTCAAAACCTGCTTGACGACTTAATTCACTTAGGTTACTTGCGAATAAGCCCTCTAGATATGCAAAACATTCACGTTTTTCCACAGGATCCACCATTTGATAAAATCATTACATCACAATCAGCTTTTCCACCGATTCCTTCTATTTTTTCTAAATCTTCCAATTTAAAAACAATCCCTAAACAAAAAGATTTTCCAATAGATCTGAAATTAAGTAATATTCATACTATATTAAGTATTGGTATTTTACTATGTTACTCTCTAGATAATAAGCTTGTATTCGTTATTAAGATTCCTGTAGTTAAAGCTATGGAATATATTTTATTTAAGGACATTTCTTTACCAATGCCTTACACGCTTTTAAATCTATTATATAACTTATGCCATGATCTTACTGAACGCAGTTTATTTAGGCTTTAGTAAAGATAAATTAATTCCACGTTAAATTTATCTATGCGAAATAATTGATGTATGTAATATATAGGAATAAATTAGAACGAATTTAATAAATTCTGAAATTTATTTGAGATATAACGTAATAAATCAATCGGTAAATCAAAACAATACCATTCCATAATTATATTGATATTAACCAACATGTTTTATATTTATTGAAACATGGCCGCGTTTAGATAAGAAATCTCCCTAGATTAAGCTTCTCTAAAGTTGTCATGTGTTGTGTTGACATGTACACATGACCATATAGATACATATCATATCGATAAGATGCTTTTAACGATGCAATTAATTATAACTATAACATAATATTATTGTTTTTTAATTAATTATAATCTAATTTATATTATTAAATATTTATTACAACTATAATCCATACTAACATAATAAAGCGGAAGAGTTTGTTTGTTTAACCGCTAAGATCTCTGGATCTTCTGGTCCGATTTACTTTCTTTTTGTTTTGTACGAAAGCTGCATTTTTCAGAAGTGCTATAGGCTATATAACATTACGGTGTAAGTCTTAGGTAGCCTTAAATAACGAAATAACAATAATAAGGAACGCCATAGAATTGCTTTAACCGCGTGCGCTGCACATATAGCTTATTATATGTTAGTACGTTGCATGAAAAACGTATTCAATTTTATTACATCTAAAATAAACTCCCCGATGCCATATATCTATCTATATAGATATATGGCATTGGGGATTACTTATTTATAAGAGATTATACATGGCATATATTATGCCATATATAATCTCTTATAAATAAGTAACAATAAGTCATTTTGTGACCAAAAATATTAGAAAATTGTAACTTGATATTTCATTTCTTTCACATTTCACATGTATATTGAATTTTACGATCAAAAGTTCATCATCAAGGTAAGATAATCTTCGGCTTTTATAGCATATAATTTGGACGTATACTTTTCGAGAAAATGTAAAATTAAAATAATTCAACGCTCTGTTACGACCGCCAGCCTAGGAGTCCCGCGGGGGGCGCCCTTGCCCACACACAGTTTTAAAGTAAAATATTATATAATAGGTGATCAATTTTAAAATCAATGTTTATTTTAACTCTTCACCTGTTAAGTAATAATTTTAATAACACAAATATAATAGTTTTCTGTAGAAAACTATTTAAAGATGAAATCATCCTTATTTTTTAAGTAAAATAATGAAGCCATGATATTGAGTCTTTGCTAAATCTATCTTTTGCTCTTCAATCATTTTAAAACGACTAAATTATCTAATTAAATAAATGTTTACAAATATTGATCTACTAAGGTATTCATTACATAATGTTTCCTTAATAATTTTTTTTATTAATTAAGAAAATATGGAAGATTATGACGACTGTTAATCCTAATAAACTATTGGGCTTGTTTATTTTCTTTTTAGTTTTATGCAGTCGGGGTTTTTGTTTTTACAAATATTTTTTTTAAAGGTATAGTTAAAGGTTTCTGCCTTTGTCTATCTATTTTACCCTTTTTGTTTAAAGCTTGGTAAGATTAAAAATATTCGCAAGAATATCGAAAGGTCCAAGTAACTAAAGAATCGGTTCTAATAAGACCACTGAAGTCTATTAGCAAATTTACGACGCATGATATATGCGCATGCACAGACCAATCTCGTGACCCCCACTAGATATGTATATAATATATTGTTTATTACCTATGAAAATACATATCACTCAATAATAAGTGGACAATTATGCTATATTATTGAAACTATTTTAATATCATTACGAAATATTAAAATTCTTAAAAATATTTATCTATTATGTATACCTACTACCAAGATTATGTTTTAATCTTAAGCATTTTTTTACTACGTGTATCTAATATCAATGTATATTTATTTTCATTTCCTCACTCTGGTAATGAGGCAAAACACGGCGTTGAATTCCGCCACTCAAAACACAATGCCTCATGAATTCGGCGGAAAGTGGAGAAGTGTCTTAATGGAAAAAGGAAGTTTCTTAACACTAGATTTCCAGGGATACAACGTGAAGATAAAAAAAAACAATGTTAACAAATTTATAAATATACGAGTTATATTTAAAACAAGCACACAATGTTAACCAACAACGGGCGTAGTTAATATTATATTTAGTACATATATATTTACTACTCCCAGAGGCACGACCTAAATGGCAGACAGACCAGAAGTTTCCGGTTACGTATCAGTTTACATCCGCAACGGCGACACGCCACTAAATGAAATGAATCCGGATTTAGCAGAAGCTTTCCATGCTTTGCCTATAGGCCGAAGTCTTAGTAAAGAAGAAGAAGCCTCATCAGATATAGAACAAGAACCGCCACAAGTACTCCAGGCATAATACATATTGACAATCGTCGTATCTATAAAAAAAAATTTGACGAAAAGAAGAAGGCTAGCTACGATATCCTTAAATCTGTTGAACGTAGATAAATTTCGTACTTACCTATTAAAAATATTCGATTTTAGGCATTGTTGTTATTTAAGTAAGTTGTAAGCCATTTGGTATTCAATGATAAAAAGTGAGATTTTGGGTGAAACACCCGGCTGTTTCAGTTCGAGGAATTCTACTAGCCACTTAGCATACTAAGTATTTGTAAGAAATGAAAATTTATTATACATATATTGTAATTTTTGTCACGACTTGATATAATAATAAAATAATATAATATAATCTCTCTTGCTAGTGGTCAGAGCGCCTGGTCGGTTTCCAGGAGGCGCGGGTTCAAATCCCGCTACGTTCAAATTTTTATTCGTTTTCTAAATAAGTATTTATCATACATATACTTTTAATAGATATTGGTGAATAAATTATAAAATTATTTATAAAAATTATTTGTAATAAAATAAAACATCGTTATTCAAATGTTTATTACAATCACTATTACACCTTTATACACATTCATATATTCTAATATGTATTAGTTATATTTTGAACTATATTAATTATTAATATTAATTTCAGCTCGATACCTCATCACGATCTCAAGTAAAATGGTATTTACAGACGGACAGACAAACAACAAAGTGATAGATAGAACCCTTGTAGGGTTCTATTTTTTTTCTTTTTTGAGGTGCAGAACCCAAAAAATAAATGTATTATTTTAGATTAGTTGTCTTTACTGGTATGCATCAAATAAATTGTAATTTAAATGTTTTGGGAATTGATTTAAAATTGTCGAATTTAATCGGAACTCAACGCCACGCTTTCAAATCAGCTTCACGCTGTATCCCGCACACAGTAGGGTAGGCGGAGGGAACCTAGTGTTAAGATACTCCGTTCCCAAGTATTTTAAGTAATTTTTAAGGAATTTACTTGATTTTATTCGCAAAATTGTTGTATTTAAAGACTTATTTAGCTATACGGTATTTATTCGTGAGTAGACGTTAAGTATGAGTTAAGTGTACGGCAAGCACTGTTCTTCCTGCGTAAACTCCGATTCCGATCCTAAATCTTAAAATTTCGGCGTTTTTTTTCATCATATAAATTGAAAGTTAAACATTTAGCCAAATCAGTAAAACAGTTGTATAAAATAATTGTTATAGCAAATTTATAGAACTAAGTAGATACTTTAAATAGAGTAAATCAGCATTAAATTATAATTTAAATAGAGTAATCAGCAGTCTACATTATATAGAGTAAATCAGCTTCAAGCTGTATCCCGCACACAGCAGGGTAGGCAGATGAAACCTAGTGTTAAGACACTCCGTTTCCCACTTTCTGCCGAATTCTGGAGGCATTGCGTGTTGAGTAGCAGAACTCAACACCGCGCTTAGTCTCGGCACCAGAGCGAGGAAATGGAAATATAAATTTAACTAAATATTTCATCTCAGTCAGTCGATTTTACAGTAACACTTCGCGCCGCTGCGCCACGACTGGCCTCAGTATATTATATAAAATCGAGCCTATCGAATCTACACGTAATCTTAAGCCTACGTGATTTGTCGATAATTTATCATCATTATAGTTTTTTTTACGA
>JAJHJA010000380.1:0-192761 GCA_021202915.1 Heliconius himera | reverse complement strand
TAAATATTTAATTTCTCTGGTAACAAGGCAAAGCGCGGCGTTGAGGTTCGCCACTCAATGAGAAAATGAATATATTTACACATTTAATTTCCTCGAGTAGGAATCGAAACCACAACCTGTCTTGCTTACAGTCGCATTGGACTCCTACGCCACGACTGGCCTGTGCCAGTGCTTTATAAAAACAAATGAATTCATAAGATATAGGTAAACTCGAGGCATGCTTACGCAACCTCGGCAACGCCCAACAGTGACATCATAATACATAATGACCTTTCATGAATAATCATGTTGAACACGTGTTATAAAAAGGAGAGAAAAAAGTCTATATATTACTAAATAAGGCAACTTGATTGGTTTTTTTTTAATTAATATTCTCATATGAATGACTTTATATATCTACTGATATCTCATTTGTAGAAGAATGTTATAGAGATTATAGAATTATATTATATCATGTTAGTCGTTCGACCGCTGTCAGAGTTACCTCGGCCACTTAGAATGTGTCATGTGTGACACATAGTGTGTCACAACTCTTAGTTATTACACAATGACTGTGAGTACAAATTCCACAAATATTCCATTGAATCACCATAATGGCACAGTGGTATCATATTTAGGTGTACTTGCGATAGTTGTGGGATTATTTATCTCAGCTATATGCACAAGATAAGAAAATAAAATGTATATTTTTTATCTTCACGCTGTATCCTGCACATACACAGGGTAAGCATAGGGAACCTGGAAACAGTACGTTTCCATTAAGCTTGCGTTCCTCACTTTCCACAGAATTCAGGAAGCAACCAGAGCAAGGAAAATTTCTATATATTTATGTATAATATACATAAATATATAGAAATATGTTTACTATATACTCGAGATAGTGAAACGCTATGGTGCTAAGTTATAATAATTAAAATTTAATTAAATCAAATTTTAAAAGCGCAGCGCTGAGTTCCGCCACTTAATACGCAATGCCTCCAGATCTCGGCGGAAAGTGAGAAACGGAGTGCCGTAACACTAGGTTCCCTCTACCTACCCTGCTGTGTGCGGGATACAGCGTGAAACTACGGCGCTACGCGACATTAATAATATACTTATATTATTAACATATTAAATGTTTCACTTCCACAATTAGAAATCGAACCAACAACCTCTCGCATTCACAGTCTTGCCTCTACAGCACGACTGGCCTCAAAACAAATATAAATATATTAAATTCTTGCATATTTTCTAACATATAAAGTTACGGAGCTTTCCCAACAAGTAACACGACACTGACAGACGAACACATTGTAACATCCGTGTCGGTGTCGGATCGATTACGTCAAATCGCACGCGCTAAATGTACCGGTTTCGAAATCATTCTAAAAACAAGCAAATCATAACTCATACATAATAATGTACATGACACTGACATAATGTGGTTTAATGTGAGGCTGTGTGTGTTTTAAGCTTAAGTTTTTTTTAAGGCAACAGCGTAGGTAGAGGGAACTTAATTTTAAGTCACTTTGTCTCCCATTTTCCTTTTAACTTTAGAGGCATTGCGTGTGAGTGATTTAAATATAGATAATCATGGCCCCGTGTGGGAATCGAATCCACACCCGTCGCGTACCCGTCGCGATATCATTTTAACAAAACTACTAAATAAATGTTTATTCACGAAAAACTCAACGAAACCATATATGAGAAATTTCATAAAATTCGAATGTATCACATCGAAAACTGCCTCTGACGTTTCATATCCACCCACTGTCCGATTTTGTTTTTTTATTTGGCCAAATTTGTTTCCACACGTCATCCGTATGCTGTAACGACTTAATTACATATTGGAAATCGTGTAATCAAGCTGTAAGCTGTCGTGGAATCAAGCTGTATGCGTTTGTTAGCTTGTAATGGATCTTTTCCTTGTTTATATTTCAGTGATAATTGTGATAGCAATAAGAAATGAGAATAAAAATAAAATTAATATTTTCCATATAAAAATACGTTAAAGTAATTAAAGGAGTGCGACTGTAATCACGATAGGTTGTGGATTCCATTTCTAATCGAGGGAATGAAATATTTAATATTTTCATTTCTTCGTTCTTGGAACGCGGCGGAAAGTGGGACACTAGGTTCCCAGATTCTCTCTAGCTACCCTACTATGTGTCTGAATGTGTTTATATGTACCCTACTATATAAATATTTACACGCTCAAATTTACCTATAATTATTTCTGATTTAAAGAACCTACATATATTATTCAAAAATATTATTTAAAAAAAAATTGCGTACTAAAAAATAGTAATAAATAGAGAAACAACTTACTAAATATTAGGAAACTGAATTTAAAAAATATAATATTTTTCTGTATTCTTCTAATACAAACAAAATACTGTTATACATCCTTAGCATAAAATGCAAGCATCAAAGAATGATAGCCATTTTAATGAACCTCACAGTAAATCTATAAAAAAGAATAAAACTTAAATAGTGGGGATGTTAACATAAAATAAAGATAAACGGGATCTAAAAATAGCTAACCTGCAAGAAAAAATACTTAAAGATGGCAAAATTAAATCTTGGACCCGCGCCATAAATCGTTCGGCATAGACAAGCAACATTGCATTCTGTTCTATATTGTCTTTGGACCATACACTCTTTTATTTGGAAAAAGCAATTATTTTCCAAAGTAAATTAGACTTTAAGCTATTAATAATAAAGTTTATGATGTTTTCTTTTAAACTCAAGCCCTTTAAGCCCTAGTCCCTGATGATAATCTTCTGTAGTTTTATTGCGTGTAGCGTTGTAAGGGTAGAGGCGTATCGTGTGAATTATTATTATTGTTTTAATTGATACAAGATGGGCGTGAAATAGTGCTACGTTCGAGAAATATAGCTTAAAGGGACAATGTTTTGCATATTTGCTTTATGGTTAGGTGTCTATACTTCACAATCGGTCGATTGTAAAGTATTTATATAGTCTATGCTTGGTGCCGTATTTAGAACAAGAAATAAAAAAATAAGTTAATCAAAAAATTATTCCTAAAAATAAGTTTATTACAATTTGTAGTTGAAATTACATTTTTATACTCATATAGCCACAATGGTCTTTTACATATTTATATAAAGATAGACATAGGAAACCCAGTGTACATTCCGCCCACGTATTACCCAATTCTTAAGTCTAGTTAGACGTAACTTAACGTCGCGCTTTTGTTTTCTTACCCGAGCAAGTTAATAAGAATAACTCACTACTCAGTTCGAGAATCGAACCTAAATCCTCCACGACAGCTCCTATTTTTATACTTCACAATAGAAAAATATGTGATGAAAATAATAAAAGTAATTATTATAAAATACCTCGCTTATTGACGTCTCCTATCCTCGAGGCGGCATCGAAAACGGTCGTATCTGCAAAGAAACAACAAGTCAATCGGGCGCAATTAAAACTAAAAAACCTAAACAAGTAATGTTATTTAAAGAAATAAAATAACTGTTTATTTATATACAACGGTAAGCTATTTTTGTACTATGTTATTTATTGCCTAGAATACGAATTTACATGATTTATCTATTTATACAAGAGAGTACAAGAATAGCGATAGGCGTGTAAGTTTTCTTAATTTTTTCTAGTTAATATAATGCATATTTAAGTATATGTTTATGTAATGGGACCTTTTATATCATTTACTGATATATTTATAAACTATCAAATAAATCAAACAGATGATATATTTAACAGATGATGATATCATTTAAATCAAACAGATGTAAACTAATGATCACTTTATAAAACTAGATTTAGGTATCCCACCAGCCAGGTAGCCAGGAGGAACCTGGGAGCCTAGTGTTAAGACATTTCGTTCCCATTAACACTTCTTTTCTCCACTTTCCAGCGAATACTGAAATCATTGCGTGTTGCTGTTGAGTGAGTCAAGGTTTAAAATGAAGTTATAAATTTTTTTTTAGTTGTCTAATAGGCGTGGCTGAGAACCACCATCATTCCGTCATTAACTCGGATATTATTTAAGAATTAAAAAAACATATGTAATCTTGAGCAGCTCCATATCAAATTATGAGTAAAAAAAAAACAAATTGACTGTAATCAAATAACCTTCTAACAAAAAATAATAATTTCTCAACAACCATACAAAACATACAAACGCCATTTCTTGCGTGATCCCAACGCACGCACCGTTTCCTTTCCTTTTTATTACTGGGAATCGACCCAAGGTCCTGTCAATGTGACTTATTTGACATTTGGCAGCCGCACCGGTTCCAAATCTATACTTATTGAATGCTAAAAGAAAATCTCTTCTTTGCGTTATATTTATATGGATGAAAGGATATTTTATAATTTGGTATAATCTGGTTGTCATTACTTAAGAATGCGTTTAACGTTCTTCTGCATATAAGATGATCAAAATGTAAACCATAAGTACATAATAAAAATCTATAAAATACCGAGAATGAGTTTGAAATTTAATACTAAATAGCCTGCAATCATTTATAAATACATCTGAAATCTTCAAAGGATTATCTTAAATATTCTTGAACTGAAAAAATTTACCTATTAACCTTTAGATCATAGCCCAATACTAGTAACCCAAACGCGGGTTCGCCCGTTTTGACTTATTTTTATATTATACTAAATTAAATTAAATCTTTATATCAATCGTAGCCTATACGTTATTCTGTATAAATAACCTATTAAAATCCTTTCACAAGTTCTTGCGTGAAAGTAGAACAAACATCCATCAACCCAAACTTTTACATTTATAATATTAGTATTAGTTATTATATAAAGCAATCCCATTGTTTTATAAAATAGAGTATTCGCGATAAAATGTTTACCTTATTGTCCTATTAATAATTCTAATAGCGTATACTAGGTATTAATGAATGGGCAGCAGTTCCGCGTTCCTTGACCGCTCACCGGCGGCGGCGGGACGGCCCACGCTAGTCGCTACCAGCTTCTGACTAACTTGTGTATTTATTTATTATGGAACTCATATTTGTTACAACATCGCGTTTTTTAGAAATCTTTTTTTTTTGTATTTCTTCGTTTATGAGGATCGTGGGATAGGCGGTTCTATATGAAAGTCTTTTCGCTATGTAAATCTTTTTGTGTTCATTATTTTAATATAAGAAGTAGGTAGGTACTTGTAATAGATTTTTTTTTTAATTTCTATTTTTCATCATCAGCACTGTACAGTATCAGCAATGGTGCTGTTTTAGTTATTATGCTCATTTAACTAAATAATTTAAAAAAAAACGTACTTATACGAAATGTTTTTTTTTCAGCTTCAAGCTGTATCCCACATATATGCAGGCAGATGGAGCCAAGTGTTAAAATACACCGTTTGCCATTTTTCGCCAAATTCTGGGACTTGAAGTTGAGTGTTGAAACTCGTAGCCTCGTTGACGAAATATTTTTTTTTATTTTTATTATGTATAATGCTATGAAAACTATCATAACTAAACCCTTATTTCAATGTCTTTGCGCGGAGAATATAGTAACTGTTGGCTTAAGTTATATTTGAAATATTATAAAACCGTCGTGGCGTAGCGGCAAAGCGTCTGACTCTAAGCGTGACGATCGTGGTTTCGTTTCCACGGGAATTCAAGCTAATCGGGACGTTGAGTTTGGCCACTCAACACACAACGAATCCAGAATTCGACGGAAAATGGGAAACAGAGTGTCTTAACACTAAGTTCTCAAAGCCTAAAAAAAATAAAAATTCTTAAATAACATATTGTATATCAATTCAATTAACCTAATAAACAAATATAAAAAAAAATATTAATATCGCGAAATTCCAATTACACCTAACAAAGGGTCACGGTCGTACCGCGCAGTTTAAAAGTCACATAACTGTTAGAAACGGTAAAGTACGGCGTGCCCGTCGCGCTCGCGTCGTCCGCGACCGCCGTGCCACAGTAAAAGATAGGAGTAAAAGATAGGGGGGATTAAAGATAGAGGTAAAAGATAAGCACTGTGTCACTTAATCATCGATAGGTCAACAGGTTGATTGGGAAATAAAAGTGTTATCAATCTAATTGTTTCTATTATTATTTTTATCGTCGCGCTGTATCCCACACATTAGGATAGGCAGAGGGACCTAGTGTTAAAACTCTCTGTTCCCCATTTTCCGCTGAATTATGGAGGAATTGTGTATTGAGCGGCGGAACTCAACGCCGCGCTCATCCTCGACACCAGAGCGAAATGAAAATGTTGAATATTTCATTGCCTTCAGTCGGAATCAAACCCACAACCTTTCGCGTCTACAGTTACACTGTGTGCCCCAACGCGACCTCACTGGCCTATCAAAAATAAGTTCAATTTATTTGTATAATATCTTACGTCGTGTTTTTGGGTTAAAATTTCACACTACGATGCTCAAATATATTTGGTATTTTATTGTGGTTAGGCAAGAAGTCATATTTAGTTTCTGCAAGTTCCTTAATAAATGTGTATTTAACTAGAAACCTAGTTTCATTTCCTCTTATTCCGCTATTTATAATCGTTATAATGTAACATCATTTTAACTTTACATTGTTTTCTGCATATAGCACAATCCGTTTTAGGACAATCCGTTTCCCACTAATCACCCCAATTTTTGAGACATTGCGAGTTGAATTGCCCACGAATGGGAGTCGACCGTGTTTACGGTCAGGCAACAGGCATACCAAGTACTTACATATTTTATAATATTATATTAAATACATTCATTATAGATGAATCCATGCGTGCACAGATCTACGTAAACTAGAAAGTCGGTGAAAGATTCGTCTGAGAATATGTAATAAAAACGCAACAGTTAACAATGAATCAAAACTTTGTAATATGGACCGCAGCCATTGTTCGTTCATAAGCTTGGGAGCTTGAAAAGTCATATTTTTGCTTTCCTTTCAAAGTGAATGGCTAATTTAATTATGATTATTTTAATATAGCCATATAGCTATTTAAATATCTTAAAAATGGCAGTACATTTGTATCTAAGATACTTTTTCTATGAGTATATAAAAGAAATCACTAATGTACCTATACTGTCCGACATTTTAAATTGCTTTGTAAATATATACTTCATGTATATTAATGACGGAACCTAACACCGCGCTATAAATATTTGAACCCAGAGCTATTAGTTCAATTAGGTCCCTCTCAAGTGCTCCAGAGTGAAATTAATTAAAGAAAATTTACCGATTTTATTATTTAATATGAAAAATCTATTATACATAGCTTATCTATATATTATTCCTTTAATTTCACTTAGAAATCGCTTAAATCAACGGTTTTAATTAATATAAAAAAACTGAAAGCGTGTCATTATTACTAGCGATCCGCTCGCGGCTTCGCCCGCTAGTACCACACGACTATTTATTTAGTATTCTGAATTACTTTCGTGTTCTATAAGCATTATCATTTTATAAACATTCAACCATACATTGAAAACTAATATTTCTGTCAATTCTGAGATCTGAGGCGTAACTTTTTTATTTATGAACCTATTTAAATAAAACAAATACTAAATGTACTAAGGGAAGTATGCATGGGCGTAGGAAGGAGTAGGAGTCGGGTGGTCCGTGCCCACCCCAGAAGAGTCTGGTACATTTTACTTATAACACAATTTGCCCCGAAAACTTAAAAAAAAACAACATTTAAAGCTAAAGTCCGGAAGTATTCCAAAATACAATAGTGAAAAATGCACTTTGATCGGTTGAGCCGATTCTGAAATTGGCGTGAACACACGCACAGACAAACAGACAACATTTTTAAAAACTATCGTTTTGGGTTCTATTAGGTACATTGATAAAAGCCCACGTTAATAAATTTTCTCACATATCTTCCATGTATACAGTGTTCGGAGACAATTTTTTTATTAGGTAGGTACATATATGCTTAGCTTTAATTTACTTTCTATATTGTTTTTGTTATTTATTATAATTAAAATTACTTTCCAAAGATGATGCTGTTATAAGGAATGTGGTCGCCGTTAAGGTCTGATAGTTTACTATGCATTCATGAGTAAATCAGTGTAACACGTATTCCACAGAAAGTATTAAAATTTAAACATATAATTAAACTAATAAAAGGAATTCTGATCAAATATAACACAGGCATGATACTGCAATTACGACGGATTGTGGGTTTGATTTTCACTCAAGGAAATGAAATATTTAATATTTTCATTTCTTAACTCTGGTATCGAGGCAAAGCGCAGCGTTGACTTCCGCCATTCAACACCTCCAGAATACGCCGGACAATGGAGAGTAAAGGGTCTTAACAGTAGGCTAACTTTGCCTACCCTGCTGCATGTGGAAAACAGCACGAAGTTGAGAGAGAGAATGTGAATTTAAAAATAAACGCATTATTTAAGATAAATTTTTGATAACAAATCATTATTTATACGGCCAAATTTTAGCTTATCATTAAAAGTAATAAGAATACATTGAAAACTTTTTAAGGATAAAAAACCGCCATTTAATAATCAAAACCAATTATTTTCATATATCAACTTGAGTAAAGGGTTTATGTGATCAATGCTAACATCGGTGAGTGGAATCTTTGCGGAAGCGAAACGAGTCGGACAAGTTGCAACCTGGATTAGATAACCGTAGAGATTCTAACCTTCACTTATAAAACACCTGCGGGAAATGTCTATTTAGGCATCTGATTTACGTCATTTTAGTTGGTCTGGATAGATACTTTGTAATTGGATAGCATTATATTAATTGTAAGGTCATCGGTCGTCATGTTTAGTTAGTATACACACGCCGGTTGTTAATTTGAATTTTGTTCTTTTTTTTCGGGGCTTACACTTATTTAATATTTTTTTTATTTTTCGGGTCTCGCTAGACAAAAAATGGCGTTGAATTCCGGTTCAAAAAGCGGTGGGAAAAGTGCTTTATTGTCAAGTTTTCTACAAGGGACCTCACACGTGATGTGAAAAATAAAGATCAAAATTTTTATTTCAAACACAAACTGTAAAATAAAATCAATTTTGTTAAGTTATGTAATTGATTTATGTTTATGTGTGATAAGCGCGATACCCACGTGCAAATTTGCCCACATTTCAATGTAATTGTTAATCTTATCTATGTAGAGGCTGTCGTGGCGCAGCGGCATAGCTACCGCGACGGCTATAGGTTCGATTTCCATTCGGAGGACTATGGTAAAAGACAATACAAGACAAAGCGTGGCGTTGTTCATTTTCCCTACACCGCTTCGCGAGAAAAAGCGTGAAGCTGCTTTTTTTTCCAATAAAACCAACACGTTAATTGCTTCATAATGAGCCAGATCACGCACTAACTGTCGTGACTTGATAGCCGCGTGCCTATATTACCTTTGTTTGTATGTACGTATGTATGTATGTGTCGTCTCGTCGCTAATATCGCGTGTCTCACGAACAACCGGCGGAACCAACGTATCCGCGTATCTCCGCTAATTACCAATTACCTTATTACCTTACCTATCGTACGAATTGATCACTGTGCCATACTATAATACTATACTACGTTATGTTTGTAGTAGTATTTACTTACTAGAAGTGTTGTGGTTAGTAAATCTGGTCGCGAGAGAGACTTGCGATTCGATCTCATTTGAGACATATTTTTATATTAAGATGAGAATAGGAGTTTTTCTAGATATGGCTATTAGTGTATGTATGTATACTATAGGGCAAAAATATATAGATAAAGAGACCATAGCCATAGAAATGTATCCTACTTTACTTAGAATTAGCACCTGTACACGGCTTCGCCCACTTGAACTACACTATTGTTTATTTACTATACAAAATTATTTACGTTTCGCCTAATAATATTATCTCACTCTCTCTTATTAAGACAATCTAAAAATAAAATCTAAAAGTGTACATTGAAAACTAAAGTTTTAGCCAATTTAATTAAAAAAATGTAGTCATTTTGTTCAACTAAATACTTTATTAAATGACATAAAACAAAAACTAAATGTTGCGCTTGTCAAAATACAGTAGTTAAAAAAACTACATTTAAATTGATTAAACCGTTTCTGAAATAAATGTGCACATTTGCACAGAGAAACAAATAAAAATTTTAATAATAATTGTTTTATCTTCTAGTAACTAATAATATATGTCGCTAATAAAAGTATTTCTCATATATTTTCCATGTAAATACAGCGATTAGATACAATTTTATTATATTTATATAGACTAGTGACCTGGTTTTACCTGTGACTTCGTCCTATGATGAAATAGAAATAACTACATGTAGAGTATCGAATTTGATTTTTAAGTGCTCTAACTGCTCTTGCCCGCAGGTACAGAGGTGTAGAAACGTGGCGTTCAGTTCCGCCACTCAAAACGCAAAGCCTGGAGAAATCGGCAAGTGTCTTAATGAGAAGAGTGTTTTAACATCAGGTTCCCAGGCTTCCTCTACCTACCCTGTCATGTGGAGGCCATGTGTGAGGTGTAAAAATAAAAAAATATTTTGACCAGCTGCTTAAAATAAAAATAAGAAAACCATTATAATATTTGCATAAAGCGTTCATTACGCAACACCTTTGCTTTCATGTGGGTGATTGACAGTTAAGAGGGAAGGTAAACGTAGTCCTTACTGCCTTAGACTTAGAGATTGTATTGCTAGGACTAATATAATATGGAATACACGGTTTCGTTTTTTGTCATATGTTAAATGATAAACTGAAGCGATTGGCTTTTGAAGTCCACTTTAAAAAAGTTTAAAATTGTAAATCTTTATACAATAATAATTTTAATAAAAGTTTGTAAAAAACAAAATAAAATAATAAAATTAATTTTTGAACATTTTTAAAGTGTTATTCCACACTTAGGAAAAAAATACTTATTTAGAAAACGTATAAAAATTTGAACGTAGCAGGACTCGAACCCGAGCACGTGAGAACGTATGGCTTAGTGGTCAGAGCGCCTGGTCGGTTTCCAAGAGGCGCGGTTTCGAGTCCCCCTACGTTCAAATTTTTATTCGTTTTCTAAATAAGTAATAAAATTAATGTTTAAAATATTTTTTGGATTTCATTCACCGCTCTCAATTTACACCACACGTATGTACAACTTGTCAAACGCAAAAGCGTGTCATGGCCGTGACATAACTTGACACGCGTGACTGCCCGAGGAACATTACAAAGTGCTCTCTTAAATTATCGCAAATAAAACAAAATATATTAATAATTCGATTTATTGTGAATCACTTACAAAATTGTTAGTGCTAATATTGTGTAAAAAAGCAATCCAAAGGTACTTCTTGTATACAAAAATTTCAACGTACGGAAAGGATCCCGTCACGTCGAAATTTCTAAACGTTTTTTTTTTTTGTTTTTAGCATACCTTTGATAAGATTTTTACCATTCTTGGCTATTCAAAGAAATTAATTTAATTATCCTTTGATGGCCATTTATTTAGTTATGAATTATACAATATTTTAAACTGTTATTCACATACGCCCAATATTAATAACCTATCTCCAACGTCAATCTTAGATTGTTTCATATATCTATCCAATCTAGAGATATCCAATCTCTAGATTGGATAGATATATGAAACAATCTAAGATTCACGTTGGAGATAGGTTATTAATATTGGGCGATAGTCAGTAATTCTACAAATCTACAAATCATCAATTATAAAAAAATATCAAACATAAAAATTATAAACATTTAATTTATTAAATGATACAAAAATACCACATAAAATTACATTTTAACTCACATCCATTAGTAAAAAAGAAACTAACAAAATACTTTACGGTATATGTATATATAACAAAAAATAATAACTAATCAATAACTTAGAGGTAATCTCACTTTTAATTTAAAAGAAACTGATACTAACTGTAAAAATAATGTTACCAAGTTAATAAACACATTACTTGTTAATAAGTGTTATATTTCATCAAAATATTAAAAAAATATGACACATCCATTTATACAATAATATCAATGGGAAATATGTATTTAATGTAAACAGTTGGAAGAACATAAAATTAATAAATAATTAAATCTTCCACATTATTTCATCCAATCTTATTACACCATTATATTCTAAATTACCTTTAATAAATGTGTTGCTTATTTAAGTTATTAGTGCACTATTTTAACCTTTAATTAACTATTTATGAAATAGTTTCGATACATCTTACTGGCACTGTTAAGTGAATTTTATTAGATACCTAACTAAATGCTATTACAAAGCACTAAATTGAGCTCTTATATGTATGTATACGAACTAATTGAATTTGTGCCACTGACGTAAACAATGATAAATAATTATTAGCTTTAATTAAAAAATAATATTGTCAAACATGGCGGAATAACAGCAAATAATAATATTTAAATTGTTTCGATATTTGAGCAGCTTTTACAAGTTTCACAACAAATAAAAAACCTTCATAACAGGTTCATAACTCTAAAAAATTCAAAACAACCTGAACTGACTTCACATCCTTAAAATATTATCAAAAAAAAACAAGGGATACGTATACATAAAAAGTAAATGCACATAAGGAAACATGCAAATGTCAAACAACTGTTTGCAAAATTTTGTTTCCTTTTTATGTATGAAGTATCTGAAACAGGTCATAGTTAGTAAGATTCACTAAGCCCAAGTGCCCATTGATCATACAGTAGTATTCCGCCCCCATTATATAGCAGAGCACAATGACACCTACAATACCTCCCAGAGAGCTCGACATCGGTAACACAATACCTGTTGCTATTAACAGTCCAGCATATGTTAAGTACCTTTAAAAGATAAAAATAAATAAATTATATTATTTAAAAATATTAATTATAATATAATAATTTAACCTAAAGCAGATCAAAGTATACTCTTTTTTTTAAGTTTTTTTTTTTATCCCCATATAAAATTCCATGAAAACAATTAATTTCTTAATTTTATTTATTCCTCAAATAGGGAGTTGAACCCACAATGCATTTACATTTAAGATAATTCAATTGTGCTACAATGTTTATGTAATTAAAAGCCTAATTCTTAAATCTTGTGAATTAGGCTAATTTTAAAATAAATGTAAATATAACATATATAGTAAGATAGGCAGAGTTTTAAGATATATCATTCTCCACTTACTGCCGAAGTTTAAAGGCTTTGAGTATTGAATTTACCAAAAATATACCAGAATGAGGAATTTAAAATATTAAAGAATATTAATTCTTTAATGTAAGGAATTATCCTTACATAGGGATCATACCCAAAACTGATTAAAGTCACACATACAAAATAAATCATATTAAAGAATTAATAACAATATAATGACTTATTAAAGAAAATATGTCTTCATACTATAAAATATACTGCAATGTAAAGTAAAGTTTGTATGTTTTCTAGTGCTGCATATACAACATACAAACTACATTTTTTTTAAATAAAATATTGGGTTTGATCCCCCCCACTCAAGGAGATGAAATGTTTACTTAAATTTATATTTCCATTTCTTCGCTCTGGTGTCGAGGCAAAGCACGGCGTTGAGTTCTGTCACTTAACACTCAATGCCTGCAGAATTCGGCAGAAAGTAGGGAACAGACGGTCTTACACTAGGTTCCCTCTGCCTACCCTGCAGTGTGCGGTATACAGCGTGAAGCTGATTTATTTATTTATAAAATTTTATCATAATTATATTTATAAAGATAATAAGTAATGTGTTGATATTACATATTTTTTTATGAAGAAGTATATAAAAATATAAATAAAAAAAAATTATTCAAATATTTTTCTGTATCTGGGAACAAAAATGAAAATGAACTCAAAAAATTTATCCTTATTGATATAAAGGCATAAAATTTTGTGATTAGTAAAACTTGTTATTAGAATATTAGTAAAAAAACCCATCACCAGCCAAAAAAAATTAATGAATTACCTATTATTACACATCACACTCAAACTTTACAGCTCCACTTTTCTGTAAGAAATTTCAAACATTTAATTTTAATTCATTAATAATAATTACAGTACAGTCTATGAGTCGTGGACACCCTGAACTCAGGCTTTCAGAATT
Source organism: Heliconius himera (assembly GCA_021202915.1). Classification (NCBI taxonomy): domain Eukaryota; kingdom Metazoa; phylum Arthropoda; class Insecta; order Lepidoptera; family Nymphalidae; genus Heliconius; species Heliconius himera. The sequence continues at coordinate 178,752 of JAJHJA010000380.1, read as the reverse complement.
TTTGCACATTATTCACTGGGGAAGAAAATAATCTAACATCCTTTAATCAAATCTGAGCAGTCATATCCATCTTCAGGGCAGCTACAACTCATAGACCATGCAGTATTTAAATAACATTTACATGAAATTTTAATTACCTGGTCATTGATTCTTTGACTGTTAAATCATCATGGCCGTCTGCTACACACACATCATCTTTTTTCTCAAATCCTTTAATGCAATTGATACACATATCTGGTCCAGGACCATGACACCCATCACATGATTTGTCGCATTCCATACAAGCAAAGGATCCAAGAGAATTAAGACAATACTCATTCCTTCTACATCTATCTACATCATTACATTCATTTATATCAAGACAGCCTTTTTCAGGGCTAAATAAGAAACCAGGTCTACATGCTATACAGTCTCTTTGAGATCCTTTAAGACAGCCACCCAGACATGCAGGATGGCATTTGGAACAAAGCATTTTATTATCATCTTTATATGATAAATAATATCCAACGGCACAGCTGTCACAATTTTCACCTATGTAACCTTCATCACATAAACAATTCCCATTCCCTTTTCTAGTTCCATCCCCTTTACATTTACCATTACCGGTACACAAGTTAGCATGGTCTCCAGGGCATGGTGTACAGTCTTTGCCGTAATGGTGTTTAGGACAACATAATTTTAATTTTTGTATACAAATATAATCATACAAATCTTCTGATTTATCAGAGTCCTGAGCCCACCACTCTTCTATAAATTCTTCAGCCTTTTCAGCTATATTGTGACACTGAATTGCATATTTCTTCTCTTCTTTGCATAAGCCTTCTTGAATATCAACTAGCCTAATTTCACTACGTTTGTACGAAATTTTTAATTTTTCTTCCTCCCAAGCTGCATCTCCTCCTTCAAATTTGCCTCTAGAAGTTCTTTCCAAGCCTTTTTTAAAAGAATCTATAAATAGCTTACAGGACTGGCACTCTCCGATTGGACTAGACTGTGACAATAGGCTAGGATTTATCGCCGGCGGTTGCACACTGTTAACCGAAGTTACAGCCAGCACGATTGTAAAAACCTTGTGAATCGACGTCTTCATATTGCAATTAACCTATAATACAAGAAATTATTGAAAACCGTAAGTAAATTAAACTTTTTAATTGAAAAGATGAATAAAAAATATCATTAACAAAATAGGTACAAACCTACGTGCTAAATCCACTTGTAGTCAGTTCTTTTAGTAATATTAAATCACAAAGTTTGCAAATTTGATATCCACATATAACATTTCAATATAAATATGAATAATTAAAGCAAATCTCCTTTAATAAACATATAAAAAACTGACGTGTATAATCGCTACTCGCTATCGATTTTGACGTCGACTACAACTCAGCTGCGGTTTTGACATTTCAGTTACCGTAAACCCTAAAAACGTTCCATTCTATGCATACCACGTTTGCCTTACAATTATTTATAAAAGAAAAAAGTATATGAATAAACCAGAATGATTATTCAACTTAGATTATGTAAATTTTTGCTCTTATGGTTATGATTGGTGCAATTTTATTCGAATGAAACCTTCAACTTGTTTCCTTTTATGGCTACCTTAAAAGTCATCTCCTACACAAACGCCTACTTCATAAAATCCTAACATGATGATACGTAACAATTTAGTATAATGCAATGTTTAGAAATATATTTTTTATAATATATTTTGCAATAAAAATATAAAGTTTATAGTGCGAAAAACAGCTTTTACTTTTTAAGTTTTAAATTCCTTTTTGTTTTTGTATGGAAATAATAATAGGACGCAGTAATATGTAGAATTTATTTATAAGTACGAATACATATAAAAAAAGTAGAGAAGAGCTGGAGCTACATATATTTTAGATCTCAACATTTTTTCTTAAATAAATCATTCACAATTCATTTTTAATTAATTATACGAACATAGCTTAAAATATTCAAATTACATTTACCAAACGGCTCATTCCTGCACAATAACAGCAGGGCGTGACCAAAATGAAAAATGATCGATAATTTTGAATACGATTGCTCCGATCGATATCACATTGTGCGAATGATATATAAAAGGGTTGCAAAGGACTATCATCAGTCTTTGATCGGCGATCGATTTTTTAATGGACTTGAAGTTTTATTTATTTCCAAGTTCCAAGTTATTTAAAAAAAATTGTAATCACATTTAAACTTGAACCTGGTAATGAAATCGATTATATAGTGATATTATAATAACGGGCGTAGTATTAAATACGTGACGTAATGTAATATAGGTATATATAGAGATATTAATTGAGGGGAGGAAGGGGTTATGTATGTCTTTAACTTTGAAGAAATATGTTTCGTGTAAACGTTTTTTTATTGTTTAGGGCAATTCTGTATTAGTTAAATTTCTAGGGTGGGCACAAGCCTATTCTCAAGTGGAGATCCTATGGCCTCCTCTTTTCTTACGGCCATGGTAATGCTTAAATTGCTCTTACAGAACATTTTAAGCAACCAGTGTGGTATTCTCACGTCACTCTTTTCTCTACGTTTAATTAAACTTAATATTTTGTAATTTGTTGAACGTACCTACTTACTTATTTTATATATGTAGGTATACAATCGGTATTATTTACAAAATCAAAATAGTTATAAAACAACAGGTCGGGTGTGCAGGTCTTTTATTAACTATTAAAGGTTTTATTCTTAAGGAAATGAAATGAGAACAATATTATGATTCCAAGTCTTGACAAAGAACTTTACAAACGTAGACGTAATTACGTTGGCTCCACACTTGCATAACTTCCTACTTTCACCGTAACAAAGAGTTTGTTTATTTTATCCATTGTACAGATTTAGTTTATGGAAAAAGAATCCAAATTTCAATTAAATTTGTCCATTTATATTTTCAAGTTCAAAAAGAAGATAAAAAAATGATGAAGTTCATTGAAGGTAAATCATTATTTTCAAGTAGTTAGCTAGCTAGCTTTATTTTAATTACCTTTTCATGTTTCTAGGGTAAACTTTTTTATATATCCTCAAATTTAATAATACGTCCATTTATTCCCACATTAAAAATATATTTTTAATGATAGAGCTTGAGCTAATATGCAAAAAGTGCATTTTTCACATATATACTTCTCTCACTTCTTTCTTATCTTCTCTTCTCTCTTTCTTCTGCACATCACATATGTACTTAATACGCAGGTTACCAAGTAGTTTTAATATTGTATTACGTCAAAATGAAAATAAAACAGAAGATGTTTATATATTACAATAACGAATGTTCCTCTGGTTCACCGCTAGGGGTACAGCGTCAAGCTAAAAGAAGAGAGATGTTTATATATCACGAAACAAAGAATTCTAACAGACATAAAAATGTTTTGCATAAATATTTTATATACCAATGTATTTACTTGTAAATATTTAAAACCATATGTCAATACTAACATTCATTACAGTCATAAACCTCTTGCCACTCATGTAGGTGAAGTAACCTTTGACGTAGGTGCCTACACAGTTGCATACCTGCACTATTATATTCTAATGGCTTTTTGTTGTTGAACTGAACAGAATTGCTCCTTTTCATTATACATTATTGTAAATAATAAAAATGGTTGTATAAAATTATATAAAGAAGTTATATCGTATGTAAACGTTTTATTTATATTTTTTTATTAAAAAATATATTTTAACAGACAATCTCTAAAAAATGTGCAAAAATATTTTAAATTAAAAAAATAACATATACTTTTTCATTCATTTTATACTGGAACCTGAATATTATGCGAAATAACATCAAAAGTCCCACGCTAGATTAAAATTAAAAAAGTGAATGGCTTTCATACAAGTACTTACTATTCTGTTACAGATACAAAAAGCATAATTCAACTTACACAAAGTTCCATTGAATTGATGCGATAAACAAATGGATTAAACAAATAAAATAGTAAAAGTAAGTTACGCTTAGATGTTCTTTAACAGCGAACTAGAGTATCGCCTTAATGTAGCCTGTGCGAATAGAACGGTACTATTTCTGTGAGTGTACTCGATACTTTACAATGTCGGATCGGGTTAACCACGCTTTTATTCGCTCCATTTGAAATGTGGAGATACGAAAAAAGACCTTCATATGCATTATTTTGTGAGTTACTTATGAACACTGGTGTGTTTTGTTGTTATCTGTGTAAATATAAGTACACATCATTTACATATATGGGAATGGAGTGTCGTACACTAGGTTCCCTCTGCCTATCCTGCTGTGTACGGGATACAGCGTGAAGCTGTTTTTTTTTTATTTATATATATTTTTAATATTACATATTCTGAAAAAAAATAAAACATATTTTTTGCTTAATAAAAAAATATATAAAAAAAGTAATAAAAGGTGTCGCCACAAGCGTTGGCATTTACATAATCTTGGCTAATAAGCGTATACAAAAAATGAAGCGCACATAGCTCTGTAATGAAACGCAAAACCTCCACTTCACAGCAGTTGTGACTTACTTTTATAATATTATGCAAGTAATAACATTAATCTGTTGGACTAATTATATGAATCACTTCTCGCACTTAAGTTAAGTGAAAGTACTGTGAAGCATTTCTTCTACGAAAATACTATAATAGTATAATTTTGTATGAATATAAATAAAAACTCACAACTTGCCTTTGCGCGTTAAACAGAGCGTAATAAATTGACTCTATCCTAAAATAAGCCTACAAGTGTCAACCTTTTTATAGTTTTTGCCTTCTGAGTGCCAAAATTTTACGCTATTATATTATATTAAAATATATTATTCATAGGATATCTGACAATATCTGCATCTCAAAATTAATTCTACCTTAGTAAATATACAATAAGATCAGCGACGAAAATCATATTAATAACTTTATGAAATTTTATACATGTTTATATGTTATAATGTAAAATAATATAGAACAAAATTTATAATTATTAAATTATATTAATTCTGATCGAAAAGAATGTCGGCGACGTCGATCATAATTATAATCTATGTAGTATAAGAAAACCCAGTAGTCATCGCTAGTTCTTTTTAAATATGATAAGTCATCATCCACAATTTATCAGATGCTGTAGGTAATTAAGAACTAATTAAAGATTAAAATCTTACCACACAGATTTTGATCACTAGTTTTGATATCAATTTTTGACTCTTTTGTTATGTAAATTATCTCAGTTGAATTAAAAATATAATAAAGCTTAAAAATATTTTTATTAAAATATGTCTAAACTTGTTTTTCAAAAAATATAAAAAAGTTACTATGTGTAAAAATTAGTATTTTTTAATAGTTTTAGTAATAGTTACATAACTTGAAATACTTAAGCAGTATAATTTTTCCTTTCTTATTATTTACTTATATGCTGTTATGGTTTCCAAATTCAAAAGTGTTATAAAATGATTGTATTATTTTTATTCTCTTGAGCAACAATATACTCGTATGTTTCTTAAGGACAAATTAAGGTTTGAGTCAGTGCATGACGTCAACTTCCAGCCGGACAGCCTTGTGACAGCCTGCGATCGATCGACTCGCTAAAATCTTAAACCAAGTGTTATCACAAACTAAACTTTATCTTTGTTACTATATATATTTTAAATTAAAATAAATAATATAGAAAAATACTAAATTCATACTTAAGTCATAAAAAATAATCATAATCATAATTTATTGGTAATAAATAGCAAATACAAGTCAAACAATAAACAGAATACACTCTTAGGTTACATGATAACTACACTATATTACATTGCATTGTTGTATATTAATTTAACTTTTATATTTTATTTAAATTATTCGAAAAAAAATTAATATATAAATTAAAATTGTTGTTTTTATCTAATATCTTATAATATTAATTCCTAAAAATTTTTTATAGCTATAAAACGACTTCTCGATCAACCACTTCTTCAATTTATATTTAAAAACGTTGATATTAGAAGCATTTCTGACATCACAAAGTAGTCTATTATATACCTCTGGAGAATAATAAGGTCTCTATTAATTTATTTACTCATCGTTTTGTTTCTAACATTGTGTTACAATTTACATAGTTGCAATAAAGAAAATAAATAAAACCCATTAAATATACTGACATTAAGCAGTACTGTATTCAAATAAAAAGAAAATAATAAAATAAACCGAGATTTTACGAGCGCACATCTTAATCTCACATAATGTACCACAGTAAAATATGATATTATCGCATACATGCGCCGTAAAACGAAACGGGACTGCATTTCGCGCCATTGCTAGGCATAAATTGACAGCTATTCTGCTATTCTAAATGTTATCAAGTATTTGTTTTGTTACACAAAATTAACATAAAATAGGCTCCGTGTCCTTTGATATATTATAAACGATTTAAATTAAATAATTTAACAATTTTCTACAAATTATAAAATATGTAGAATTTTAATACATTTTAAATCTTATATCTTTTTTTATTTTGTAGTCGTGGTTCAGTTGGGACTTGTCTCATTAGTCATGACGGTTGTGGATTCAAATTTACCTCGAGGCATGTTTAAGTTTAAAATAAAACCTTGATTCGGTAAATTTCGATGTAAGATTACCTACTGCACTTAACATGTTATCGATCAACTCGAATGAACAACGCAAATGCATTTCTCAATATCTTTTCAGTTTTTTTCAACACTTGATCCCTTACTTAAAAACGCGGGAGATGAGTAAAGACAAAAAAGTAGTAGATACTAATTTTGTAGCTATACTTTTTTACTATAATTCTTATTTATAGACTGGACATCTTACAGCGCTGGAACTTTTTTAGTAAAACTGCTTTGGTAAGTCATTATTTCTCAATACATTGTTAACTTAAAATAAGTAGGTAAGTTAGTATCCATCACCAATAATTATAATAAACTAGTAATAAGTTTTTACATACATTGTGCGAGCAACAGGCTATAAACATTTCCAGATTGATTGATACCCTTTCAAAAGAAACAAGGTAAAAACTGGTTAACTGTGATAGGACCAAGGGGTCTATTAAGTTTTTGTCGTGTTATATTAAATCGCAAACAGTTGGGACTTGAAACTAATAACTAAGTCACGTACAGACAGACATCCTGCGAGCGTCGCGTCTATAAAAAACCACGGCTAATCGTCGGTCATCGCTCTCTACACTGCTTTCCTAAAAATATTCACCTTTTATGCTTATATATATTATATTTAATATTTTTTTTTATTTTTGCTTTAAAAAGTCAAAAAAAACTAACTATTTTAAGTCGTGTAAATAACAAAATACAAATAATATTTTTAAATGCCTATTTTACCAATATAAAGTAAAGCGGGGAGAACAATGTGGGTATCATTGTATACGGCATTTACTAGAAAGGCAACATCCATTTACGTATTGCTGTAGACACAAGTGTTATCTTATAGCCTAATTCGGTACGGTGCCAGACCAACTATGGCCCAGTTTATTCTTTTTTTTTTAGGTAAAATTGTCTTTGTTCAATTCAAGAAATGTAATATTTTGGTTTGTGCTTGCATGCATGCATGCATTTTTTTTTTACTAATATTTATCTTCTTTATTTTTTTTTCTTTTAACACTCATTAAGCGTTAGTTACTTAATCTTACATTATACTTGTAATCGTAGTAAAAAACTAAAATATTTCAGGGACATTCTTTCAAATTGAAATCGAATCGATAACTATCGCAATCAGACACTTACTAACAGCGTCACGATGGCGCCAGTAATAAATAAATTGATATTAAATAAAAATAAATTGTACAAAAATTATACACTTCCGTTGGTTAATGGTATAACAGTACATACATGGATAAGTGCGGCGTTCGAATGTTTTATGACTGACGTGTAAACATACATAGACATATATTGGGAGGCCAAGATCAATATTTGTTTGTCTCTTGATACCGTTCCACATTTAGTCGAGTGGTGGAACTCAACGCCGCGCTTTATTTACCAGGGCGGAGAAATTAAAATAATTAAAATATAATAATTTGAGGCCTGTCGTAACGCAGGGGCACAAGCGTACAACTGTAAAGTCGACGGTTGTGGGTTCAATTACCACTCGAGGAAATAAAATGTAAAATATTTTTATTTCATCGCTCTGGTAACAAAGCACAGTGGGGCACTCAATACGCAATGCCTCTACAATTCGCCGGAAAGTGGAGAATGGAACACTAGGTTCCCAGGTTCCTATTGCCTAACCTGCTATAATGTGCAAAATACAACGTGAAGCTAAAAAAAGAGCTACCCACTAACATTTAGCACATCTAAAAATATATTATTATATACACTTTTTGGAACCTCATATCTTTGGAAGAAATCTAAAAGCCTTCGTTCTCGAAACCAACGTTAATGTCCACTTTATAGCATGCGCTTGTATGTTTTATTTTTATTACTCAGGTAGTAACTGTGACTTAGACATTTCGCTTTTTATTTTATTTTAATATTATGTTGTAACCCAAAAATTCTTGTTTTTAATAAATTTTGTTCTTTATAATTAAGAGAAGTTGTAACGTGAAAGAAATTTAAAAAATGTTCATAACGCCATCAGGTACTCTTGCTAAATTATGTGATAATCTAATACCATCTATCTATCATCTACCATATATCTACCATTAAATTGGATAAAGCTCTATGAAAAATATTTGAAACAAATATGTATACATTAAACACAACAATCCCCAAGTTTATACTATGACATAAAACGACGAACTACGAAACTAAGATATCAAGAAGTAGTCTTTTAACTTTATATATTTACTACTGAAAAAAAAAACAACTTCACGCTGTATTTATCCCGCATACAGCAGAGTAGGCAGAGAAACTAGTATTAAGACCCTTTCCCCACTTTCCGCCGAATCCTGGAGGCATTGCGTGCTGAGTGGAGCGTCTTTAGTCACTTTGTGCGCCTGCGCCACGACCGGCCTCAATATTGACTCCTATTTTTTATATAAAATTAATAAAATATAAACAAGTAAACAAAAAGGATCGATATATTTGAATTTTGAATCATAATTTTTAAACCATCAAATCTCTTAAATCTATTTAAATGGCCGCCGCCCTAATTTAAGAACGTCTAACCGCCTCGGGTACCAATCATATCCTATTAGTCCATTATGGCTTACAATGCCCCAGCTCCACAATCGTGAGTTACAGAGTGTACCCTGGAGGAGGATATTGTTGCTTCATGACACCCCTGGGCTAGTCTCAAGAGGATAATCTAACTTAAATATCAGGCTGTCAAGGCGAAATTGCCAGACAAAATAATTTTAGAGGAAAAGTATACAGAATATTTACGAACTCTTATGTAGAGCCACTGAGTTGTTTTCTTTATGTTGGGAGTTTTTCCTATGTTATATGAGAAGTGGAGATTAGTTTCACGCTGTATCCCACACATAGCTGGATAGGTAAAAGGAACCTTAAAACCTAGTGTTGAGACACTCAGCCCCCATTAAGACACTACCGTTCTCCACTTTCCGCCGAATTTTGGAAGCATTGCGTTTTGAGTGGCGAAACTCAACGTCATACATCACCCCGTTACCTTGGAAACCGTTTGTCGCGAGAAAATAAAATAATTATATATTTAATTTCCTCGAATGGAAATCGAACCTACCACCTGTCGCACTCACAGGCGCGCGCTTGGTACACCAATTTTATTATTAATATTAAATATATTTATGACAAAATTAAAATATTATCGTATTTTTTTTAAATAACTAACGGTTAAACATACAATAAGATGGCAGGATATTACACACCAAATACTACCCTAAAATTGGGGTGAGCATAGACCATGAACGCTACTTGTATGTGTACAGTTTACAAATATCACAAAAAATATAATTTACCTCTAAATAAATAAAAATTAATGATAGGTCGCTGTTAGAAAGAGAATTTCTCATTAAAATAAAAGTAACAAAAGTTATACATAGATTGGTAATATAAACAATTTTAACAAAACAACAAATTGCATATAGGCCAATCGTGGCGCAGGGGCACAAAGTGTGCCTGTAAATCGACTGGTTGTGGGTTCGATCCCAACTCGAGGAGATGAAATATTTAATTATATTTATATTTTCATTTCTTCGCTCTGGTGCCGAGGGGAAAGCGCGGCGTTGAGTTCCGCCACTCAACACACAATGCCTCCAAAAATTGGCGGAAAGTGGGGAATGGAGTGTCTTAACACTAGGATCCCTCTATCTACCCTGCTGTGCGCGGGATACAGCGTGAAGCTGAAAAAAAAAAATTGCAAAAGTAGCGGATATTAATTGCTATCGAATAAAAACAGTGATCAAATAAATGTATGTTTTATAGAAAAAAATTCGACGCGACAGATAAAAAATTACGCATAATTTATCGATTGCTCACTGCGGGATATCTCGATATCTCGAATGAATTATACTAGTATTAGCAAAGACGCTATATTATAGTTGATCTAGCTAGGACAATATAATAAATGTTGTTTTTGTTGTTATTACTGTTGTCTTTTATGGACGTGAGAACATTTTTTTGTATTTATAACTGAATATTTTTCGATCAAATGTACTTAAAAGGTTTAAAAGATCCAGTTATTAATTATTATTAGCTTATAAGATTAAATTATGTATAAAAAGTAAGTATTAATAATTATGGAGACTGACTAATTTGTTGAAGGATTATTAAAAAGTAACATTTCAACTTTGGAGAAGAGATAGTTAAATTAAAGAAAAAAAGTTGCCTCTAAATCAGGGGTTCCCAACCTTTTCTTGATCAAGGACCACTTTTATATCATTCTTGGTAGCAGGGACCACTATGCATGTAGGTATGTAGGTATAGTAAAAAATAACTGTAATAATTAAACAGAAACTTCGCCTCATCCTCCTCAGTCATAAAATTAAAATCGTTCGCGGACCATTTTTAGGCTTCTGCGGACCACTAGTGGTCCGCGGACCACTGGTTGGGAACCACTGCTCTAAATGAAGTAAAAAAGGATTTTCTATAGCGTTCGAGAGAAAAAAAAAACAAAATCTCATTACAATTCCGAAGTTAACGGCTCACTCTTGGAATTAGTTTGGTTAATAACGACCGAATAGTGGAGGGTTTATGGGTTTTAAATTTCAAGTTACAACGTAGCAGCGTCGACGTGTTACAACAATTATATTTATTTACGCAATTTTAAATACATATTTGAAAACAAGAAGGATTAATTATACATTTAAAATAAACTTTGAACTTGAGCTTAAATTGATAGCGTGATCCAGCGGCACAGCGTGTTACTGTAAGCGCGACGGTTGCAAGTTGCAATTCCCATTCGGGGGAATACATTATTTTCTATGTCGTAAATCTGGTAAAGCGAAACACAAGACAAAGTGCTATATTAAGATTCGGCACACAACACACAATGTCTCAAAAATTATGCAGAAAGTGATAAACGGAGTGTCTTAACACTACATTATCTGCGTACCCTGCCATACGCAGTGCAACTGCGTGACACTATTAAAGAAATATATCTAGGCATTCTGCTACAAATTTACAATGTTTTACATATTTTGTCAATACAAATATATACATAGGCAGATATAGACAATAAATAAAAAAACGAAGGTACCGCTATGTCTCATTACTTGTGTCTACGGTCAGATTCCCGCCATTTTAACGTCGTCGGCGCGGGCGCATCCAAGGCGGAACTCGAGTAATAAGTGCATTCCGTAGAGCCCTGTGAATAGCGTTAGATGCACTTAGAATGTCTGAATGGCCCTTGTTGGGGTTAAGTAACGTTAAAATATCCTATTAGAATGTAATTGATTTTTTTTAAGTAGAATATAATGTTTTTTTTTAAGCAAAAATTATGATGTAACAAATTGTATAATCTTTTTGTTTTATAATTATATAAAATAATAGGAATAGGTTTTATTTTGTTTTAATTATTAAAATAATTTGTAAAGAAAAATATTATTCCAGCATTTTTTTTTTGTAAATAAAAAAAATCTCTGTATATAGAGATTTTTTTATTACAGATAACTAATATTTTTTACTTTCAGTCTGATGCCAGGTTCCATAACAAAGCATCACATCACTAAAATGATTGAAAAATAGAAAATTAATTTTCTTTGCGTATTCTATATTATGCGGTGAATGCGAACAAATTAATGTGAGCAGAAAAAAAATATTTATATTACAACACTGACATTCCTAGCAATCAACTGAATTGTACCTTCATAGTACATAAGTACGCAATCAAGGAAGATATCTATAAAATATATACAACATAACATAAAAATTACAAGTGGACTCGCAGGGTTTACGACCCATTAGTTTTCTATGGGAGCCTTGCTTATAAGTTATTAAATTTCTAATGACTACACTATGCGTTAGTTTCTAATTGGAAACAAATCATTTTAGAAACAAATTATTTTAAGCAAATATTTTTATGCATGATCTTGATTTTCATATAAAAATAGTATTTCATAAAAATATTGAAAATGTCAGTTGTGCCGTTTAAAGAATAAAAAAAAATACCGTAATAATTTTTATATTGAATTTTTTATAATTTAAATTATGAAAGTGACCTTAAATCAAACAGAAAATGTAAAAAATAATTATATCCTTATTATTATTACAAATTATATTTGTATAAAAAAAATGTATACATTTCTTATTTTCGTAAAATAGATTTTTGCTGGTCAAATTGGGAAACTAGTGCCAAATTCGCTTCGCCTTCCAGCGATTTAGATGTATGGCATGTTAATTTATGAAAAAATCTTCGCATTTGCGTTTGTCACAAATAGCGATTTTTTTTCTAGATCCACGCTATATTACTTACGCATATAACAGTATAGGCGGAGAAAACTTAATGTCGAAACTAGCAAAGACAGCATGGAAACGCTGTACTTAATCTTGTGACGATGGGGAAAGGCAAATAATTAATTCTACTAAATGGAAGGAACCCAGTATAATAAGCCACCTACCGACGCTTCTATGGGTGACGATGGGCGTCCCAATGCACCACTATCACATTATCTCAATATTTTCTAGTAGATATATATAACTTCTAACTGGCTTCAGGCGCCTGTAAATGCGACAGAATTCGATTTCCACTCAAGAAAACGAGATATTTAATATTTTCATGTCATCGTTATAGTAGTGAAGCCAAGCGCGGCATTTACTTCCACCACTCAACACGCAATGCCTCCAGAATTCAGCAGAAAGTTACCCTGCTGTGTGCAGGATACAGCGTGAAGCTATAAAAATAACATATATTTTAAAATATTTTTATATATCAATATAAGCGTTTCCCCAAATCAAATTCGAAGTCATGATCGTCGATCATTATTACATTCCAACGTCGTCGTGGGATGCCCCGAATACCTCATGTAGAGTTGCAGTGAAGACAAATAATAAAGTCAAGAAATATTAATTCTATATAATTTATTAATATCAAGTGAGCTAAGTTATGTAGAGTTGCGCAACTTAGAAACTGTGCAAAGGTTACCCAATGTTAATAGCTGAGCAAAACATAATATTTACTTAGGCTGAAGGTTTCATTTTCATGCTATTTAAAACTAGATTAAATTACAAATGTTTATTTATTGTTCATTATCTTTTTATAAGGAAAAAATATTTCTTAAAAATTTCTCTTAATAACATTTGTTATAAATAAACATAAATTTGTAACTAATTCGATGTTACAAAAGACTGTAGAGTTTTATTCATATTTTTTATTATAATTTACTTTTCAACAGTTTTTTAAATTGTAAATCATAACCTAGATTTTCAGCCATGGATTGTAATTTACAATTTTAATGTTATCACAATTACATTAAAAAAATGCTAATTTCAAATAAAATTACTAAATATATTTTTACTAAATATGTAAAGTGAGCTCATCTTATTCTCATCGCGAAACATCACGCGGAAACAGTTACGCTTAGTTGATTTTTAATTTAAAATCTAATATAAAAAAAGCCTTCGTCACAGACCTTACTATAATTTCGCGAGGTCACTTATTAGGTAACACGCACCACGCAAGCGAGCGCAGCAAATAATGAAGTCTACAAAACGATGCAAATAAGACCGTGATTGGAATTTCTAACAACATTTTATATATTAGAAAAATAATAATAAATAAATATTATAGAAAAAAAAAGACCAACCTCTTTAAAGAGTCGATGGCTGTGTGATGTCCGTCCAAAATAGTGTGAAAATTAAAAAAGTAAACAATCACAGATTATGAAACACTATTGTAACGGCACGTTCGACACAGTTCGCGATGGTAGCGGCGCGTTGAGAGACATGCGCTCGCGCAGCCCGTTCCGCACTGACTGCCAGCGCGCGGACGATGGTGAACGTATGACCTTCCATCCTACGAGCTTAGCTGGAATATATTTTCCTTAAGAACAAGTCCAAGTTTCCTCATTTCCACAAAAAAGGAAAAAAAATAATAATAAGGCGTAAAACGAAAGTTGTTTCTTTATGATACTTTTTTACTTTCTCCTAGTATTAGATATCAACGCGCTCGAATTTTCATTTTAATTGTCTTATCAGAATAATGCACCATTATAGTGCACATTATAGTAATAGCTCTAACTCTTTAAACATAATAAATTTATAAATAGATATAAAAAAATATGTATATTATGCATTAATGTTGTTGTTTACTTTAAAACTAGATTCGCTGACTGTGCAATGTCCACAAGTGCCTATTTAGTCATTTGTGCGGGAACGTATCTAGAATATTGTAATATTATAAAATATATTTTATGGAGGCGATTTCATTTTCATAACTAGAATATTATACATTATAAGGAGATATACATTTATATAAACATTTCTATACAACCTTGTAATGTTAGGTTCGTGGGCGAAATTATTTACATTTTGACTGTTTGTATTTTTTGTTGTACTTAGAGTACGAGACGTCATTGTGTCGGGGTCATATAATATTTTAAGAACATTTAACACGTTCACTGCGGCTTGAGGTGAAATCAGCCTCATATAGACTTCAGGCTTGTGCTCGTTATGTTAACTATGTATAAAATATGAGGCCGAAAATATCTCAATCGCACCAGCTAAACAGTTCTCAAAAATAAGTAGTGCAGTGAAAATGTAAATAGATAAAAATTATTCTGAATTACAGAAAATATTAAATTGTTTCTTTGAATGTAAAAAAAGTAATACAAAAATTATAAGTATGAGAAGTCTGCACATATGTTAGTTTGCCTCTTGATCGGCTACACTATTTTTTTTATAAATTTGTCGCTAAGTAAATATAATATAACTAAGTTGCACAGTACAAGACTGCTACTTAATTATATAATTTTAAAATATGAAATACTAAATATTAATAGGTGTGATATTTTAGGAGTTTTGAATCTACCACCATTGTGGCATTGCATTAATCAGGTTTATGTCATTTTCTCATTGATGGCGTATGTATCTAACTATATCGCCATACAGATATTAAGTATATTTTTATAATTTATTATATTATTAATATTGTGAGCAAATTTTTCTTTATACGTTTTTATTTCTCTCTCTCTCTTTTGACTCTGCCTGACAGAGGGGCTTTTTTTTATGTCGCTGGGAAATGCATTTATGCAAACCGCCCACATGGAAGGCATGTGCTTTACGGCGGCTTTATTGTGGGACTCACACTTCTCCGTGAAATCCTATCCACTAAAACCCAGCGGAAACCCTCTCCACTAATATGAGACACCGCAAGATCGCTTACGCATACTACTACAACGCCTCGGTGGAAGACCCGCTGCTGCGGGCCGCCCTCGCCTTTAGGGTGCCCCGGAGTTTCTCTTAAGATACACTATGTGCCTCCCACGAAAGCTCCTCTAGAGTAGGGGGAATAGAAGATACACATACCACCTTCTTCTACCCCTGGCGTAAGGCGGCGGAGCGAGTTTCCGTTCGCTCTGGACTCAAGCACCCGCTCCGCGACCTACTTCAGTGCCATTACTGATTCGCAGAAGGAAACCATTGCAGGCCAGTTCATCTCGCTGTTCAGATTGCCGCTGAGCAAAGTGCGACGCAAACGACCATCATCCATCCAGAATCAGCCAGATATTTCAACTGGGTCCGTACCTACACCTCCTGTCCAACGCTGAACCGAGCTTTACCTCGACGCCAGAAGAAATGAAAATATTAAATATTTCATTTTCTCGTCCTTGTGGCCATGCATTACGACTGTTAACGTTTTTTAATTGCAAATAAAATTATAACATACCTATATGTCTTTATTAAACACAAAAGTTTTTCTTATATAGTATCTCTACTTTTTTTAAAAAAATTAAGTCCTATACGAAATTATCTGATATTGGAAAGAATAACTCAACATTTGATTTGGCAGCCGATGTAGGTTAATCACTTCGCAATTGTTTTCTCAAATTTTACAAATATTTTGAAATTTCTGCACGGATCTAATGATTATCATTAAAAAATGTTATGGAATTAAAAGATACAACAAACTAGAAAAATATATAGTTTAAAAAAAATACGATGAAAAAACGATATCACATCCACATGATATGTGATTACACATCGACATGTGATCTCATGGGCCCTAGCGTTTCGAGTGACTACCAAAATCGTGATCATTTGGAAAGAAATGTCAAGTTGGCCTCAAAGAAATTGGGCGTCATTACCAGAGTAACTTCACGCTAAAACACCGATTGTCCCTGTATAGGGCCCCGGCTTGGTCTAGTGTCAGTTTGACCCATTTAGTCGTTTAGCTTAGCGTAAGGACAACTTCTCTACTCTGCTGTGCGTTCTCTTCCGCAATTGAAATGGAGAGTGTACTGGGTGACTGTTTGACCTGTTACCTGCCGCTGAATTTTCTAACAGCAAATTACGTCACAAACTTAAATACCATCCATACCATGACGATATAATGATTTTGTTAATAATTGACTGAGTTATTTTGAAATATTTCTAAGTGCGATTAAGACTTTTATCAATGTTCATATTTTATTGTATATTATTGTGTAAGTACATATTGTGTAAGTACATATTTATGTTACTGATCGTAACATATAAGCCACAAAAGTGATAATTGTAGATAAGTCCAAAAAAAATATGTATATTAGCCACGAACGTTATTTTTTTTTTTATCTTCACGCCATATCCCGCTTACAACAATGTTGGCAGCGGGAACCTGGAGTGACGGTAAGCGATTCCCTACATACCACCGATTTTAAACATTACAAGTTGAGTGTCGGAACTCAATGGCGCGTAATGCTTTGGTACCAGAATGAAAATAAATTGTTCCCTCGAATCCACAACTGTCGTATTTACAGTCAAACATTGTGCTGCTGCGCCACAACGGCCTCCAAATAATACTATCGCAAAGTAATGATATTTATATTTAGTTATAAATATCTTCCATCAACAATTATACGATATGGTAACGAAAGTTAATTCGTTTTATGATTCACGAAACTTTTGTTGTCTTTTAGAATCATATTGTATAATCTCTAGTCTCTATTCTTACGTCCTTGGTCTAGACGTCAATGTCATAAATCATAATGTGTCACTGTCAGTAATTCTTATTTTTTAGATGTCAACAAAATACTATAATATTAGGATTGAGGATACAACTTTTCTTTTTTATTTATTAAAATACAAATATATTAACTCAATTGATATAGTTTACTTATAATAATGCATTCATTACGTCGTGTTACATCTAATATTGGTAAGTTTTAGGTTATGTTAAATTGTAAACTTTGCTATATTCTCCTATAAAATCTTTAAGCTTATCCTCTTACAGGGTCGAAACTATCAAAGAAATTATTACGACAACCATTATATAAGGAACGTATACGAAGCTCGTCAAGTATTGGAAATCCGCCAGATTTATTAACTAGTCCTCAATTTAAAATACCTAAGGCAATTGTAGGGCAGCCTACGTGTTATACCCATCCACATTTAATTCAAGAGGGCCACCTTACATGTGGTATTACTCAACAAGAATATAAAGATAGAAGAGACACTTTAGTTAAAAAATTACTGGCTAACCCGGAACATACACATAAATCACATATAGTAAGTAAATTTCCGAAGTTTATCCTCATGTCATTTTAACTTATTTATAGATTTAGATTTGGATGTATAAGCCATAAGCTCTCAATATTGATAATATTTTTGGTTTTTCAATTACGTCTATTTATATTTTTTAGATAGTGATACCAGCAGCTCGCAAACAGTATATGTCTGACAAAATACCTTATGTCTTCCGTCAGAATTCCGATTTCTTTTATCTGACAGGATGTATGGAACCCTCAGCTATCTTAGTCATGGTGAAGGAAGCATTTTTAGATCATTACTCTGTAAGTATTCTTGGTAATTTTGTGAGGTTTTGTACATAAAATAAATTTAATATTATGATAATCATATTTTCTAATTCTAGATTATTTCTTAAATAACATATACATTTTTTGCAATGGAAAATATGAAAGATGAAAATGTAATTTGCGAACATTTTATATAACAATTTGAAAATATACTTTATATTCTGAAATACTTGATATGTACTGTTTTATATAATTATTATTTTTATATGAGAATGTTTGTTTTTTCAGTCTATTCTTTTTGTACATGATAAAGACAGCCATGCGGAGTTATGGGAAGGACCTAGAACTGGTTGTGGGTTAGCAGCATCATTATTTGCTGTTGATGAAGCAAGACCAGTTGAAAGTTTTAGTAATTTTTTAATTAGGTAAATATGTATATTGTTTGTATCATTATTACACAAGGTGGACAACAGTGGATGAGGCAAATTGATATATAGAAAAAGTTATTTGGCATACTATTCTCTCAGGGTACCTTACCAGCCAGGGGTATAGCTTAGAACCAAAAAAGTTCTATATACAAAAAAAATATATAAAAATATGTTTGATATGTTGAAGGTTAGGTTAGGGCCATGAAAAAAATTAAACCTGTCAAGCAGTGGAGTTTCACTCTTTGATTTGTAACTTATTAAATATTCTAATGTTGCAATAGTAAAGACATAATACTAAAGTAATTATAACACAGAAACAAAAATAATGACTAAATATTTGATAAAAAATTAAAAAAGTGTTTAGTAACTGCTTTAGTAGTTGTGTCTATCCTATTGTTAAAATCTCTAACTAACAATATAAATTATTTGTGATAATGTTTATAAGAATTTCATCATAACTTGAGCGAGTCTTGCTAGGCTAAAATCCTCAAACATTTTTTTTTAAATAAAATGTTTTATTTTTTTATTTCCTGTGTTATCTCACAAGGCCGGCAACGCTCTTGTAGCTCCTCTGGTGTCGCACGGGGTCGTGGGCGGCGGTAATCACTTACCATCAGGTGATCCTAACGATCGTTTGCCTTGTCCTTTTCCATAAAAAAAAAGTGTTAGGGTGAGTGTAGTGTTAAAATATTCTGGTCTCCACACTCCATGTGTTAAGTCATGACTGGAGTAACTCAACATCACACTTTGTACCACAACAAATAGAAAAAAAACATTAAATAATCATTTCCAAATTACAGAATAATCTCAACATCTAAACCAGCAGTACTGTGGTACCAAAACGACACACCTCCCAACCCTGACATCCACGAAACTATCCGTACTTCAATGAGACAAGGTCACGTGTCCTTGGACGATCCTCAAAAGTATCTACATCACATGCGAGTGATAAAGTCTCCAGCTGAAATAGAATTATTAAAGGAAACATGTTATATAGGATCACAGAGTGTCAATTTGGCAATGGCGTGTACGAAACCTGGTGGGTACGTTGTTTTCGTTAGTTAAATGTAAATCAGATTATATTTTATATATATATAATTTTAGGAAGAGATAAATATTTTTGTGATATTCCTATTTCTTTTTCTGGTCTTATTATAAAATGTATTATTATATACAATTCATCGTTAGAAAGTTCGTTCGTTTTCGTTTCGGTGTCATTCCTTTCCCCAATGTCCGCCGAATTCTGAAGGCCTTGCATGTGGATTGGCGGAATTCACTTGGCCTCGTTACCAGAGTTTGCGCTATGAGGTTAAGTTACGTCTCTGAACTGAACTGAAGAAGATAAATTATATTTGTAAGTATAAAACTCTTTAGGATCATTTGTTGACGGCTGATTTCAACAGTTGCCTCGTAAAGAATGACTGCAGTTCCCGGCGTTTACAATCTTTAGTAATTGCAGCAAATTTAAATATCTCTTACTTCTCTCCCTTGTAGAAATCTCCCTACAGAGATGCTAACAACATAAATAAATTGTAACAAGCGTATAAAAATTTAGACGTAGCTCGATGAGAACGTATGGCTTAGTTGTCAGAGCGCCTGGTCGGTTTCCAAAATATATATAATCAAATAATTCTTGTTCCTAAAAAACTCAGCCTGAATACTGCCCGATGTCTATGCTTCCTTTCCTATCCAAACTGTTAGAACATCGTGTTCATCAGCAATTCAACATATTTATAACTTACTACCGTCGATCACGTTACTTACACACTGTATACATACTAAGTCAAAGTCAAATAACATACATAAACATACATATACTTAAATAACTCAAGTACACTGCCCGCCGTTCTAACTACTAATAACGATATGCTTTACATTTTCTGTTGTTTCTTTATATTCAATTTTTTTTTGTTATTTATTATATTTTATTATTATTAAAAGTAAGAAAAAACCTTAAACAATATCTGCGCAGCCATCTATAGCTAATCTCAGGGCGGCCTCGACTCGTCGACCATACTATTGGTATATATCTATATACTAATTGACCTTCCCCAGGTATATCCGAGCACGCGGTGTCGGCCGTCCTGGAGTACTCGTGCAGGTCGCACGGCGCGGAGCACGCCGCCTTCCCGCCGGTGGTGGCGGGCGGCGCGCGCGCCACCCACATACACTACGTGGCCAACAACCAGATACTGGGGGCGGAGGACATGCTGCTTGTGGATTCGGGTCAGTGTGTGTGTGTTTAGACTTTTATGTTAATAAGTGAGGCCATCATGGCGCAGTGGGATTGTAAAAGCTGCGGTCGCGTCTTCGATTGTCACTGTAGCCATGAATTATTTTCATTTACTCGCTCTCGCAATTTCTTGAATCCGGACGAAAAAAAAAAAGGTAAGCCAAAACCATCTGATGCCGTCAGATATTTTGCGAATGCACAACAATGGGTTCTAATATAATATAAGAATATTAAAACAGTACTTTGTCATATTATTCTAAATCATAGTTACCTAAAAATTTATTCACTACATTCTAAAATCTATACATGAAATTTCAATGTTTTATTTACATAATTTTCATATCATTATAGGTAGCCAGCGGTGGTTGTACAATTCTGACATATCCCGCACTTGGCCGGTTTCTGGAAAGTTCTCAAAACACCATCGTATTTTATATGAGCTAGTGCTAAATGTACAGGTAAGCTAAATGTACACTTATTATTAAAGAGGTGTAATTGTAAACGTAAGAGGTGGTGGGTTCGATTCCCACTCGAGGAAATTAAATATTTAATATTTTTAAAGCGCGACGTTGAGTTCCGCCATTCAACACGCTATGTCTCTAGCATTCGACGGAAAGCGGAGAATGAAAATGTCTTAATAGAAACGGAGTGTTTTAACATTACGTACCCAAGTTTCCACGGCCTACCCTGCTATGTACAGGATACAGCGTGAAGCTAACGCTGAGAAAGCTTTATTTTACTTAAAATTTATGCATAATGTAACTTTTAATTCTTTCTAAACACTTCCCCCTCATCGGTTGGCATAAGTTTCAAATATACTTACACTTTATTACCATCTTATGTAATCAAACTAGATCTAAAAAACGAATATATCTTCTTTTTTTTCAAATATTTTGTTGAAAATTATCTAACGTCAAACGCTTATAAAAAAAGTAGCTACATTTGTGCCTAAACCTAATGTTAAAACACTCCGTTCTCCACTTCCTGCCCGAATTCGAGACATTTGAGTGTTGAGTGGCGGAACTCAACGCAGAGCAAATGCTTATTTATTGTAATGTGTATATTTGCATTTTGTTTCTAGAAACGTCTAATAGAACTACTAAGTGAACACAGGCCGCCCTTAGACCAGCTGTTTGACCATATGTGTAGGTTGCTCGGTACACATTTACAACAAGAAGGCATTTTACCCAAGAACATAGATTCTAATGAACTTATTGGGGTAAGTTTCTTTTTAATATTCTTACATATTTTATATTTCGAATTAAAGGAGTTATTTTAATATTAGTACTTCGTTCTTGAGACTATAAACGTAATGGTCATGAGTTCGATTCCCACGCGAGTTTATTAATTATTTTCATTTACTCGTTCTGGTAACAAGACAAAACGCGGCATTGAGTTCCGCCACTCAACACGTAATGCCTCGAAAGAAACAGAGTGTTTTAACACTACTTTTAAACCTTGACGTTCTCCCCTCGCCCTGCTACATACGGAAAACAGCGTGAAGCTAAAAACAATATAGAATACTTATATATTTCTTTCTCATAACAGAAGGCCTACCGTCTCTGTCCTCACCACGTGTCCCACTACCTGGGACTAGATGTCCACGACTCGGCGCTGGTGAAACGCAGGGTCCCCGTGGTGCCCGCCATGCTGCTTACTGTCGAGCCTGGTCGGTGATAGTCTTTAATTTTATTGTATTTTTGTGTTTACTATTCTTAAATTGCAGATGAATCTGTGTACATAGTTCTGTAATGTTAAAATAAATTTATTAATAGTTTTATATAAATTAGATGAGACATAATCTTAGAAGCGTTTTTGTTTATCGTTTCACTCTTACTGGCTGTATAGGTCTCAAAGCTCCTTCGGATACATTTCAGCCGGGCACAAATATGCGACTGTGAACACAACAGTTCGTGGGTTCGATTCCAATTCGAGGATATTTCATAGATTTCATTTCCTCGCTATGGTAGACATAGCCCGACGTCGAGTTCCGCCAATCGCAGTGCCTTCACGCAGAGCCTTCAGAAACCGGCGGAAAGTGGGAAACGAAAGTGACTTAAAAGGAACGGAGTGTCTTAACTTCCCAATTCCCAGAGTTAAGACACTCTGTATTATTGTTCTGTTCCTATGTCTAATACAGCTTGAATCAAAAAAAAATCTTTAATATTTTTACTATTTTTAGGCATCTACATTCGTCCGGATGACACGTCAGTGCCGCAAGAGTTCCGCGGAGTCGGCATCAGAATAGAGGACGACGTCCTCATAACCGATGACGGTGTTCTGGTACTGACTGACGCGTGTGTAAAGGAGGTCGATGATATTGAAGCTTTGGTGGGAAAACAGAATTTATAATTAATTTTGTTATATAATTTGTACTAACGAACCAAACGCGGCTTCGCCGGCTTAAAGTTATTGTTATATTATAGCCAAATCATAGAAAATATTTTTCATAATTTGTAAACTATGTGTGATTCTGATGTAAAAGCTATTGTAAAATTTCGTATAAATCCATTTAGTAGTTTTTGCGTTCAGTTTTAGCGTTTTGTATATCTTGGAATCTGGAAACATTTCAGTTTCCAGAAACTTGATTGGTCGGACTTATTGTTGTCATTCGAATAATCGAATGTGAACAGAAAGTTGTTGTTAACATTACTGTATGTAATTACTGAAAGATATTAAGCTTTTCGAGAAGTATAAATATATTTATTAAATTAACTATTAATTTTCGTACTACTTATGACATAGAATATGTATTACGGTAAATTTGATTATATTATTAATAGTCCACAATTATTAATAAAATCAGCTTCACGCTGTATCCCGTACACCAGCATAGCCTGAGGGAACCTAGCGTTAAGACACTCCGTTCCCCATTTTTCGCCGAGTTCTGGAGACATTGCGTGTTGAATGGCGGAACTCAACGACGCGCTTTGATTCTAAAAGAGCGAAGAAATTAAAATATAATTGTAGATTTCACTTCCTCGAGTGGGGATCGAACCCACTACCAGTCGGTTTTACAGTCACACTTTGTGCCCCTGCGCCACGACTGGCCTCACAATTATTAATAATTTTCAATTAATCAAATTTACCATGACATGATCGAAGTTTTGTTTTCAACCTTTACGCATAAAATATGCGTTTATACCAATCATCTCCTGATTTTTAGTTCTGATAATGACGAATAAACTAAAACACTATAAATGCCAGATAGTATAGACCTCATTATATTTAGTTATATGAGTATATTGTTATTTATATTTATGTGATAATATGATTAAATGTATGTATGTATTTGTTGGATGTGAGGCAGAAAGGTTTTAGTCTAGTAGTAAATTAATAGAACTTCCAATTCAAAATTGTTATTGTATCATGGGTAATGCGAAATTATATTTTTTAAGTTCGTACAGTGATATTTCACAATCAGAAATATTGAATATTTTTTTTAAGAAAATTTGAATGTAGCGGGATTTAAACTTGAGTCTCTTGCAAACCGTCCAAGCGCTCTGACCATTAAGCGTTAGCGTTCTTGTTTCAACTTATGCTGTGCAGTATGGTCAACAAGTCGTGGTCACTCTGAAGTTAGGTTTTCAAAACTTTTGCGCGTTGTTCATTCAAGAAGAAAATAATAAAATGTACAGAAAATAAAAATTAATCTGTTTAGGGCGACCACAACTCGAAGATCGTACTGTCCCAAGTGAGTAAGAATGTTTTCTAAAAAAAACATTTTTAACTTCTGTTTTAACAACATTTTGTCCACGAGTTAAAACATCTAGATTTAATAAAAAAAAATCTGATTTTGTTATAAAATTATACAAACGTCGTTGAAAATTTCTGACTTTTTGGATTCATTCCTCTCTGCTTAACATGTAATGTTAATTATTAGTTATAAACTAATATAATACCTATTTTTGTTTTATTTATTCACACTTATAATACTCTTTTTAGCTGGTGCAATATACATATATCAGCAAAGATTTGACCTACAATGCCTGTTGAGCTTCACGCTAACAGGAACCTGGGAGCCTAGTTTTAAAACACTGCATTCTCCATTAAGACACTCCGTTCCCCACTTTCTGCCGAGCATTCTTGAGACATTAAGTGTTGAATGGCAGAATCCAACGCCGCCTTTGCCTTGTTACCAGAGTGAGAAAATAAAAGTATTAAACAATTGTGTGCTTCTGCCCTTCCCTTTCTTGCGCCACGACGGCTTTTTTCTGCTTATACAGTGTTTGTCATCACGACTTCAAATGAAACCACAATTTTAACTACTCTATACATACCTAATACAATTAAAACTAAAGGTATTTTTCCAAAAATTAAAGTGATTTCAAACAAAATAATTAATAAAATTTCGTTGTAAAATAAAACACCATTTGTCAAGAATATCGCGCTCAGACTCAAACATATCAAAGCGACAACGCCGCGCACTTCTCATTCGCGACATCGAGTCGTAGGCAATGGCGGCGATGTTGAATTGCGTTAAATAGAACGAGATATCCCTTTTTCGTTCTAGGATGTTTTTGAGAATGAAAAATAACAGATCGGCGACGCTTAGTAGTATTTTTGTAGTAGTAAGAGTTACAGTAACTGCGTCATACGACAGGTAAGGATAAACATCACAAAAAAATCCTACGTCTAAACTGTTGAGGTATCTTGATTAATTTTTTTAGGTATGGGTTGAAATATCTCACTCTGTACGCAGCTCCCGTAGAAAAAGCGCAAACGCTTTTACTCTGTATAATTATATAAAATTCTGAAGGCATGGATAAATAAAAAAGCGTTCAAAAAATCCCTTAAATGTATTTATTTAAAAAAAAATAAAAATAAAACATCGGAATGTACATAAACAGTAAATACTTAAAATTGTATTACTCGAGAACATATCAGATCAATATATATGACATTATAAGGCACGATTCTAACAACATTGCTTATTATATAACCTAATTTAACTTGTTTTTTTTTATTACAATAATGCAATTTTTAACATAATTTTAACAAATTTAATTCCAAAGAAAAAAATTGTGCAATCATTTATTGTTCTCTTGGTTACTTTATTAATAAAAAAGTCGTATATATAAGATATAAGAAAACAGTAAAAGACTTACAAAATTATTCCTATAGAATTTTAATTAAATTGACTTTTACTATTATAATATTAATAAAAAAAACACTATAACGCTCAAATATAAAATAAGGTCTTAAAATATAACCAAGTCGAAACCAGCACGACTAGGTCTTATAATCAATCATTTAAAATACAACCTTTACTTAGGAAAGTATCTATAATATCTATTTATATAATATAATAAAAAATCGAGTGTCTCAGTTTTCGAGTTACATGCAAAAAACATGTAAAATAGTCTTAGGTAATATTTCTTTTTAATTGGTCCCGATTATTGTCTATTGCCTTTATAATATTAAGGTCTTAAATCACAAAAGAGGGAATTGCAATGTTACTTCATTTTCATATTATTTTTTTTAGTTTCACGCTGTATCCCACGTATAGCAGGATAGAGGGATTCCAGTATTCAATTTTCGGAACTCAACGACGCGCTTTGTCTTGCAATTTATTCATTCCCTCAAGTGGGCATCGAACAAACGAAAGTTACCTTTCCAATGTGACACAGTGCCGCTACGCCACGGCGGCCTCAAATCTATTAAACAATCTTCTCATTCAAATCTAAATTTAATCTATTCAAAAAATATTAAATATAATAGAGAACTACAGAACTTATTTTTTACATATTACAAAAATCATGCTAGTGTAATATTTGTTAAAACATTATTACTGTACTGTTGATGATATAATTTAGTTCTTTTTTTTTAATGGCCTCATTTTGCGGTGACAGACGCAAAATAACCTGCCAATGTCACGTAAGTTAGAGAAAACACATATGAATCAGTAGATTTTTGTAAAATATTATGGATAGGTTCAAACTCTGACATGGCAAAAATAAGTAACCAAATACAAATGGTATACATTCTTGTCTTATTTGTGTAAATATATACTTGATTTAATTATAATGTCATAAAAATACACAATTGTTTAGGTGTTTTAAATACAAATTGCACTTGTTCGTACTTTATTTAATATAATATGACTATTAAGTAACGCAAATCTTTACCAATATAACCTTATATTTATAACGCAACTAATAGTTCCTGAGATTACAGCGTTCAACCAAGTATATTTATCGGATAATATTAGTATCTATATAAAATATATATATAGTATCTATATAATTTCAATATTAGATTTAAATCTCATCAAAACAGTTTAGCTGGCTATTTTGATATTGAAATGTTAAGTTTTTTGGCAACAATTAATTAACAGAACAGCTCCATAGACTGATTGGCTAACCGAAAAGTTTTGCATTATTTCATAGCTTGGAACATTGGGACATAAAACATTTATTCTATATACTCTTAGGTATATATACTTCTACTTCCGTGGATTTCCTAGGACGAGGCTTCACCAGTCGACGTCATCAGGCAATCCTCCCGGGTAATCCCCGGTCAGGCAAGCAGTGCAATGACCTCCGACACCATCACTTGGTGTCACCTTCATGTTATAATGTACTGCACTTACTAGGCCTTCTACACTCAGGTATTCGAGACTGTCTGCGCCTGTTTTAAAAATAAAATTATTGTTAATTTTTTTAATTACAATACGTTCGATAAACAACATAAAAACATAAAAGATGTGTCACGCATCACATTATCTTAATATATTTTTTTAGCTTCACACTATATGCGGAGGTAACCTGAGCCGAATTCTTGAGGCTTTGCATATTGAATGGCAGAACTGAACGCCGCGCTTTGTCTCGTTACTAGAGCGAAGAAATTAAAACATTAAATATTTCATTTTCCCCAAATGGAAATTTAATCCACAACTGTCACGTTCACAGTCGCAAAAATTTAAGAAAAATACTGTATAATATATAATTTGCTTCTCTCCCTCATATTGATAAAAGTATATCTTAAATAGTAGGAAGATATAAGAAAATCTATCATTGGCGGCATTTGTCATTGTAATAGAACCCAAATTAATGATTTAAAAAAATTTTGTCTGTTTGTCTATGACATATACAAACAAACAAAAAAATTAAAAACTGTGTGTTTGTTCATGCTAATCTTAAAATCGGCTTAACTGATTTAAGGGCAGTTTTCACTATTAGTATTTAGACAATAAATTAATAAAAAATGCTACAAAACAATTTAATTAGTAAATTAGCTGAAACTTTAGTTTTAAACGTATGGATGTTGCTTTTAAATCGATTATTAGTTATTAGAACACAAATAATTTAGATTAGTAAGTAAATAATTGTGTATTTCAAGCGGGCGAAGCCGCGAGCGGGTCGCCAATTGATAAAATGATTAACTTACCAACATGTTCAGCTAATTTAAAGGAATCCATTTTATTCGCGATAAGTTCTTCTGTAGTGGGTATGTTGATGCCCATGTAACATGGGTACTTGAGAGGTGGTGATGCTATCCTAATGTGTACCTGTGAAAAAAAGAATAAGATTTTAAAAAAGTCAGAGACCGTAGGGACAAGCGGTCACCGTAAGCGCGACTGGTCGTAAATTCGATTCCCATTCGAGGAAATGAAATATTTAATACGTTAACATTTTCGCTTTGGTGTCGAGGCAAACCGCGACGTTGCATCTCGCCAATTAACACGCAATGCCTTTGGTATTCGGCGGAAAGTGGAGAGCGGAGAGTCTTAACATTAGGCTCCTTCTGCCTACCCTGCTGCCTGGGATACAGCGTAAAGCTAAGAGATAAAAAAACAAAAACAAATCTCAACTCACCTCAGCAGCACCAGCATCCCTCAGCAGCTTTATAATGGGTCCAATAGTGTTTCCTCTTACAATTGAATCGTCTATGAGGACTATGCGTTTTCCTCGCACGTTCTCCGAGAGGGCGCCGAATTTCTTAGCAACTCCAAGTTGACGCAGCCGGGTTGAGGGCTGGATGAACGTACGCCCCACGTATCTGTTCTTGCAGAGTACTTCCATGAATGGTATTCCCGACTGGTGATGGAAAAATATTTTTTTATTAGTGTTTTGTTTATGTTTAATATTTTTTATACAATGTTGAAAATTAGTAGGACACTAACTATAGTGTATCTCAGATTAACGCTTACAGAAAACTAAAGTTATTTTGAACTTTATTAACAAAACATTCTTGAAATTTTAATAAACTTTATTATCAACAAATTCAGAAACATAGTATTGCTAATACTATGTATGCAAATCAGATATTCTATTTAATATTTTATATATTAAATAGATACCAAATGAGTAACTGCAACACCACCAAACAACACGCAATGGCTCCAGACTTTGGCAAAAAATGAGGAAGAGAAATGTTTAAATGGGAGTAACTTAACACTAGATTCCCAGGTTCCCTTTGCCTAACCTGTTATGTACAGCGAGATTCAGTGGTTCAAAAAAATAAGCATACCTGTCTAGCATATCCATGTGCAGCGGCCGTGCCGGACTCGGGCACGGACGACACGATGTCGGCGTCCACGGGCGACTCGCGCGCCAACATGCGCCCGCATTGCAGCCGCGCCGAGTATACCATTTGACCTGAATAGCAAGTATAGCGAACATTTGATGAATAAAAATTACAATGGTGAGTTTGAGTGAGTGAGAGTGGGAGTGAGTGGCGTAATATAAAATACATGTAATATAAAATATAAGGTACATGAGTATGCAAGAAATACATAGTTCATATCATGGTGTTTATTAAAGTTGGGCGTTATAACATATTACAGATAATATAATTCATTATAAATTTCTAATGTTCTAATCATTATTTATTTTCAACACTGACTGTTATAAATAACAGTCAAAATATTCATTATCTGGCGTGTGACGCCTCGGTTCGGGAAAGATCGGAAATATTTAGTAGTTGTTCGGCCTACATCGAGTCCAGCCAAGGTCAAATAAAATAATGATGGCGAACTTCACATCGTATAACCTCGCACAAATATGAGCTTTAACTCAATGGCAGAAAGGCCAAATATTACTTACATTAAAATAACAAATAACAAAAATATTAGTCTGAACTTCGTACATTTTGTCATTGTATTACATTTACGTTGAAAATAATATAATATATATTACAACAGTTTAAAATAACAGTTAAAAAAATATAATGTAATGAATAATGCATTATAAAAATATAACAGTAACGCCCAACACTAGTGTTTATCGTCTGGGAGTTCGGTAGGTATATTTGTCCGGGCACCCCCAATATCAAGAACAAGTACTCAAGTAAGCAGCTTCAATGAAGGCAATAGAAACTTCAGATATTATCAATCATTAGAAGACCTGGTATTCTCTACGAGGTATACTAGGTACAGGTACTAGGACAACATAAGCTAACAAGTGGTGTTATTTTAACAATTACTATTGACGACTAATACTCTATACTATCTAATAATAGGAATTCTCTAAAAGGTGTACCACTAGTTGTACCTATACTAGGGCTACATTAGTTAACAGGAGGTTTTATCTTCGAACATACTTATTAGTCAGGAAGAAATCTAGTACTTTACATAAAATAAGGTGCTTCACCAGATGCCCATGTAATAGGACTACATCAGTGAACAGGAGGCAACTCATATCTAAAGGTGCTATTATTAATAATCATAAATGGGACCCGGCGGAGCACCCCGTCAAAAAGGACCTTGTTTATACTTTTTGACGGGGTGCTCCGCCCGGTGTAGGTAGGGTGCTCCAATAAATGTACCAGGTCATCATAAAGAGAGAAGAGATGCGCCTTAATACTGGAATAAGAAATATTGACCATCTTTTAATCATGTATAGTGGACAATTTCACAGAAGATTAAATGAATGAAAAGTAATAATTTCTTAAAATTGAGTAGAAAATTTAAGAAGGATTGCTTCAAATATCCAATTATTGGTGTTTCTCGGTGCATCTTAACGTTGAATTAAAAGAAGATTATATATCAGATCTAGTAGTGCATCAGACAGAATAAAAAATGCGTGGAGAAGAAGTTCTCTTAATAAATCAGTGCCATGTTGTGCACTCACCTTCAAAGATACTGTCGGCCCTCGCAAAGTAAACATATTCGAAGATGCAGAAGGCCTGGTGCTTGCCGGCGGGACGCTCCACCACGTCGACAGTGCGAATGCCGTGCCGTGACATTTCTACAATCTCGCCTGGTAGCACTTCTCTTACATAGCGTGCACCTAGAGATGATAAAAATATATGTTTTTAAGAATTTTGTACATATTGCACATAACACTGTATAGTGGGTTTATTAACGTGATGAAACATAGCCTGATCAATCCTCAATGAAACCAACAAAACAAATTTATCAATTCGATTAAAGTTTAAACTATAATACTAGAATATATTTTTTTTCTCACATTTTGGAACTTGGGACTATGATAAAGTGTAAATAAAATTCTAACTTCACACTGTTTGTTAGCAGATATAGATAAGTGTTTCAGATATAACAAGACTCGAGAATAATATAGTCATCGAGGAGATCAGCTTCATGTTGTAACCCCACACAGGAGAGTAGGGAGCCTATCTTTTAGTTTTAAGACACTGTTCCCCAATTTCCACCGAATTTGCGTGTTGAGTGGCGGAACTTAACACCTTATGCTTATTCCTTGGTGCCAAAGCGAAGAAATGAAGTGGAGATCGAACCCACAACAGTCGCGTTCGGACCCACATCGGTCCTAATCTAGAAAATAATTAGTAATAATACCAATAATTGTATAAAAATGTACGGTTATCTGTTTTATATTCATATTTTTAATAACATATTTATAACGGTATTTACAATGTCGAGTGCATCTGTAATTGTACTCAACAATTATATAAAAGTAAACAGTAAACATTCACAAAATAACAAACTGATAAGAATATCTTACTTGCGGGAAATTTTCGCTTCACTACTGAAGTAATAATAAATAACGTAAAGTAATAATAATATACAGTTACTATGTATTTATATCGATTTATTATTTTAGTTATATATTAAAATTATAAGATAATTCTATAATTTTGGGCTTCAATTTGCATTTATTTAATTAAATTAATTTTGGTTCTGTTTGTAGGTTTTGGGTGTTAATACAATTTTAGGAATCACGTATAAAATACAGCTAATATTTTTTTATTATTAACTAGAAGCCCAAACTTAGTACCAAACGTAGGCGAACCTCAAAAACTTTATTGTTATATTTTAGCTAAATTATACTAAAACTTTAAATAAATTGCAGCTAATGTGTGGTTCTAATGAATAAATTATGTTACGGTAAAATTTACTCTAAGCCCGTCCGGTAATTATTACGCGAAAGTGGAACAAACATCCATCCTCAGAAACTTTCACATGTATAATATTATAGGGTTATAAAATGGAAAATATAGAACGAAAAATTGACATGAAATGAATAAACATAAAAAATCATCTTATAAATTATTTAATAATAATAACATAAATATAGAAGTAACTTACCAATAGAAAGGAAGCCGCAGGATTCCGAAGACACCACCCAACCTTCAGCTTTGTCTTCCAAACCGTTCTTCGCACTACCATTCGTAAGGACTGTCAATATTAATACACTTATAAGTCTTTTGAGTTCTATTAAATCAATTCAAAACATACTTTAGTAATAGATCATTATTAGAAAATGTTCATACACATGCTTTTTTAATTTAATTTGGTAGCAAACTTCACTCATTCACATTCACATATTTTATTATCTACTAGGTTATCCTTTTCATTCCATGTTAAAAAGAAAGAGTCAGCATCATGTATATTTTCCAAATAAATTCAAAAATATATTGCATGCATAATTTTTTAAATATTTTTTTAGTAAACGTGACTCATTCACATTAGGCATAGAATATAAGTTCAAAGACATTGACCAATTAAAGCAAATATCCAATTTTAATGTGTTGTTAATAAAAAAATTAAAACACTGATGATGAAATAATCAAGTCTAAAAATATAGCAAAAAATACAATTATAAAAAACATAAAAAATATATATATAAAAAAAAGAATGGAATGATAAAAAAAAACAGATTTTTGATAATGTTTCATTCATTCATGCATTTAAGATTTCTTATAGTTTATTTAAAATATAATTTTAATTAAACTTAACAGAGATTTTTTTAATTACATTTAAATGAAATATGATATAATGTATGTCATGCATTACCCGCGGCATGCTTCGATGATGATGATTTGTAGACATCTGAAAGACCACATTCAATGATAACATTATTTATTATTATGAAATTATTATTATAGGTTATTTAAGATGCTGTCGATGCCGTTAAAAAGGCTGTCGTTTCAGGGGCGTGCGACTATAAACGCGATACGTTGTGGATTCGATTCCCACTCACTTTGGTAACTGTGCCAAGCGCGGGGTGCTGTATGAAAAATAACAGGCCATAGTCAAAAATTGTATAAATAATATTTCGACATAAATGAACATTGTACATTGAAAAAAAAAAAC
Source organism: Heliconius himera (assembly GCA_021202915.1). Lineage (NCBI taxonomy): Eukaryota > Metazoa > Arthropoda > Insecta > Lepidoptera > Nymphalidae > Heliconius > Heliconius himera. Next base: position 145,294 of record JAJHJA010000380.1, on the reverse strand, counting down.
CATTACAACACTGTTGCGCTAATTGAGCGATATGGTAACGTTTGCAAAAGTTTAGATCCACTTTAAATACTATAAGTCATAAGGGACCAGCCATAAAATAAGCCACGCGTTATTTCTGCACATTCAAGTCATTTTAAAATTCGTGTGACGTTATTTATGGCCACAAACAAGAGAATAACTCTAGTATTACCAAATTTTTTATCTATTATTTTGGCCGTCGTGGCGCAGCGGCACAGTGTATGACTGTACACGCAACGATTGTGGGATCGATATCCACTCAGGCAAATTAGTTATTTTCATTCCCTTTCACTGATAAAATGACAAAGCTCGGCGTTGAGTTCATTCAACATGAAATGTCTCGAAAAATTCTAAGAATAATTATAATTTAAATATATAAAACAGTACATACATGATGACCCCAAAGGCAATATCTTGCCGAGGCACAGTGGCCTGTTCCCATACGGATCTCGTACAGCATATATCTTGTCTTTGAGCATTATCACCAATGAATAACTTAGAGGAGCCAGCCTGGAATATAATTTATTTTAATTTTTTTGTATTATTAAAAATATTCGACACGCAATGTCTCCAGAATTCGGCGGAAAATGGAAAGCAGAGTGTCTTAAAACTAGGCATGCTCTGCCTACTCTGCAGTGTGCGAGATAAAGCGTGAAGCTACATTAAACAATAATTCCTTTATGATAAGAATAATGGTAATAAGGAAAACTATAGAAATTTATCAACATATATTTCGACGGTCCCTAGTTATAGTAACGGAAGTTAAAAATTGCTAGTATCTTTTATTGCTGTTTTGAATTATTATCAAGGGTAGTTTTTGATTATATACACGTTTAAAAAAATACTAACAATTTTTTTTTGTACATTTTTCGCTTTCAATTATTTAGCTAGCACATAGAACTATATGGACTATCGATTTATATAAACTTTGATAATTCAATGGTTTTATTATAGAATATAATAAATTCAGTTTAAACTAACCTCATAAGATTATTAATTCTAGCGGGCCAGTCCGGTCCGTTGTTTTCACCCTCGGGAGGGTTCAGGCAAAGTGCTTGCGTGATAAGCTCAGAATCTGAATGAGTTGATAATCCTACACCACGGCCCAATACCTGTTTATAAGATTAAATGTTAGAAAATACAGGAAATAGGACGGACGGTTTTGAATCCAAAAGATCAAAAGATGGTATAAAATTCTGATATGACCAAATGTTGATTAAATAATTAATCCATTTAAAATAAAATATATATAGAAAGCCAGACTGGATAGTATGCTATAACGCTAAAATAAAAACCCAGCTTAAAAACACTGTATTTACATTACGGTCGACGAGTCGTGGCCTGTTTCTAGTTAGGTTTCCTGAACTTAACTCGAGAACAAAATAATCAAAAGTAAAAAAAAAAAAAAATCTTAAAATCAAATGTACGCAGCCATATACAACTAACTTCAGAGCAGCCACGACTCGTCGCATGTAAGACTATATCTCTTTCTCTTACCATCTTACGCAAACTGCTACAATTAACAAGTTCCCCGTTGTGCGCCACCGCGAGCTCCCCGTGCGCCGTGTGCACTACAAACGGCTGACAATTCACTTCCTCTGATGCCGCTGATGTTGAATATCTGTACAAAATACATAATATAATATGTGTTTGAGTGTGTGTGTCAATATTTAAATTAATTTCATGTGTTTTAAAAAAGAACATGAAATGTTTATTACACCTTCAAAAATCTTTCTTGCCATTAAAGAATGGCATCACTCATTCGTACGACGTGACCAAATCAGCTGAGAACGTTCTTTTTCATTCTGACCGTGATATCCTCGCTAGTACCTGCCATTCTGTGTATCTTTTAATTAAGGATTCGATCGGCTAAGCTGACTCCACATATCCTACGAAGAGATCTCCACAGCATTCATCTTTCTTTCATTCTTCTTCTGTAATACCCATGTTTCGCTGCCGTATAACAGCGTCGACACCAACGCTGCCTTGGGTACAGCCAAAGCTGCAGCTGCTATATGCGAGATATAATGTGAAGCTAATAAAAAGTTGTTAAAACTAACCTTGTATGACCAATTCCAAGGTTGCCTTTCAATTTTTTCATGGCTTCGTCATTAAATATATTATTAATAAGCCCCATGCCCTTGTGAGTGTTGAAGGTGCGCGCGCTCTTGCCCTCTGATGTCACTATACCCGCTGATTCTTGTCCTCTGAAAAGAAAAAGTCATATTTATAAATGTATATTGTTATTTTTTGACAGAGGCAACCTGGAAACCTAGTGTAATTTGCTCTGGTGGGAATTGATGCCGCAACCAGTCGCGTTTACAGTCGCACGCTTGTGCTTGTGCTGCGCCACGCCTGTCAATTACTTTTTTTATTATATTTTCATAGAAACAGTAATGAAAAAAATATATAGTTTTTTTTTTTATTGAAATTATGATTTTTTATTTATACACAAGTTGTCCGGGGATGTATTTTGAGAAATATGATAGAGAAATATAAAGAAAAAATTAATACAGTGAAATTTGAACCCGCTAAATGTGGTTTCGTTTATAAAATTAAGAATTACCTCTACTTCACAAAATTTACCAATCTCTTAACTTTTAAATACTTTTTATGTATTGATATCAGACTTGGGGAAACAAATAAAAATTTAACTGCGAATTTAGTTTTCAGTAAACTACTATGCTGATATGATAACACTAAATATTTTGGTAAATGGATTTTTCTTCTTACTTAAATTTTATTCAATAGTAAAGTTTCCAAAGCTTTGAAGGATTGCAAATATTACTAAGTAAATAGCATACCAACCAGAAAATTATATGCACTAAGCAAATTATAATGTTAAAACGAATAACAATATTTCAATTTAAAAAACGAGTGTCAATTGTATTCAATTTAAAACAAAAAATATTAACTAAATCACAAATTATAGATATCTCCCAGTTAGTACCAGTTTTAACCTGTTTCAAATAAATTATTAAATATATCTTCAAATTATTATCAATGTCCGGTTCAAGCAATGGCAACATTATCTGAGATGAATTGAAATCGCCCTTGACACGATAAAACATTATTTCAGTTGCTAGAGATCGTTTTCGTAATTTAATCATGTTGTCAATATTGTATTATAATTTAAAAATGGAATGGTTTGTAATAATAATGAAGTTTCTTTAAATCAATTTTTTTTTTATTTATTTTAATAATTAACGATCTTAAAAAATGTTTTACCCTTTTTTTCACATTCTCTTTAGTAGATATTTTAACATTATTTTAAGAACTATCAGATTTTATGTAAATTTGTAATATTATTTAGTTGTTGAGGAGCATCACAAAGTTTGTGTCGTTTAGTTGTTTCATACAAAACTTTTAAATTCGTTATTTGCATATAATGTTTTTGAGGACTCTCGTAGTGTAACGCCCAATATTAATAACCTATCTCCAACGTCAATCTTAGATTGTTTCATATATCTATCCAATCTCTACATTGGATAGATATATGAAATAATCTAAGATTGACGTTGGAGATAGGTTATTAATATTGGGCGTAAGAGTACAAGTATGCGACTGTTAACGCGACAGGTTGTGGGTACGATTTGCAATTATGGAAAGAAAACATTTAATATTTTTATTTTGCTCATTCTGCCACTCCGCACGCAATTCCCCCCAGAATTCACAAAGTAGAAAGTGTAGAGCGGAAGTGTCTAATGGGGAACGGAGTATCTTAACACTAGGTTCCCGGTTCTTTCTCTGATCTCCCTACCCTGCTCTGTGCGAAAAACAGCGTGAAACTAAAAACTAATAACTTATACGGAGCTCGTGCTATACTATTGGTGTGTCAGTTTGAACAAGATAGATGTTAGTTTTACCCGCTCTGGACTTGTTTAGATAAAAGCGTGAAGCAGGGTGCCTTGTTACCAGAGCACAAGGGAATATAAATATGAATGTTTGATTTCCTCGAATAGGAATCGAACCCACACCCGTAGCATTTACAATCGCACGCTAGTGTACCTGCGCCTCAATTGCGATTTCTATAATTAAAAAAAAGAAACAACCTTCATTTAAATTTATAACATTTATGTTCTATGAATGCCTCCAAGTCTACCTTCTAAGGCGCTACTCATATTTAATTTGCAATATTATAATATGCGTTTACTAAAAGTTACCTACTTACATCAACTAATAACCTGTACCACGACCTACGATAAATAAAAACGTGTTCATCTGTTGATGGCTGTCGCGTGTTTCTATATCTCGAGAAACATTTAAATACTGGTAAATTAACAAATATGGGTAAGTATTATAGTTTATTCAAAATTGAAATATTTAATTTTTATTAGTTTAGCAAAGACAATGTTATTAGTTGTTTATGTTGTTAGTTTAGTAAAATCTAATTAATGAATTTTTTGTTAATAATGGCTGTCATTTTAGAAGAATTTGGCATTCGGTACGATTTAGAGCCACCACGTACCATTTCTCACATGGCTGTCCATTTCAGTTAAAGTTAGAAAATTATGTAAATTATTAGTAAGTATGAATGAAGTCACGAAATTCTTTTATCTACGCTAATATTATAAACTTGATGAATTGTTTGGTTGAACACAATTATCTCGGGAACTACTGGTCCGTTTTGTGTTGGTTAGATAGGCCATTTCTCGTGGAAGCATATACAACGAAACGTTATATCAATATAAATACGAATGTGTATCCTGTAAAAACTTTTTACACTTAGAACATACCGTATTTGTTAAATTACTCTTAGAAGAAGCCGCAGGAAAAAGCTAGTAATAATACAATATTATATGAAATCATGGGTCCGGTCATGGCACAGGGGCACAGAATAAGATTGTAAACATGACAGATTTTGATTCCAACCCGAGAAAATAAAATATTTATTATTTTCATTTATTCGCTCTGGTGTAACCACAAAATGCCTCCAGAATTGGGGAAAAATTAAAATAGGGAAATAGAGATTATCTAGCACTAGGTTCCATTTGCCTACCCTGCTGTGTGCGGGATACAGCGTGAAGCTGAAGAAAATCATACCTGTGTTGTAATGCGACCAGTCCAAGGCATATTACTTGACCTACGTCCACTTGCGTTGGCCAATCACCTGTTCCTATTGCACCGAAAACCCCACATTCATGTGTCAATCCTGTAACAAGAGTAATAAAAATATATTAATCTAAGATCTACTTCTATAGGCATATGTTACAGATTTTTCTCCCAACTAAACCTTAATTAATGCATAATACCGAGATTATTTATTTTCTTATTTTAAAACAATTTGATTTGCCTTGCAAAATCTGACTAACGCAAAATGATACTTTTGCACCAACGCTCTATATTACCTAACTACTTTGACAAAAAAACATATAAGAAAAAAATACGATTAGTTTATTATATTGGTATAAAAAAAAAACTTTTTACTAAAATGAACAATGACGAAATTTCAAAGATCAGAATAAAATTAAACTAAAGTCTCAAGTTGCGATAAGAGGAACTTATTAAAAAAATACGCTAGCAACAATCTTCTAATACTTATCTATTAAAATTTACAATCGCGACGGTTTGATAAGGGTTAGTGAGCTTGACATATTTTACGCTTTTTTTAACCTACTTACTTACGTGCTTGCTCTTATTATTCGCGTAACATTTAAAAATTATTATCGGCATAGAATAAAATAAAATATGCTTATTGCGATTATATTTTAAGGTTTATAATTTAATATTATACATATGAGATTTTATGAACCCTACATTTAAATTTTACAAGTACCCAGAGGAGGAGTTAGAGGAGGTACCTATCATATCACCGAAAAAAATATACTTTAAAAATACTGAGAAATAATAATCATAAAAATGATAATAAAAATTATTATTATTTTAAAGTATTATTTACTAATATTTCCTACCTTTCTCCTAACCTTGCAGCTAACAATTTGTTTAAAAATAATTGCTTCTTACACCAAATTAATATGTATATATTTATTTCAATCTACATTTATATAAAAATATAACAGGTAAAAAATCATATTTTGAAATGACCCGCTGTATTTGTTTACTTTTTAATTTTATAACTCTGAACTTGCCTAATTATTTGCCATGACATCGCAATTACTCAATACATACCTATTAAAATATTAGATCTTTCAAACAAAGTTGAAATGTAGTATATATTCTCTACTTATGTAATACTGATTATGTATTCAAAATATTAAAATATCCATCGCAGGAAAATCCAAAATGGAGACGTAGTTAACATACGATGTTAAAAATGAAAAATAATAAGCGCGAAGCCTTTTTTTATATTGATACGTCTCACGTATTTATTATAATATATAAATGTTGTAACCCTACTATTAAAATACTACTCTACAATTATCATGAAAGTCTCTTGACTGTCGAGTGTCTCTTGAGTGGCTGCACTCAACACAGTGAATTGTAAGATAAGCTAGGATAGTTACATAGTATGAACGGCATAGCAACTGCAAGAAGTGGCAAAGCGACTGTAATCGCACCGGTTGTGGGTTCGATTTCCATGCGATGAAATTAATTATTTAATATTTTTCTTTCCTTGCACTGATAACAAGATAAAGCGCGGCGTTGCGTTTCGCCGCTCAACGTGCAACGTCTTGAAATTCGGCGGAAAGTTGGAAATTAAAAAAAAAACTAATACATACCTGATGAAACTGCACCCCTTCCATATCGCTTACTCTTCACTTTGACTTCACTTTGTGTTTTGTCGCATTCGCAGTTGCTGTTCATACTAAGTCTGTTCATGGGCTCCGTTGTATCTCCTACACAACATGGTGATGGTCCTGCGGGACCCTCCATGCTTTCTGCAGAAAAATATCATAATATAATTAAAATTAAAATATAAAAACGATGAAAAACTAATACTATATAGGAAAAATAAATTTTTATAGTTTTATTACAGTTATTGAAACGCCATTAAATAATATTGTAAAAATAACGTGAGAGAAATGGAACAATAATGGAAGTCAGTTCTTTTTCACAAGATCTTTAACATTAAGTGATATTTATATAAATAAAATGATGTACATAGAATAAAATATCATAACAAAAATACTATTGTAATAACAATAAATTACATTTTCTATATTAACAATTGTATCATAAAATTCAATAGTTTATCTGTACTTTGTATACAAATCGTTAACTAATTGCTAACTGTATACAACAAACAAAATAAACTTACACAGCCAAACTCAATATTAAATAATCTAAAAATGTAGAGATGAAATAATATAATAAAAAAAAGCTAAATATCAAATTCAAGCAGAGCGTCTCACTAGACCAAATGAACTAAACAAGTGGAGATATCAACACGCGATTATATTTGGCACAAATACGTTTACCAAATTTAATAATAAATGATAAGCTAAAATAACATTTCCTATTTTGTGACGCTGACGACAAATCTGACCAAGAAATGGAGCTAAATGCGTTATAATATAAGTCGTCGAAATTGAACGTCACTGGCGAGGTCTTTAAAGACATTGTTCAACTAAATAAAAGATCTACGTCAACGAAAATTATCTATTTTTTTATAGTTAACAGTTAAAATGGCTATTTGCTTATTTATAATCCAGCTATTAGGTAATTTTGTGTTCTGTAGCTAAGTTATCCATTTCGTTGTTTATTTTGCATAAGGAGACAAGATTTTTTTTGCAAGATGCTTCCTTTTAGAGAGGCCAGTTAACAAACAAGTGTCGTGATAGGAGTTTAATAGTATTCAATTTCTTTTAGCATCAACACTTAAATTTCAGTTTGGTAGAGATAGAAAATACGGGTTTCCTCATTTATGTAAACTCTACATGGTGTTATTGATACTCTACTACTGTTTGGGAAAAACTGAGCAAATACATCAGCCATTTGTTGATATATTTGTTAATGTTTTAGGACTTAATTTTAATACGCATTGCAATGTGGCGTATCATGTTTCAGGCCATCAGAGACGAAACTCTTTAGCACTCCATGGATTCACGCATGAGGCCGGAGAGCAATGCCTAGGACTGTAGGCCTCGGGGGCCACTAAATAAACGCTTGTCTTAATACTGGCCTCTTAAAGTTGAACTCTTCTCTTTATTTCAATAAATTTGAAATTAATTGTGCGGCGTTGAGTTCTGCAACTCAACACGCAAGGCCTCCAGAATTCGGCAGAAAGTGGGGAACGGAGTGTCTTAACACTAGGTTCCCTTTGCCTACCCTGCTGTGTGCGGGATACAGCGTGAAGCTGATCTGATCTGAAATTAATTGTAAAAAATAGTAGATATTATAAGGGATCTGATTAATAATTAATCAAAAAGAACAAAGTCACTAAATTATTGTGGTGTCCCAATATTCTTATATACAAGGGGTTCATGAAAATTAAAAAAATATAGACATAATGAAATTACAATTGATATTGTCCTAAAATAAGTGTTACAAAATAATAAGCGCAATAATTATTTAGTATTTTTACCGAGCTTTAGTAAATATTGTATGTATGTAGATAAATGCAAAAAGTATTTATTTATTTAAAAATAAATATGTCAGCAATACTATCAAAGTCTATAATTAACACAAAATGTAAACGCACTGCTAAAAATAATATAGTCTAAGCAAAAGTTACGAAAACAACGCACAGAATGTTATTATGAACTTACACCCTAGTTTAAACAAAATATGACGAAATTTGAAATAATAGAGTAGAATGTAAATAGTTCGCAATTCTCACTGATATGTCGTCATCGCGCGGTGCTGAGCCGCAGGGGGTCAGTTTATCTTATGACATTACTAGTATCTTTCCACAACACCATATATAAACAAATGACCGATAAAGTTAAGATTCTGCATAACAATATGTATGTAAATATTATTTATTACATTAGATATATTATAAATGTTGTGTTCTACTAATTTTTTTTTATATTTATTAGGCTGTATGACGTAACCTATAAGACCTATTTTTTTTTTTATATTAAATGGAATTTATCAGTCGTATTGAATAATTATGCCAAATATCAAATTACTGGACTTTCAAACTGACACGTGTTTGACTGCTAAAAGATAATGAAATTAAGTTGAAATATTTTTTTAAATGCTAAAATTTTATAAGATCACAAGATTTATATTTTATTGAGGCCAGTCGTGTGAAATTAAAGAAGTTAAATTCAAGTCAATACGCAATGCCTCCAGAATTAGGCGGAAAGTGAGGAGCTGACTGTCTTAACACTAGGCTCCCTCAAACCTACCCTGCTACTTGAGGGATACAGTGTTAAGCTGAAAAATAATATTTTATCATGTAAGATACTTTCTCCTGCTAAAGTTACGGTCGTTCTCACCACTATTATATATACCTTGATATAGTCCGACATAACCAGTATTGCGTATGGGAAGCACGCGCGGTAGAATTGCGCAGAACGCGTATTTTGATATCTGCACATAGACGCACTCTCACGCCGCACCGATTCCCCGCGAGGGCTCGCGGGGAATCGGTGCGGCGTGTGGCGGGGCGGTCACAACACTACGGTACAGTCAAGCGCAACGCTGTTAGTTCAATACTATGAAATATTATTATATGATAGCGTCATATATACAAAATAGCGCAGTAAAGCAAATTTATCTAGTAATATTATAATAATTAGTGTGTTAGATTAAGCAACATGCAAAATCAAGTTATGGATAAGCAAATTTAAAATTTTAATAAAGTACTGAATTGTAATTATTATAATGGGGCCACATCCAAGTCTTCATCAATCCAAATTCAATAAAAAAGTAAATATTTTTTTTAATAATGGAAATCGAGGTCTTATTAAATTAATTAAGTTGTTAATGATAGTTTCATCAATACATTTAATTATATTTTTGTTTGAACCGTATATATATATATATATATTTATATATATATATATATATATATATATATATATAAAACAAACAAAAATATAATTAAATGTATTGATGAAGATATCATTTATTAACTTAATTAATTAAGTAAGACCTTGTATTTCTATATATATAGCGTGTGAGCTCGATTGTACTTATAAAGATGTGTGGGTACGAATTTTCTGTAAGGACGTAGCGGTCACACTGACGCACCGTAACACTATTGGCAAAGGGATACCAGACTTTAATTTTTTGTACCTCAAAACAGATTTTTATAATTTACCCAATATTTTTTTAATATAACCTTTAACTAATTTAAATATTGCCAAATAATTCTTTATCCATATTGTATAGTACTGTGTATTACGCATACTTAATATTTATGTTGTACATAGGTGTATATAGTATATACATAAATATCATGTTTTATTAGTTATATAAGCAGAAGTTTAGTTTGAAATGACTCCTGTTCATTACTTAAAAAAAAATACTTTTCAGGCTAGTCTAGTAATATTTAGATATCCTCATAAAATTTTTGCAACAATTATTACATTAGAATATATTAATATAAAAAAAAATTAAAAAATTAAATTAAATTTTTAAAATTTTCGTTTTGTATACTACAACTTAAAGATGATCAGATATTTTAATTATGATTTGTCAAGCGTGGGGTAAAACAACATAACAGGGTAACACTGATCGAACGTTTTCCGCGCATAGGTATTCTGCGCAATTTTACGCGAGTACCTCCGATTATCAATAAGAGTTTAGACGGACTATACATAGACATATTCTAGGTGTTATTTTACTTTCATAAACACAACAAATAAACAAACTTCCTCATCGTAGGCTCACAATATTTACTTATACACATATTTTCACTCATTCTTTAAACTGCCCAAACCAAAGCACATATTATTTTTAACTGTCAAGTATTTCTTAATAATTAATTATTACATTTTTTTTTTATTCTACATTCCTTTAGAATGTCCTGTCAATGCCCTTTAATTGACGACGATTGCGATAGTACAAACATAGGAATGTCTGTTGCACCGATAGTCAATCTTGCTTATATAACAAATTATAACTTGGTTATTATCTAATGATAGACAGATGAAAGGAAAATTTCAATATGATAACTGTAACGAGGTCGTGTTGACTTAAAATAATTATTATATTATTATATAAACTAACTTAAGCGGTTTGTTCGTAATCGGCTGATACTAAAAATGTTGTAGGTTCTAATCAGCGTTGCTAGATTTCCTGAATTTGGAGGGACGTCCCGATTTTTAGCTCAAAAATTAAATATCTCGATCGGGACAGTCATGGTCCCGCGTTTAACAGATTATCCCAAAAACTGTGATAAGTCTTATGTTAATACTTTAATAAGTTACTAATATTTTCATAGAAATACAAATAAGTACATTCGTTAGTAACGTATTATTCTGAAGCCTTAACTACCTTACATATGGTACACCAAAACAATATCGTTTAAGAACAGTGACACAGTGACAGTTTCATATTAATATTTATCACCAAAAGTTTTATTTTTTTATCCCGTTTTTGACGAAAGAATACCGCTTTTTTCAGTAAATGTTCGAATATCCCGCTTTTCACCGATAAAAAATCAGGCGACGCTGGTTATATTCCATGTTATTTGAAATAAAATATTTATTTATAATTAATATATTGTTTTCATTAAAAAAAAACATTTGTTAGAGTGGACTCTAGAGGAGACAAGCCAATGGAAATAGATAAAATCGGTAAAGACAAAATAGTGTACATATTTAAAAATAAAATATAAAACAAATAATACCAATAATAAAAAAAACATTAACAACATATTATATTAGGCAAGTCGTGGCGCAGCGGCACAAAGTGTGACTGTAAAACTGACTGGTTGTGGGTTCGATCCCCACTCGAGGAAATGAAATATTTATTTAAACTTATATTTCCATTTCTTCGCTCTGGTGTCGAGGCAAAGCAGTAGTAGGGATTGGTGCGTTCTGGCTCATTAAATTGATCGCCTTATCAATCAAAATTTTCCGCGGATTTTCTCGCGGGTCGCGGTTTTGATTAATTAATTGACCGCGGATTAAATTGATTACCCCGGATCCGCGGATTTTTTCGCGGCTAGTACCTCGCATTATTTAGTGTCTTTTCATAGAGTAGTGGGGATTGGTGCGTTCTGGCTCATTAAATTGATCGCCTTATCAATCAAAATTTTCCGCGGATTTTCTCGCGTCGCTGTAGGTTTTGAAGAGGATAAGGAGGAGAGGATACTCAAAGCGCTGCGTTAAGTTCTGCCTCTCAACATGCAATGCCTCCAGAATTCGGCAGAAAATGGGGAACGGAGTGTGTTAACACTAGGTTCCCTCTGCCTACCCTGCTGTGTGCGGGATACAGCGTGAGGCTGATTATTTATTAACATACCTATTATATTACATTTTTATAATTATTAAATACATACATACTAATATAAATACAAGGATAGTTTTTATAACTTTTTTACCGTTCTCAAAGACCTTTGCTAACTTACATTATTAGTTAAATTTAATATCACTAGTAAAAACGGATTCTTTGTTATGTAATTAAGATAAGTACAAATATACTTTATGTAATTAAAACGAATATGTATCTATCTAAGACTAATAATGATTATTTTTCTTATAAATTTTAATAGAAGCAAGTGATAGCGCAAGGACGCAAGTGTGTGAAGGTAAACGCGACAGGTTGTGGGTTCGAATACCACTAGAGGAAATGAAACATTTAATAATTTCATTTCTTCGCTCTGATGTAGGGGCAAAGCGGGGCGTTAAGAAACGCCAATCAATATGTATATTATACAGCTATCCTCGATAATTTTTCGATTACAATATGTAGTTTTTGCGATTAGCACGTTTACCCATACAAACTACATCTATACCACTAACAGTGAGAAATACCTATAAAGAAGATTGAGAATAATTAAAAATTTATTAATTTATTTTCCCGGCATCTGGAGATATCGTACATTTAATATTTCTTATCACCTTTTAATAAAACAAGGATATGCAGCAAGTAATCAAAATAATATATTAACGAAATGTAATTGAGCTAAACGCGAAAATATTTATAATGCTGCTTTTACCTAAATTTATAAAAATTAAATAAATAATAATATAGGGAGAAGGCAGCTTTACCTGAGATTTCGCGTATTGTGAGGAGATTCTCCTCTCTGGAGCCCTAGCCACCGATTGCTTGGATCCTTGTCCCACCCTCGGAGGAGTGTTATTTTTAATATTTTTAAACGTATTTTTTATAACAATGAATTTTGAAAAATGTAAAGTTTATTCCTCTTATGTAATAAAAATATATATTGTTAAGGTTAATTTCTTACAACATCAATATAATAAGGGACCTCCAATATAGTTAATAGTATATTATCTGTAATTGTAAGGACCTATTAAATTAACGACAGGCCACACTAAATGGGGCAATAACATATTCCGCCCAAGTCGTTATTGATATCGTATTTGTTTACGTACGAACTGGCACAAATATTATTTTTCACTGACATCCATTGCATCATTCATTATTAAATAAAAATATTTACTTCAAGATATATTAAGTAAGTGTGTTTATATTTTAAATAATTCGTTTGTATTTTTGCCAATTTTTGCTATCTTTTTCCCCATATAGTTGAATGTTCGTTCTTAATCTATATTCTTGTTTTATTAAGAGAAAACGCAACATAGAGGCCTATCACCAATAAGTTATGAATGCTCTCTTGAAGCTCCTAGTACCGAAAGTGAGTATTAAAAAAGGAAAATGTGCCAATGGTCATAGAGACTTTTTATAGAAATACTTATTTTATACAATAATAATTATTACCAGTATAAAATTTATTAGATTGATAATATGCGACTTTTGTAAAATTAATTTATCTGTTGGTTAAAACAAAAAAATATATTACATAGCGGTTGATATCTTTAACATATGAGTCGCTGGAGAGGATGAGGAAACAACCCTTGTTAAATATTATGTAGTTACTATTTTAAACTATAAGTTTATATATGGTTAAGTAAATAATAATGTATATCCAGTCTTTTCTTATCTTCCACAGATTTATGTAAACTACTTGAAAAAATTTTGCTAATGAGATGATGATTCAACAGGACTTATTATTTCATTAACACTTATAGGACAATAAGGATGAGAGAATATAATTAGAGAAAGCATATAAACTATTAATATAAAATTATATTTAGAATTTTACATCCATCTTCCTCTTTAACGAGGTAGGAATAAAAAATATAATATCCAGTCACTCCATTCTCCACATACAATTATTTAGACAAATTTATGTTTTTTATTATTATATGCAAATGCAAACATTAATAATTTAAAATTGAGTGATCTAATCAAAGATTCTCTAAAACATGGGCAATGGAGAAACATTAATTATATAAATTACCTTATAGAATTGCACTATACTTGCAAATCAAAGAATTAAATCTGAATAGAAAAAATATATTTATGTTAGAATGGTGATTATGTAATAAAATTATATATTAAAATTTAAATATCATTAGAAAATTTATTTAAAAGATTTTATATTACAGTAATTTATATACACATTCAAAAGACATGTATTTCTGTGTGAATCTAAAAATGTAAGCAAAGTAATCCAATAACAATATGTAAAATTTTAATGCTTATTATTATCTCACATATTTTGTGCGTAAAAGTGGAATCAATGATTTTTAAAAAATCAATTAGCATAGATCATATATTAAATTTTTTAAATTTTAATTTATATATATAGAATAAATAAAAAAATAAATTTATATATATAGATATAAATAGATTAAATTTCATTTAGGTGGAAGGTTTCATTTTAAATATAATTGACTGTATGATACAGTCAATTATATTTAATAATGTTTTTTCTATTAACTCTGTTAAAAAGTAAGAAAAAGTACTTTTATAATATAGAATCTAACATGTCTTTTTTTTATTTAAAATCAAAATTATATTGATTTAATTAATATTTTTTTTAAATTGCCACTCTGTAATAAGGTTTGATGGGCAAAAAAATATTCTTAAAAATTTTATTTATTAGTTTTTAAACATAATTATAGTGCACTTTTCATATAATTGATTAGTATTGCCTAATATTTTATAAAATTAATAAAAAAATATGACATAATGAATATCTGGGCAAGTCTAAAAGAGGCTATATCAAAGTACAATATAAATAAACAATGAATGAAATCACCATCCAAATGAACAAACAGACGTTTGTAGATCATAAATATAGATACAAAAAGCCATATTAAGACATCCAATTTAATAATTAATTGACAATTCTGCGCAAAAACCACACCATGTGGACATTACAGCGAGTTAATGAAATATAACCGCAACAGTTACAAAATGTACATAATGCAAAACTAATGCTTATGAAATAGAAGTTATCAAATTTCGTCGTGTTATAATTTTATTTACTTTTTGCCCTAACCTTAAATCAGCTGATTGGTCTTATAATTTTTTTTAATAACAAAATACCATGCACTTACCTTAGATAGGAAGATTAGATTGTGCACAAATATAACCGGGTACTGTTTCTGTTAGTTACTTTATAAAAACAACAACTTCAGAGAGGAAGCGTAGCGGAGCGACAAGTATCAAGAAATAATTGAATGTCTATACATAATTTGAATTTGAATTGAAAGAAACTTGCGCGTGCGACTGAGCTAGCGATTTGAGTGACTGAAATGGCTACAGATGTACTGCGACTAAGACTTTCTGATCTTTTTATTTTTTATTCCTGAATTAAATAATTATGAACATAATATATTTTTTGAAGCTCAACCTCAACCAAATTCGAGACATTGTGAGTTGAGTGGAGAAACTCAACGCCCCACTTTGTCTTACAATAGTGAAATGAAAATAATTTATTCTCTGAGTGGAAATCGAACCCAAAGGCCACAGCTATTGGGATTACGATCAGATATTTTCTCATTGTGACACAATTGCCTCAATAGAAATTTAATTATCATTTATGAAATTGATGAAAACACTAACAAACAAACAAAACTAAATCAAAATCTGTTCATCAGTTTGGGAGCTACGATGCCACAGCCAGACAGCTATGTCCACATACGCACATATACCAACTTACAGGTACGTCAAACTAATAACACCAAAGGGACTGCCTTCATCGATATTTAAAAACAAAAGTAGAAAATACATAATAAACTTAATTTTACAAAAAATCACAATCATATTGAGTTATTTAAGCAACATATCAGTCATTATACTACTATTATTAACATATTTCTTTCCAAGTATCAAAATTAAACAATACACGACCCAACAAGTTGTTATCAAAAGAAGCTTAGCCGTCAAACAAGTACGTAGTAAAGCACGTGGTCGTTTCTGATGCTGGTCTATACTTTATAAAGGGCACCCACTGCACACCGGACCTGACGCGCCACACCCACTGTCCCAGCAACCCGTTTATAATAAAACAATAAATTAATTATTGAGAAAATGTCCTACCCGAAGGAAGGTAAGTCTTTTATATTGTATAACCCGACTAAATTATATTAGCATCCACTATAAATAATACTGCTATGAAGGTACATGTTTTGCATTTTGACGGCTTACTACCGGCTCATAATTTGCGTATACGCAGTCCAAATATTTGTTTATGGCCTTGAATTAAAATGATGATGGATCCTTTTTGGTTAGTCCTTTATTGTATAGTCTATAATTTAATGTATGATGATAATTTTAAAACCTTGATCTTTAAGTGATAAACCATAGTTTGTTTTTTTACTAAGTAACTTGAAGAATTTAAGTTATAAAGTAGTACTTATTTAAACTACTTTTTAATACATAAGTTTGTTTTAGATTATACTACCTAGACATAAATTAAAAAAAATGTTTATTTTTTATATTTTTAATATCAAATCTTAAATAAAATTTATTATTATTATTTTTTTTTTACTTTTGTAGTTGGCGGCTACAAACTCGGTAACCTTCTTATTGAGGGTAAAACCAAGCAGGTATTCGATTTACCAGAAAATCCCGGAAACTGTCTTCTCTTGAATAAGGACAGAATAACTGCTGGCGATGGCGTCAAGGCACACGACATGGAAGGCAAAGCAGCTATTTCAAACCAGACAAACGCTAAAGTCTTTGAAATTCTCAAAGCTGCTGGTAAGTTTTTTTGCTAATAAAATAATATTTTAGCTACTACGAAATTTTACAATGTTTTAATTAATGGCGAAAGAGAAAAATATTGTTTTTATCTATCTCTGTCTACAACAGGGGTTCCCAACCTTTTCTTGATCAAGGACCACTTTTATATCATTCTTGGTAACAGGGGCCACTATGCATATAGGTATAATAAAAATTTACTGTGATAATTAAACAGAAACTTTGCCTCACCATACCCAGTCACAAAATTAAAATCGTTCGCGGACCATATTTAAGCTTCTGCGGACCACTGGTTGGGAACCACTGGTCTACAAAGAAATGATATTATATTCAATCTAATGTTTTAAACGGTCATTAATCATGACAGGGTATAAATTTACTTTAAAATATTTAAGATAGTAGGATCAATCCATTAAAAGACTTAAAGAGTTTTAAGCCAGGTTTACACTACAATGCCAGTCACGGTTCGTTCTCGTTCGATCTCGGTCTGTTGAAATATGCTTATAAGAGAAATAATGCGAGTATTCATACTATCGTTCTGATCAATTTCTTATACAATCATGCATATAAGAATATTTTTAATGTTAACATATTTAAACAGACTGAGAACGAACGTGACGTGACACGAAAGTGACACACTATAGTGTGAATGTCCCCTTAAAGTATAACGATAAACGCCCAATATTAATAATCTATCTCCAACGTCAATCTTCGATTGTTTCATACATCTATCCAATCTCTAGATTGAAAAATGTGCAAATAGCACAACGTTATCTATTAAAAATTAAAAGTTTTAATGACGAATTTGAATTTATGTTCTTTTTAAATCGAATATATAAAAATATTTTTAAAATTGCGTTTTAAATTTTATTTTATTTTATCCTAAGCAAAATCTAAAAAATATTTAGATGAATAATATCTAATCTAGCGCGATTGAATGTTCAAGAGACTATTTTAGTTAAATTTAAAATTTGTTTGTCGTTTGAATAGTGTTTGCTGAAAAAATTAAAGAGCATGTAACTTTCATTTTAACCTATTTTATTTATAGTTTCATATGATATATTTCGATTGGTTTATGCTACTTTGCTCTGATAAGAAATTATTACTTAGTTTATAAATGTTATAAAACTCTGTACGAGTTTTATAAATATAATAATATTTAAAATATTCTGTTGATTTCCATGACCTCAGATGATAATATAACTCATGATAAATTCTTATACGTAACTATTATGAAATATTCGCGATACTTGAAATCATATTTTTATTATAGATACGAAATCTTGGTGTCAAATGGACTCTGGTCATTTTGATTACGGCAGATTCTGACCTTTAATTGATTAGCATTCATAGCAAGACTTGGTTAAAATTAAACTTATAAAGATGAACGATGGCTTTTTTGGATATTTCAAATACAAAAAGAAATTATATTATGATGTACTTAATTAAATGTACTATATCAATTTATTATACTCTCTAATTGTTTTTGCTGAAAATATTTATTACTTATGCTGCCAAGGTTTGTCTTGCTTTTGTTGTTGATTTTAAAACTTTTAATTACATCGCAGTATTTTATAATAAAATCAATAACGCATCTTAATAGAAATATTTATAAATTATGATTATTAATTTTTCTAGGTGTTAAAACTTCTTTTGTAAAGATCGCTTCACCTACTGCGTTTATTTCAAAGAAGTGTGATATGGTCCCCATTGAATGGGTAACAAGGCGTTTAGCAACAGGATCCTTTTTAAAACGTAACCCTGGAGTACCTGAGGGACACCGTTTCACTCCGCCAAAGCAAGAGACCTTCTTCAAAGATGATGCTAACCACGACCCGCAATGGTCAGAGGAACAAATCATCTCTGCTAACTTCAACTTTAACGGTCTTCTTATTGGTGAGTTAGTTAGTTATTGATTGTTATAATATGATAATTATTATTTAGTATTTATTATCAAATGAGTAACGAATCTTAATGATGTGCTCAGTCTATTATAATAACAAAATAGCTTTAAAAAACCCCAAATGGATATGAATGTCTCAACAGTTTTTCCGTTTCCAGGAGGCGCGGGTTCAGATCCCGCTAAAATTCCCCCCGTTCAAATTTTTATACGTTTTCTAAATAAGTACAAAAATGCTTTCTATTTTTTTAAGTCCCTTTATCCATTTCCCTCTATCCATTGCAAGATTTCAAAAATATTCTTGAAAACTGCATTTAAATCACTTTGCTTACCCTACCTGTTCCTGTGATTGGTGTGTACAAATACACATATAAACAGACAAACATTTACAATCAATATTTTGGGTTTTTACGTTGATAAATGCTAAATTATTTCTCATATATCAGATAATGATCAGTTACCTTTTTATTTTATGTATTGATTGATTATAAAGATGTAAAACCGACTGGTTGTGGGTTCGATCCCCAAGCGTGGCCTTGATGTAAACTATTTTGATACAATTTGAACATAACATTTTAAACATTTTACAATGTATATTAATAAAGAAAGAAAAAAGTAACACAAATTTATGTACTATCTTATTTTTATCTTTCACGTGATTTTCAGGTCAAGATGAAGTAGACTATATGCGTAAAGTTACAATATTGGTCTTTGAAATTTTGGAGAAAGCTTGGGCCCTTCGTGATTGTGCTCTTATCGATATGAAGATCGAGTTCGGTGTTGACTCTGACGGTAATAACAGTCACATACATTTTTATCTCTTTCTTTTAGATTTATGGTGTGTGTGTGTACCCCACGTATCAGGGCTCCCGTATTATTTTCAATGGCTGTTCGCCAATTTCCACTCAATTTTCGAGGCATCACGTCTTATGTGGCGGAACTCTACGCCGCATTTGTTTTATTACCAGAGTGAGATAATGAAAATAATTTATGCCCCTGAGTAGGAATAGAATCCACGATGCGCCGTTTTTACAATTACAAGCCGTGCTGTCTACTGACGGCCTAATTCTAATTCTTCTTTTCTTGTCTAATTATTTTAACTCAACTCAATAATCTTAACTTAACTTTCAATTTTAACTCTTTCTTGTTTTCTAGGCAACATCCTTTTGGCTGACGTAATTGACTCAGATTCCTGGAGATTATGGCCATCCGGTGACAAGAGACTGATGGTAGACAAACAGGTACTCCAGATTTAAAAATATCAAAAATCATATGTTGCGTTTCATTTTTCAAATTATCTAAAATTTATACTTTTTTTTCAGGTGTACAGAAACCTCGCAAATGTAACAGCAGCCGACCTTGATAACGTAAAACGTAACTTTGCTTGGGTTAAGGATCAACTAGACCATCTCAAGCCTAACATTCATCACAAAGTTGTCGTCTTTATGGGCTCCCCCGCTGACCAAGAGCACTGCCAAAAAATTGCTAAAGGTATGTATTGATGATTATTTTTATGTTATTATATTGATTAAAAGAAACGTTAAATTAATATTTCAATTTATTGTTTTTAAAATATTTATTGATTTTGTTAGTTCATTCAGAGATTGAAAAACGTGTAAGTGGTAATAAAAAAATCTTGGCCAAAATAAAACATGCAAAACAGCGCAGATTTTTTTGCTTCTAAAACTAATTATCTATGAACTTTTAAATAATTTTAATTAGTAATGGTAGAGATTGCTTGAAGCAATAAGACCTCCTTCGCATACGTGTTTTTTTCTTTTTTTAAGTTATGTTGTTCATTTTATATATTTCTTTGTTTTACGTGTGCAATAAAGTTTATTCTATTCTATTGTATTCTAAATATTGCAAATACTGGTAGAAAATGATTTGTATATGTACATATTTGTATTTTAAAAAATTAAATAAAAATAAATAAATATTTTCAGCTGCACGTGAACTTGGCTTGGACGTAGATCTACGTGTTACCTCAGCTCACAAGGCCACAGAAGAAACCCTTCACATTATGCAGCAATATGAGGATACCCATGGTGCCTTAGTTTTTATTGCAGTCGCTGGAAGATCTAATGGTTTGGGACCTGTTTTGTCTGGCAACACTTCGTACCCAGTTATAAATTGCCCACCGCCTTCCGATAAACTCGTACAGGTAATTATTAATTACTTTTAGTGTGCTAAATAAATTCGTTGTCAATAAAAAACTAAACTAGCTCCACGCTTTATTCCTAGTGGAGTAGTCAGAGAGAACGGAGCGCCAAACGCTACGGTCTCTACATACTACTACCTTTTCAGACATGCCCTCCGGGGGGTCCTCATGCTTTTTACGTGACCTTCCTCCAGTGTCTTTGATACTGTGTTTTCAAAGGTCAACCGAGGTGTACTGTAACCCTACCACTCTTACCGCTCAATCTCGTTGTCAATATTTTACTATATTCTTTTTACGAGTAATATGGGGCCGTTCAAGTATTACGTAAGCACTGTAGGGGGGCGGGGGGGTCTTGGGTTTGCTTATTTTTGATGACATAGGGGAGGGGAGGGGGGGGGGGGGTCAATAATTGCAAAAAAACTGCTTACGTAATACTTGAACGGCCCCTATTTTAGAATATTATCTTCTACAAATTCTTTTAATATACATAGAACTATTTTACAATCTTTGAAAAAATAGAAAAAAAGCGTCTTCCAATGGTGGAATAAGAGTCAATGTTTTTTATGGATAGGGATTAGGAGTAAAATCTGCTCATGATACACATCGTCTCGAGTAATGTTTCCTGCAACCGGTTGTTTATCCAACAGCTAAGCGATACTATCTTAAGATGTAAGCGATAATATCTTGCTAAGCGATAATATCAAGGCTTTAGAACATTATCGTAATTATAAAATATAATTCAGCACAAATTATAACTTACTTTTTCTTTTACAGGATATCTGGTCATCTCTATCGGTACCATCTGGCTTGGGTTGTGCAACTGTCATTTACCCCGACAGTGCAGCCCTCATGGCAGCTCAAATTATAGGATTACAAGACTATCTTGTATGGGCCCGCCTTAGAGTAAAGCAATTGGAAATGGCCGCCGCCCTTAGAGTAGCTGATAAGAAACTTAGAAACCTTAAAGTCTAAATGCTTTTATTTCATTAAATAGTGATCTTATTGTTAACTGTCTGTGTGCAGTATTTGATGAAATCATAGAAATAGATTTTATATATTTTAAATTTAATTTGGAAATATCACATTCCATCAAACGTTTTAATAAAATCTGTTTTTTTAATCATTTGTTGTTTTACTTTAGTAAGATTAGATAAATACATGCTAATTACATTAAAATTTTTGCAATTTACTAACTTCATTTTAACATTAATTTTTTAAAAAAATCTGGGAAAAGTATCAACATTATTTATTATTGTTTATTGTGTAGGGCTCACTATACTATTTAGAAGACTAAGTAGTGAAAAATTCCGTTATACATTTTATAGTGATTACAATTTTAAAACTGCTCTTATGGTAAGATTAAATTAAAATATTAGCTGCCTGGCGTACCGTATATAATCATAATTGTTCAAGCAGTATATGACAGCGATTTGCTGGCAACACTTTGCTTATTACTAAAATGTCACTGTCATCTATCTTTCAAAGAAGTCGTATCGCTGTGAATTGCGGTATATATAGTGTAAGAATATCTAAAAGGTTTATTTATACACACAAAATGAGTGAGAAACCAGCAGAACATGTAAATACAAATGGCTTCGAAACTAAAACACCGTTCCTAATTGGGGTTGCTGGCGGTACCGCCAGTGGCAAGGTCAGTAGAGATACCACACAATTATTGATTTTTGTATTGATTTTCTTTCTATAAAAATGTTACGCAACTCAGCATTGCGGGACATAAATACGTATATACTTTACTTGTACGCTTATTTTAAGATTCATATTTTAGAAGAAATATATATTATTTTACAGTAATGTGCTCTAACCTCGATTAACATGCGCATTCATCCATTGTTTACAGAAAGGGTTCAAATAATTTTGCTATACTCTATTTGTGTTAAACTAAAACGGTCAATAACTGAGAATGAAGTCAACGAATTTTTAATTACATATATAATTATGATTTTTTTTTAAATATTTTACTGATAATGTAAATAACATTACACTTAACCTAGATAAATATATATTATGATTGTTTGAAGATAAAGTTATTATTTTTGTTCTGGTTCTTTTACTTTCAACAATAATGATATTCATAATAAATTTATAACTTAAATTTATAACTTATTATGAATATCATTTTTGTTTGTTGTCAAGGAAAAACAAAATAATATTAATACTTTATTTTTGATAATAGGTTTACTTATTATTTCAATTATATAAGCATACAATAACTATATAATAAAATAGCAACAGATATTGATAATTTTTTATTAAAATATGTTTTGTACAATGCAATTTTTATATAATTTTAATATTTTTTTATTTGTAAATATAAAAGTAAAATGATTATTGTTGAATGATTTTCTTTTGAGTAATGAAAAAAAAAATATAAAAACACTGTTACACAAAAGTTTTAAAATAATTATGAAATAATATACAAAATACAGTATTTACTTTTTTTAAATTTTGCAGTTACCTAGTGCTAAGATACTCTATTCTCTTCTTTCCACTCAATTTCTGAGACATTGTCTGATAGAATGCAATATTGCACTTAGTCTTATTACCAGAACAACAATATGAAAATAATTCATTCCCCAAGTGGAACCCACAACTGCTGCATTTAGATGCAGATGTAGTGCTGCTGTGCCACAGTGGCTATTTACTTAGCATTTATAGATAATTAATTACCATAACATTTAGTTTATCTTATCTACATAGTTATTACTGGTATCTACTTAGCTATTTATGTCTTATATACTTCAATATGTGTTTGTTCATTCTAATAAATAAATGGGGATAATAATCATCTCAATTAAAGTAATAATATAATGTTAGTTTGAAACAAAAAATAACAATCTAAGTGGGACTGTGGCCTGGAGATGTGAATTCGATTATTATGAATTCGATTTGCACTTAGAGTAGTGAATCAGCTTCATACTACTAGTCTAGTAGGACAAAAAGCTTTGAGTTAGAAAGTAGAATAGGTTCTCTTTGCCTACTCTGCTACTTGCATATAAATACTTAAATATATAAATATGTTAGTTCTACTTCTTTTGTAAAAGAAAAAAGTGAAGAAATTAAGTTCATGTAACTAGGATGTGTGTTAACATAACTTTCTTGCTAGATACAAATTCAAATCCTGCAATAGGTGTTTTAATGTTAATTATACATATTTAAATATTTGTGTTTATTTTTGTCATTATGTTAAAAAAAAACATTGAAATAGTCAACAGTATGCCAAAGAATTATGGAGAAGCTGGGTCAGCAACACAAAGAGCAGACTGAAAGGCGAGTAGTGTGCATCAGTCAAGATTCCTTCTATCGCACTTTGAAACCATCAGAACGACTCAGAGCTGAACGTGGACAATTCAATTTCGACCATCCTGATGCCTTTGATGATAAAAAACTACTTGCTATTCTAAAAGATATACTGGCTGGCAAGAAAGTTGAGGTTCCAGAATATGATTACATTACAAACTCCATTAGGTAAGGTATATTTTTTACTAGCTTTTAATTCATAATTTTCCTTTTTAGGGTTCTGTCCCTTTTAAGAAAAAACAGAACTCTTGTAAGATCACTTTGTTGTAAGTCTGTCTGTATGTCAGTCAAGAGACTTTATCTCAGTAATGCTAGGAGATATCAAGTTGAAATTCAAACCATATACTCAGATCGACGGCTTCATGATTTCCTGACAAAAAACATATTTCTACATTTACTTAAAAAAAGATATGGCTATTTATAGAGCAAAAAACGCCTATTTCGACACTATAAAGGGAATGAAAATGAATAGGGTATTTTCGGTTGATCTAGAATTATAAAATTTGGCAGCTAGTATCTACAGACAGTACTATAATAGTTCAGGAAAAAATCTGAAAGCTACATTTATAGCCGTAAAAGGGAGGCAAAATTTAGTATTAAAGCCACTACTTTAAGTGAGATATCAAATGAAAGGGCTCTGGTTAAGCTAAGCTGAAATTGTAGAAAAAGCTCGAAACCTCCAATTTCTGAACGGAGCCTTCGGTGGGCGAGCCCGACTCGAGCTTGTCCAGTTTTTTATGTTGAATGCAGAACAAAGTCGATCTTAATTTCCGAACACTTAGCGTACGTTGAGAGATTTTCTTGATAGTCTTGCCTCTTTACATAAAGAATGAGAATTTACATTTTATAAATCTATAATACTTATGGTGTCAATACTATACATTTCTTGAAGTAATGATTGCGTAATATAATATCTAATATATTGTATTTTTAAAGATCTTATTGTTCCGACACGCTATTCCCCACATTTCAAAACATTGCGTGTTGAATGGCGGTACTCAACTGTGCGCTTTGTCGGTCACTCAAGGACAATAAATAATTGTTATACAAAGTCCAGTCCAGAGTAAATTTTTTTAAGTAGCCTTACGGCTACTTAAAAAAATATATTCTAATGTAATATTGCTCGAATTCATTTCAATTCGATTTCGAATTTCCTATCATTCAAATATATGCCTTTTTCTTTATCTATAATTTTTAGCTATTTTAAAAAGACTAACTAGGATCATGGCATAGAGCAACTAATAGGCCGTTTGTGGTTTTAACGATTTTCTCAAACTCCAAATTAAATTACAGTATTTCCCATCCAATTCCAAGTGGATTCCAACCCACAACCATCGTGGACTACATTCGGACACTGACCCATTGCGCTATATAGACTTTTTAGCTTCACGCTGTATTCTGCATGTATTGGGGTAGGTAGAGGGCAACCTATCAACTTAGTGTTAATATACTCCGTTCCCATTGAGATGCATTAGTTCCCCTACTTTCCGCCGAATTTTAGAGGCGAAATTCAAGAGAGAGTTAGATAGCGTGTTGAGGAGCGGAACTCAAATAAAATATTCCATATATACTCTCATTCTCAATGTTGGTGTTTGTCCTTAACAGCCATCGCTCTCACACTATCTACCCTGCTGATGTTGTGCTCATTGAAGGCATCCTCGTGTTCTACTTCCCGGAGGTCAGGGAACTGTTCCACATGAAACTCTTTGTTGATACTGACTCAGATACCAGGCTTGCTAGACGAGGTATGTGAAAAATGTTTTTGAAAAATTGCGTGGCGGGTGGCGGAACACCGCGTTGCACTTATCAGACCAGTGTGAAATAATAATTGTTTTTTTTTATATTTCAATTTCATTGTGTAGAAATTGAACTTATAATTTACTAAATATAATTAGCTTCAGCATGTGGGATACAGGCTGAAGCTGATGCAGAGCTGATGCTGAGCAGCACACAGCAGAATAGGCAGAGAGAACCTAGTGTAAAGACACTCTGTTCCCTAATTTTCGGCGAATTCTGGAAGCATTGTGTGTTGGCTGGCAGAACTCCACGCTGCACTTTACCTCGACACAATAGATTTTTTCTCAAGTGGGGATCACACAACTACTATACAACGAACCACTTAGTTCCCGAGATTAGCGATTTCAACCAAATAGACATATTTTTTCATCCTTAAAATATTACCTTTACTAATATTTATTAGTATAGATTTATAGAAGTATAGATTACATTTGAAATTTCAGTACCACGTGATATAATGGAGCGTGGGCGTGACTTGGAGCAGGTCCTCAATCAATACATGAACTTCGTAAAACCGGCTTTTGAGGAATTTTGTTTGCCAGTGAGTTTTTAACATAAATTATTTATTTAATTTAATATAAGAACTTTAAAGATTTGTTTGTTTATTAAAAATTTTATAATCCTGAAATTTTTATAAATCTACATTTTATTACAATTATTTGAACATAAACCACAAGTTTAAAGTTCAAGTTCAAGAATTTATTACATTTATATAATTATGTGAAAAATAAATATCAATACTTTTGTTTTCAGACAAAGAAGTTTGCTGATGTCATCATACCTCGCGGAGCAGACAATTTTGGTAAGTCCTTTTTAATATTTTTATATGTATTATGTCTCTTGTATTTTTTAATTTATAGTAATTGCTCTAGGTTTCTCCTACTGTATTTGGGATATAGCGTGAAACTAAAATAAAATTAATGTATCTTTAAAAAAACATATCATTTTAGTATAGGCCTTCTACCCTTAAACTAAGCTTACAAACCCATATATAAGTGTAACTATCTACAATAACACACAGTTTGTCATTTGTCACTCAGTAAACGTAATAGCATCAGCAAAAAATATATAACAAATCGCCTTCGAAAAGGAAACGAGTTTACCTGAAATCGACATTAAATGATTTTGATTAGTCTGTTTTTAAAACTGTTATATCATTTCCAGAATTTAATGAGATGCCAACATTAAAATTATGTGCAAGTTTGGTCTGAAAAGAAAAAAATTGACCCCTGTATAGGAAATATTAAACATTACATACAATTATAATAGGCATAGACAAAAAGATATTTTGCTCTTATATACTTGTAATATTTATTTATTATTTTTTTTATATTTTTACTGATGCTATTTTTATGTCATTGTGATAACCTATTTGCACGTGTTTGTAAGTTTAGTTTTACATCGATTGCCTATAATATTAATATATAATTTATGATTTTATTTTTTAAAATGTTTTTTTAAATTTATATAACAATATATTTTTACTATTATTACATTATATTGTATTACAAAATCTATTATACGACTTTAAAATATTAATTTTCGCAATAAAACATTAGTAACGTACATTTACGTACATATTATCCAGATTTAGATTAGGATAGATATATTGTCCAAATGCCGTTTCAGAAATAACTACAATAATTTTAGAAAATTATATTGACAGTTAAGATATTTCGTTATTTTATTTACTATAAATGTTTTATGTGTGACTAGTGACATACACGCGGTCTCGTCCGCTTAAACTCATTGTTATATTATATAACATTTTTACATAAATTTTAGCCTATGTGTAATTCTGATGAATGACATATATATTTTTAAAGTTTCATCTAAATCTGTTTAGTAGTTTTAGCTTGAAATTGGAACAAACATCCATCCCTGCAAACTTTTACATTTATATTAGCATGATTAACAGAATATACAATAATGACAACTTGATCAAACACAAAACACATTTTATTATTTATTATTAGTCCTTATATTTTACAATAACTGATCTTAATCTGTAACATAATTATATCAAATTATGAACAATTACAAAAAAATACACATTTTTCAAAGATTTGGGTAGCTAGCTATATTTTATATTATAATCTGTATAAACGAAGAAGTTTCTAGAATATTAAGAATTGTATACTCCACGAAGTTTTATCAAGGTAAGTGTATACAAAGGTGATAGCCACTGCAATAAGCGTGTCCCACAGTTCGAATTCTTCTTGCAGCGGCTATACCTTGAGTAGCTGCTCAAATACTGACTTTATTTATATTTTAAATAAAGTCCATTTTCCCTTGTTGCAGTGGCTATTGATCTTATCGTGCACCATATATGGGACATAATGTATAAGAAGCGGGAGGTCCATTGTAACGGACATTTGGAAGTGGAGGAGACTAACGGGAGGCGAATGTCGGGAAGCTCCGAAGACACGCTCAGTCGATAGCTTTCAAAAAAATGGGGGTGGGGAAGTGACCTAATATTAAGGAAAAGGTGACATTAGTTTTTGATGTAATTGATTGATGTAAATTTTTCTATTTTTTTTTTTTGTAACAATTTGAAGTATGTATTGAATAGGTGGTGATGAGAGTGTTAAAAATTGTATTTTTTGTATCAATTGGTCAGTAAATTATGTTATGTAGAACTATTTTAAAGAAAGAGAAACTAAATAAAACAAACAAAAATGTGGACTTAGTCTTATTACTACTATCAATTATTATACAAGTTGATTGTATTAGACAATGTTTCAATGATAAAGAAAAGGAAAAAAAATCGATTTAATGCTTCATAAGACATGTATAGTTGTACAAGTTGATATCACTTTAACTGATAACTTTAAAGTTAGAAATAGTTCTGCTAAATACTCTACAGCACTCTATAAATAATTCAGAATTCTCTTTTTTTTAACAATCGGCTTAGATTTGACAAAAAATTAAGATAAATGAAAAATGGTCACTCTCATTGCTAATATATAATTTCATAAAAATAGAATAAGTTCATAAACATAATGTAAAACTTTAAAATTAGGTCACTTTACTACAACAAATATTCATACATAACTGGCTTTTCAGATTAAATAACGAATATATGAAGATTGCATTTAATTAAGCATATATTTACTTGCCTCTATTTTCATTAGTACACAAAAAAATATATAATTTACATATATTTTATATAAAACAGAAAAAAGGAAACTAATACTTTTTTTCTATCGACATATGCATGTGTTATATAATATAATTGAGCATAATATTATACACATATTTATTATTAGTTATTAGATATAAAATTGTATATATAAGCTTTTTTTTAATATGTATATTAGTACAGTTTAGCTTAGTATTAACAAATATCTGACGAGGTTACAATTTTTTTAAATTTTTGTTAAAAATACAACTTCAGTTAAATAAATATCATCAAATATTTAATGATTTTCAACTGAAAAGTCAGTTATAAAATTTGCCCCAAAACTGTATGGTCTAAATTCCTTTTGTGTTAAGTAATCTCTTTTTTCCAAACATTTGTATATAACAAAAAATGAAAAACATGTATGCAACAAAAAACTACTTTGAGGCTAGTGTTGCCATATAATTTTAAAAATATAAAATAATAAAAAATGGATTACATGTTAACCATAGAACTCTGTTTATATTTAGGTATTAAAAGTGTTATTCTACATAAGTGTAGAATAAACAATTATAACATTATTTATGCAAAGTATGCACTAATTCGTCTGGCAACACTAATTTTCATTCTATATATATTGAACGTTTTTACTTAATATATTCTTGAATTTAGGTATATTTGTGAGGGGCTATATATAAATTACGTCCACACGTTAAAAGTGTGGGCGCTAAATTTAATGACATTACACTTCAAAATATAATGTACAAACGGATTTGATGTTTTAGTTTATAATTTTCAGCTGTAACATAAGTGACGTGGACACAATTTAGGGGGGGGGACTAGGAGGGGGGAAGGGGGGGAATTGGATGTCTAAAAATCATAAAATTCGGGTGACGTAATTTATAGATGGCCACTAATTATATTTGACAAATGCTTAATTTTTTTTAATAAGACTTAACGACTGTTTATGCAACATTTAGTACACATGTGCGCAGTAACTAATGTTAGCGCAAATCTTTAAAGGAATATGATTTTTTTGCACAAATTTTACAAAGGAAATATGTAATTACTCAAAACTTTAAGTTCCTTAAGAAATTTTAGAGGGTATCAAAAAGGTATAAATGTTGCCTGACTTTAACAAAGAAAACAATTTAATTATTTTTTTACTCCACATGTGTACTAAGTTACAAAATATTTCCTTTAGACTTTATTATTCTTAATTATTATGTAATTTTTAACTGCTAAGTAAATGTTGTAGGTATTAAGATTAAACTAAACCCTACTTAATGAGGAAGTAAAAAATTGGTCTAATAAAAAAACTACAATCATTTTAAACTCTATTATGAAATATTTAAAATTATATTTGTTATTATAAAATATTCAAAATTATGTAAAATTTTAAATTTAATTTTTATGTTTGTTTATGTGTGGTTTATTCTTTTTATCTACGATTACTTGACACTGAAGTTAACATATACTATTATATTATATAAGGCTGATAAAAAGCGTAGTATTAGATATAGATGGTCGGGTTATTAGGAAAAAACTTTACAATAACAAATTAATAGAAAAATTAAAAAGGAAATTTCCATTTGGTTGAAAGTATTTAAAATTGCAGGCAGACACAAAATGAGTATATTTCTTATCAATAAATCAAATATATCAAAATAGAAGATCTTCATGATATCAACTATTGTAATGTTTTCTTGTCTATGATATAATATATATTTTTTTTAAATTTAAAACTATACTACGATAGTTGATTGGCAAATAAATATATATAAAGTAGTTGAGTAAATGAAATAATAATAGATTAATTATGAGACTTTGTAACATTATCTCTTAGTTTGTACATTGTACATAATAAGGTCTGCAAAAAAGCTAGACTTTCCAATACTACTTTTACTACTACAATTAAACATTATACACAATTATACAAATAAAGTTATAAACTGAAGTTATTCTGAGCTAGTATACAAAAAGTGTGTCAAAGCGATACCATCTTAACGTGAATATTCTGATTATTTGTTTTTTAAACTATTTATATGCATTTATGTATTTTAATTATATAATCTTCCAGATTTTTTAAATGCATTTTAATATTTAAACGTAAGCTGCACAAAAAAAAATTAAATTGATTAATTCTCTGCTTTAAAAAGCAATTATTGCAAATAATAATTATTATTATGAATTACTTAACTATCGGCTAAATTGTTGTTTTTTAAATGTAATTTTTGCAAGACATAAATAACACATCACCAGACAGCCAATTTGACTTGTCTCACTTAATTTACTATTATAGTAGGTAAAAAGAATCTATTAAATATAACGTTTTCTACGGTATATGTAAACGAGAAATGGATTCATTTGATTCCGTTTTCACCACCAAATTTAATTTTGGCCAAAACGATCCGAAAGAATCTACACTTATACGATCTCCATCCGAATTCCGCTAATTATATGTGATAAAATTAAGTGAAAATGTAAAAAAACTAAATTAAAGTTAAAAATAAAATAAAATTATAAAAAAAAAATAGTAGTTAGGATATTATTAATGATGAAACTACATAGTATCATACAAATATTTTTTCAAGAATGTATGGCAAAAATTTAATCTTCTTGTATCCATTTTAATCATCATTCATGACAGCTTGTAAATCATAAACAAAATCGCGAAAACCTACGGTTTGTAACATTAAAAGTACTATTGAGAAAAAAGTTTGCAAAAGTTTCTAAAAAACCATTAAAAGTTTACCAAAGTATGTTTAAAATTATGCTAGTAATAATTAAATATATATATTTTCATTTATTATATAAATCAAGTAAATTGATTTGAAAATATTACAGAAATCAAATATGTTCGATTTCTGTAATATTTTTATAAACTGGCAAGTAATCAAAAAGAAAAACAATAATTAAAAAAAAATAGGGCTTTCATGGGTTTCAAATTCAAAAATAATAGTTTCAACTGTATATTTTAGGTTATAATTTTCAAACTATGTCAAGGTTGTATGTTAACATTTTCAAATATTGTTGTGTTCGTTATTTTTAGGCCTAATTTTAGTGGTTAAGTTGATAAATGTACTAATTTTGTGTTAATTTTAATTTGTGACTATTTTAAGAAGTTCCAAAAATATAGATATTCTTTATTTAATGTGTCATTGCATGAGAAATATATAAAACACATGTATATGAAGTGAATGGCTAAATCACTTTGATTAAGTCGAGTTTAACAATGATTAAAAAACATAATGTAATACATGATATAAAACATAATAAATTCTAGTACTACTACTACGTAATTAATATTGTATTGCTATATATATATTCTTGTATGTAATTCTAACTTAACTGATGGTCTGCATTTTTTGTATAAAATTTCTCCTTTATTGTTTTTTACATGTAAATAATCAGAAGTGACATCTATTATTCTCATCTAGTCACATTATGATGAACATTGTAACTTTCTAAAATATAATAGAAAAAAATATAAGTGGAATATGTATCTGTATATAAAATAATTGTGAAATCGATTTTATTAGCGATGTCATCTTTTAATTTTCAACTAAGCCATTTTTACTATAAACTTAAATATTTTGTATTTGAATATGGTCAAATGTTATATAAAATTTAAATGTATTAGACCAGGATATAAACATCATTTAATAAATACTAGCACAAACAGACAAAAACTAAATACGTATTTCTTCTACTTAAATTGCATGAAGCATACAGTGCTTAAGCCAACATTTATATTGTAATAAAGATGTCTGCAAATTATTTTTGTTTTTTCTTTTTATCCTATACTTCATTTACTAGATATAGAAAAATATTAATTTTAATTTAGCGTTATTAAAGTCGACTTATTTAGGTTACTTTTATATAAAATAATTACAAACAAAGTTAATAAATTAAACTTATGATAACTAAAATACAAAAGTGTATTTTTATTTGTATCATATTTCCCATTTTCAACTGAGATTCGAACTCACGTCCTCATATTCATCCCCACTAATTCTTTAGGGTGCCTAGAACACCTCGACACCATTCGTTGTCTACAATAATCTATGAAATATCTCGCTAGTTACTTACACCTTCAGTACCGTTGACGAGTCGTGGCCGCCCTGAATTTAAATTTTCTGAACTTTTGCGCTTTCACTAGGGAAGAAAATAATCAAAAGTAAAATAAAATATACATACCAATCTACAATTAAGTTCAGGGCGGCCACGACTCGTCGACCATGTTCTGATGCCGAATTTCTGAGATTATTTCGTACTATGCATTAAGTTTTTCTTTTTTTTTTCAAATCGTTTACATAACTTGATTTTTTTTTGTATTTCAGTTGCTATAGACCTGATCGTCCAGCACATCTCGGAGTATCTGAAGAAGAGTCCTGCAGACAAGGCTCCTTTGGAATATCTCTCGCCCTCAGTGCCGAGCAGCCCTCAGCGTAGCGGTAAGAGCGGACGGCCACATTAAATTTTATCATATTATAAAAATATATATTTTAAGGAATTTTAACAGTTGGAATCAGAGACTGGTTAAACGGTGTGTAGCCAATAAAGTATGAAAAGAAAACATCTGATATATGACGCAACAATTGAAATATTTTTTTATTTCGTTATTTTGTTAATTCAATGAATAATTATAAATGAGTGAATTTTTCGTGATTTTGTAAAGTTATTGAAAATTTGTATTTTTTTAACCAAAGATTGGAATGTTTAAATGTGATTTTAGCCATTTTACAAGTATAGTGCCTAAATTAAAAAAAGTATGCAGTAGCAAAGCAAATTTAGTCAGTAGATTAAATTTTACAGATAATATATTTAAGATTTACTATCTATCAAGATTCAAGGCACAGTTTTTTGTATTAGTAAATATTATTATTGCTAATACATAAAACTGTACCTGTATGTATTACTACATATTTTGTAATTATTCCGCGTTTGCTTAAACTTTGAAATCAACAAATGAGAAAAAGCATTTGCTGTTTAGAAAACTTTTTTCTAATCACTTATTATAATATATTAAATACCAATTGCTGATAAATAGTCTCTAAATTCTATTATTTAGAATCAAATGTTACTTTTAATTAAAATTTTATTGTTTCATAAATTTGTGCTTGGTTTTTCATATTTTAAGACTAGCTTAGTGTATAAAATACACGTACTCTACCGATTACTATTAATTCTTGATTAGGGCTTGATACTTATAGATGAAAATATTCTCATTACGTACCTTTTCGTCTAGTAATACACACTAGTCATTAAACAAATATTTATCTATGATTCTAGTACTATAATTTATTTCATTAAACTGTTATATTATTATTCGAAATAAATTATTTGAATTTGTACAGCATTGTATTGAAATATCACAATGTCTATATTGAAAAATCACAGTTTACTGTTATTACATACAAACTACTAAAGTAGTACAAGACAAATATATTTTTTTTTAAATTATACAGTTACGTAAATTGACTTTATTATATTGACTTTATTCGATTCAATTCGATATGTTATCGATTTTATATTTAATGAAAGTGTTTTTGTTTTTTTTATTAATGTGTACTTATTAAACAATTTAGAAATAATAAACGTATGCTACATATTATAAGATGTAACATGCATATAATTATTATATAATATCTTTATCAGAAAATTTTTAATAAGTACCTCAAAGCCAAAGCAAAAAAAATCGGCGGTACTTAAAAATATACTTACCTTATAATAGATTTTATTTTTATATTTTATAAGAGAACATTTAATTGTTTCAACTTTATTACACCTACATATTTTATTACATATGTTTAGTTTTCTGGTTTGCTTATTTTATAAATTACTGTTAAATAGTAACTTCCTTATTTAATTTTTTGTATATAGACATGTCTATATAAAAAAAGTTTTTGTTATAAATAAAATATATATATATTAAAATGTATAATTAAATATGATTGAGGCTCACTAGTCAGGTTAGTCAGATAAATTGATTTTAAAATTATAATATATATAAAAGAAATTATATCCAAAAATATAAGGATTGGTGTTTCAAGATTCGAGGCTGTTTATATGTGGTTGTTATATTTAATTTATCAAATTTACCAAATTGGTTTGCTTTTATTTTTTTGCATTGTTAGTTAATATTTTATTGAAAATTTGTTATGTTTAGGCTAAGTATGACCTCAGTTAAACGTTTAAGAAGTAAAACGTCCCATATATGTTTGTGTATGTTTTAAGGTTTGATCGTGATCGAAATAGATCATTATTTACAAAAATATATATCTGACGCAGAAATTCAAAGAATACAGATAAGAGAAAATTACAATTATGTGAGATTTCCTTTTTTTATCTTGAGCTATATTCAAAAACAAAAACATATAATGCATGTTCATAAAAATTCAACTCTTTAAAACTGTTGCTTACTAAGTTTGAAATTATGCATTATCAAAAATCGTATTAAATTTTTACTGGCAAGTGCCTAATATTCTCCTGTTAATTTTATAAAAAGAATGTAGAAAAAAAAATATTTGCCCTGTTAATTAATAATTTTATTATTCTAGAACAATCAATTAGAGTAGAGTGGTCGAAAGGTTTTTTTAAGATTTATTTTTTTATATCACTATTTCAGTCAATTTATTCGTACAAATTTATATAATTATAATAATGATTAAGTTTATTCTACGATTTGTATCTGTCTATAAATAGTTATAATTTCACGTTTCCGCCACTCATGACGCCTTATTTCGTGTACCAAAGAATAGATACTATAAGAAGAACTAATGTCATTAATATTTTTGTAATACCTTTTTTAATTTTTTTGTATATTTAATAGACTTTGTTGAAATAAATCTTTTTTTTTTAAATTATATTTTAAAGTATTATTTATACACTTAGGCTAATAAAAATATCATTGCAATAAAAAGTTATACTTTTTATGTTTTAGTTCATATACCTAAGTGAGAATAACACTTTAATATATTATAAAATAAATAAATAAATAGCATTCTTATTTGCCATATGATAATTCTTTGTAAAATATTCTTTAGGTATTGATGCTTTGAAGGCCAAGAGATTAATGTCAAGAATTGTAATAACTGTGTAAAAAAAAATCGACGTGACGATATAAACGTATAGTTTAATAGGCTAGAGTGCTTTATTTTCAAGGGTTCCTTGGTACGAATCCTTTAACGTTAGATTTTTTTACATTTAAATATTTCTACTCTAATAAAGAAGTTTCTGATTTAATAGTTAATACCATATAGCATAGTTTGTTCCTTGTCTTAACAAATTATTGTGCGTAAAACTGTAGCGTCGTGGCCGCCTTGAAATTAGGTTTACCAAAAATAAGTAAAAGTAGGAAAATTTCCTAAAATATAATTTGCGCAGCCATTTGTCGCCAACTTCAGTGCGGCCACGACTCGTCGACCGTACTGTAAATCGTATAATTTAATTACTAGGCAGCTTTCACTCACAGCGAGAGGCAGCGTGAAGATGCCTTTACTATAGTCTAAGCAGATATTCAATATTATAATGCACTATTATAAATTCGTGTTTTTATTTAAATAGGCCATTGTTTATATGCCACGTCCTTTCCGTAGTGTTTATCTTGTTAATTAGTGAACACAAATATTGTACAAAGTTTATCAATAAAATTATTTTCTTTTATATCCTTTACTTTCTTTTATGTACCTTACCATAGCTTAGGTATAATAAATTTAATGAAAATATCAAAATTAAATGAGGCCAGTCGTGGCGCAGGGGCACAAAGTGTGGATGGAAAACCGACTGGTTGTGGGTTCGATCCCCACTCAAGGAGATGAAATGTTAGCTTACATTTATATTTCCATTTCTTCGCTCTGGTGTTGAGGACAAGCGCGGTTTTGAGTTCTACCACTCAACACGCAATGCCTCCAGAATTCGGCAGAAAGTGGGGAATGGAGTGTCTTAACACTAGGTTCCCTCTGCCTACTCTGCAGTGTGCGGGATACAACGTGAAGCTGAATTGATTTTTTTGATCAAAATTAGATAAATGCTAATATGAAACTGTCTTGAAATAGAAATTGTCTTTAGGAGAAAGGAATAAAACACATAAAAAAACTTGATCCGCATTTATTACAATTCAATACATACATTAACATAGCTGTATAATTATACAGAAACAATCGTTGTTTGTAAAATGTCTCTTAGCGAGCGAGAGGCGCGGGTGCAGACTAGGAACGCTTTATGTTGAAGCTTGGACACCATTTAAAAATATATAAATTACTCAAAACATCAGTTAATGCAATGCCTCCAGAATTCGGCGAAAGTTGGGGAACGGAGTATCTTTACACTAGGTTTCCAGGTTCCCTCTGCCTACCCTGCTATGTGCGTGAATCTAAAAATAATATTTAATTATGTAAAATTATATACAATTTGAGAACATAATATTTAAAAAAAATACTTCTAAATAATTTTCATTTTGGTGAATGGCCCACAAGCAGTCGATTTTGGCGTTACAAACATCATCGAACGAGCGTCGTAGTATTAAAAATTTAATTATAACTAAATAATTGAATTGAAATAAAATATATTTAGTTCGAATTATAATATTATATAAAAATGTCAAATGTCAGTCAACGGATCGGTTACATCTAAAAATAGCGTTAAAATTATATTTTTGATAGACTACAAAAATGTTCAATTTCAGTTTTTGTCGTCATTATTAACTAGAACACAATACATGATGTTATAATACTTATAGTATAATTTGTAAGATTTTAATAGCTTTCGCCATATAATTTAGCTTAAAATATTTGAATTATAATATTTTTTTTTCATAATTATAAGTTATTTAATAAAATTTTCGAAGGGATTAACCAAAAATTGAACAAATCTGTAAATAAGATCTACATATATGCACCACAGAGTAGAAATTTTATCTTAAAAAAAAACTATTTTTCGCAATACAAATAGTATACTATTAATTAATATTTTTACGAATAGTGTCTTTATTTTATTGTCACGAATTAATGTATGAAAATTTTTACTCTGTGGCACAAAACAGACAATAAATATATAATGTAATATAAACTCGATAGCGGATAAAAATATTAACAACACATTTGGTACAAAATTAAACTTAAACCGTAATTACGAGTTTTGAATCTACATTGTGCTCTCACAAAATATTCTAACGGGTTATTTCGAAAAGAAAAAACATTGCCTAAGAAAGCACTTACAATATAATAAACGATATTTACATAGAATTTTATTTAACACTTTAATAAATAGGAATTCGCCACGGTCGAGTTGTATTTAGCTTGGTGTTGAAAATAAAATTAAAAACTCTTAGAATATATAGAAATACCCCAGATACTAAAAACAATTTAATTTTGTTAATTGAATATAGCTTGTCTGCAGTATATTGTTACTTGATTATAATTATTCAGTTAATTGACAATTTTTTTTTGCGTGTATTTTCATAATACAATAATATTTACATATTTTTTACACTAAAAAATATTGTTTATTTTGTGTTCTGCAAAAGAAATGGAAATTTGCAAGAATATGCATTTTTGTTTTATAATCAAATAAAAGTCAATATATTTAATGTTAATAAGTGAAATAAAAAAAAACAATTAATATTTATATTTTTTTCAATAAATTGTTTAATTATTTGTTCTGATAGAACAATATATTTTTTTTTATAAAAATCGACCGTGGCACACGCACAAGCTACATTCTGCCAAAACGGCGTACACAATTCTGGCAAATAATGCACATTTAGACCTAAAAATCTCGCTTTATATCTTATTTTGTTGCAAACCTTAATATAATATTTACATAGAATCCATATGATTCAAACATTTTTGGTGTTCTATTTCTATGTCTATAGTTCGTTTGTACAATTGTCAAGTAAGCTTGCTTGTATCGCGATGGTGAAATACTAATGACTACGTGAATAGAAAAATAAAAAGTAAAGATAACCAACGTTTTATTTTGAATTGAAATAGAATTTTATAAAAATATTGCAATTTTTGTTTAATTAAAAGTAATGATAATTTATTTCACTATTCAAGCTAGATATTGTCAGAAGAGAAAATCATTAAGTAGTTTAGAATGACACGACATCAGCTACGATAAATATATTGCTTATATACATAAAATAATTACTATGTAATATAATAATTGTTCCGAAAGTTAGGTGAACGTAGAGAAAAATTTAAACATAACCAAATAGAGTGTAACAGATCCAGCTTTTTATTGTTGAAAACTTTATATACATTTAAAATGAAACAACACATACCTATAAATGAAAATAAAACCGTATATGGAAATAAAAAGAAATAATTTGGTCTTAACATATAACTTCCACATTAAAAATTCACAAAATGATAAGCTGGACCTCCTACACTCTCGCCGCCGACTTACAACAAACAAAAGTAAACGCACAAGTGTCATTTGCATAGTAGCGTCCTTGTGTCGTGTGACGTCGCTAGTCGGCGGGGCGCGGCGGGGGCGCGCGCGGCGGCAGCGGGGACGCCGGCACGCTCCAACTCTCGCTGGTCCCCCATCTGGCGAGCGTGTCAACTATACTTGTACATCGTTTAATTTGCAAACTAATAGTTGCATCTAACATTATTTTGGCAGAAACAGGCGGAACACACCCCTGGTAGACACTTTTTATTACTTATATATATATATATATATATTTCAAACTGTTGCCAAAATTGGTCGAAAAGTGAGGAATGGAGTGTGCTAGATTCCCACTCGGGAGAATGATATATTTTCATACTCAACACTTAATGCTTCCAGATTTCGGCAGAAAGTGAAGAATTTTGTCTTAATGAAAACGGAGTCATAAGACAAGGTTCCCATGTTTCCTCTGCCTACTGTGATATGTGCGGGATGTAGCATGAAACTAAAAAAATAAAAAGAAAAAACCTTACAAAGAACATATAAATATAGAAAACCATATACAAATCAATTACTTTTTGCACCTTTCTGCTATCTTTTATATGATAAATCCGTTCAAATTGCAGTTTTTGTTGTCTTTTTGTAAGTATCGTGAACTGTTATTCTATTGTTTTTCGTTTTTAGTGCAATAAAGTATTATTACTATTATAAAACATCCGAAGCTCACCTGTGGTGCGCCACGTGCGCGTGCCCGTGGTCCCGGCGCGCTGCAACGTGATGCCACTTGACGTACCCGCTGAGGCGGCGCTTCAGCAGCCCCGCGAGAGAGTGCAGCCAGCCTACGCGCACGCACGTTACTACCCGCTACCCGCTACCACGCACGCCTCCCACTCGATACCGGGACACCTCTTTGTTTCACGCATTTTTATACTTGCATAATATCCATTTATAGCAAATGATTGCTTGTTACTTTACGTTATTATAGTTATACTATATTGATTAAAACAGATGATATTAAAATTTGATTAAGACTTATTACTGGCAACACCAAATATAATAAAATATGAGTTGCATTTGCTATAAATTTGAATTCACATTAACATTTTTTTATAAAACAAATATTCCAATATTAAATATATAAAGTGATTATTTTTTGATCAAAAAAAACAAAGAGGTCCCCAGTGCCGTACCAAATGCCTGGCTAAATTAATGTTAACATAGCGATGAGCGAAGCCATGACGGATCGTGAACTGATATTGTCGAAGGCGATATGACCATACACCTATAGTACACTTCGGGTCTTTTGCATTTCGATCTAAAAAATCAATATGTGAAATATCTCAATTATATATACATACCTGTATAAATCGAATATTGAAATTGAAAAACAAAACATATTTAAAAAAAATATTTCACGTATTGGATCAAATCGAAGTATAATATGTGATTAACATAACAATGTGTAAAGGAAGCATAACCCAAAGCGGCCTTCCATGGCGGGTGTTAGGGTCGTTTAGTGGCGAGGCATGTGACAGAGCATGGCAGGCGATGTGGGGCGTGACAGCGGCAAAGCACAGATATGGCGGGCGCAAATGTATTTACCATGGATTATTATTGCACAATATAGTAAATTAAGTCAGATAAATTTACAAAATAATATTATTTACGTCAATTCAAATATTAAAATCGATTTTGGTTAACTCAAAATCGATTTTAATCAATAGCAACATCGATACCATGAAATACTTTTGCACCACAGATATAACAACAATATACATTTAAGATACACAGTTTTGGATATAGACATTGATTAGAGAACGAATTTCTTAAGGTGAATTAAATGAATAATCTTTACCCATCCCTTGTATAACACAATATGAAACAAGAAACGTATATAACCTAACTAGCATTATATTTCAAAGCGTATGTTAGTCAGCTTACATTTAGAACTAGCCTCGATACGACCATGATGTTAAAGAGCACAGCCATTTTGATTAACCACAGATTGAACATATTCCTAATTAAAATATATTTATTATTTTTTCTTCATTATTATTATATTATTATTATTCGCTATATAACATTATGTTGTCTGGCGCAAGCAGAACCGCAAAGCAAGCGTAGTATTTAGTCCTGTCTCGTTTATACATAACACAATGATCGGGTATCGTGATATGGGAATGATTTGAAGTATGGAACTGATTGTATGGTAAAATAGTAGTTTATCGTTTTTTCATATATCATGTACACTAGAATTGAATGCAATGAAAAAAATTATAAGTGACCAAACAAACACGTGAAGTGAATAAAAAATAAGGACAAAAAATGATTTGTTTTGTTATGTCAATATAATTTGCACTTTTTTTTTAATTTTACAAGAATAATTTAGTGCGATAAGTGCAAAGTTAAATTTCGGTATGATTAAAAAATTGTAAAAAGAATTCAATTTTAAATTTGGAACAATTACCACCAACCGACCACCAACCACACAAGGGGACAGATAACAATAGAACAATATAAATAATTTCCAAGTGTACATTTAATTTAATCTATTACAGTTACATATATAACATATAATACAATTTATGATACAATCACTTCCCGGTCAGGCTGAGAGTGGCAAGCGCAGCATTACACCAATTAGTCCGACCATCATAGGCTGGCTGCCCTCATTACAAATATACACAATCATGTAAAAGAACATATGGAACAAATTAAAATATATAAATCATGTCGTGTGTGACGCTACTCCGATAAGTGTTGCCAGGTGTATAATTAATATTTGGCACTTCAAATAATATGTTTATTAATTGACTAAAAACAAGGCTTATACCTGGCAACACCATTTTATGACTGAATTTTATGTGTGTTACGAATTTTATCCATGTATTATGTATTTTAGTTACTTTGCCCTATTTCGAAAAAAAAGATCTAAAACACCTGGTATGTTTTGTCTTTTTTGAAAATACCTACACATTGCTCATCGACTTTCATAGAGCTAAAATCTCTTTAATTTTTTTAAAGCGAAGTTGACGAAGAAATGTCATTGTCGAATAAAAAAAGAACAAATAATCACCTTGAAAATGTTTTTTTTTATATTTGATTCAAAGTTACTTTTTATATCCATCTATGATATAATTTATCATATACCTACTACCTAACTTTGGTATTATATAATTTTACGTTTAAAAAAAACAATATTACGAACTCTAAAACATTACTACTAACATTATCCAATACCTCATGTTTACACTTAAAGATTAAAAAATCATCAAACTACAATAAAAATATTTTTAGTACTTTTTTTCCACCCCACGAGTCTTGAAATAATATTTGTGAGATAAGTTACAAAACTTATATTTTAACTTTTCATATAATTAAATTATATTTATATTTATTATGCTATAGTAATGATATAAGGAAATACCTTGATCGTCGTGATGATGTTTGGTGGTCGGCACGGCGGTGCTGAGCTCGCTGCGGAACCCGTTCCGGAGTTCCGCCCGCGTTAAACTCTGACTGCGACCTTCTGATAGCCTGTGGACAACAATATATAAATTATTATATTAAATTATATAAAATTTATAATACATAAATTTATAATAATTAGTAGGACAGTAGGATATTAAAACTCTGTGTTTAAATTTGTATCTCTTGTTTAGCAGTATAAACATAGAACCTAGTGTTTAGACACACTTTTCTTAGTGTTTTCTTTTAAGGATATTTTTCTTTTGGTGTATGTATACCTTTTTTTCTATCTGAGTATTATTTTATTGTTATTTTATGGGTCTTCTATGATTTCTTAGTGTTTTTAAGCCTTTGTATAAAATGTTTTGGGAGAGGTCTCACTATGTGAGTTGAACGACAGAAGCAAACTACGTGTTTGTCATAAATCTGATAAAATGAACCAGGAGTTGTATCCCGTTGCAACACAATGCTATATCATACGTACCTATCATTACTAAGTAGTAAAGGTGACGGCGGGTGAAGTCTATCGTGTAACGGTGGCGGCTCTAATTCCATGCTACCATTGGCTGTAAGACGGAAAAAAATTGATAATAATATATAATACCTTAAGCATTATTCTTATCTA
The DNA here is from genome assembly GCA_021202915.1 of Heliconius himera. Lineage (NCBI taxonomy): Eukaryota > Metazoa > Arthropoda > Insecta > Lepidoptera > Nymphalidae > Heliconius > Heliconius himera. The sequence goes on along the minus strand of JAJHJA010000380.1, from coordinate 101,388 downwards.
AGTGTGGAATTAACATTAAAAATATATTATTTATAGTTTTTTCTAATTTCTTGTAAGATATGTATGCATGAGACCATTCGTGGCGCAGGGGCACAAAGTGTGACTGTAAAATCGACTGGTTGTGGGTTCGATCCCCACACGAGCAAATGAAATGTTTATTTACATTTATATTTTCATTTCTTCGCTCTGGTGTCGAAGCAAAAAGCGCGGCGTTGAGTTTCGCCACTCAACACGCAATGCCTCCAGAACTCTGCGGAAAATGGGCAACAGAGTGTCTTAACACTGAGTTCCCTCTGCTTACCCTGCTGTGTGCGGAAAACAGCGTGAAGCTAATTTTTTTGATTTGTAAGATATAAAGCAAAGCATAATTATGTTATAGTTGTATATAGCCAATATTTTAAATTATTTGTAAGTTTAACTCATTAATATCATTATATATTTCCATAACATACATATAAATAAAATAACATTTCAATTTCAATAAATAATATAAATTACCTTCATGGCCTAGCATGTGATGATGCCGGCTGGTACGCGGCGGGGGCTCCGGTGACCGTCCCGTACTGTGCTCTCGGCTTAAGCTAAAAAAAAACAACAAAGTAATTACTGACGAGATATCATTTATTTATAATATATATGAATAACAAGAATAGCGTATTGACAAGACCTTTTCGTGATTTTTGTAATTTTTTTAAAACCAATCGTGGCGCACGGGCAACAGCGTGTAACTATAAACACGAAAGGTTGCGGGTTCGATTACCACTCGAGAAAATTAAATAATTTATAATTTCGTCTCTTTTCTCTGGTGTTAAGGTAAAGCGTGGCGTTGAGATCCGCCACTCAACACTTAACTACTAAACAGAAAGTGGAGGGCGGAATGTCTTAACACTATTCTCTCTCTCTCTCTCTCTCACACACACAGCAAATGAGGCTGGTGATATAACATTCTATATAAGATAATAAATCCTGGATGTTATGAATTATTTAATAACAACACTTAGAACAATAACAAAAAAAACCATATAAGAAAATCTTTAAAAAAAATATCCAAATGTATTTATATACAATAGATATTTTTTTGTACAAAATAATAATACTAACCTTCTATGCCTAGGTGTTGAATGCAGGTCTACTCTAGACTTCCTCTGTTGACTTTGGTGATAGAATCTTTGTAATACTATAGGACTCGTGTTTCCAGAACTCTAAACAAATAACAATTACTCTTGACTAAATAACATTTTGAATATTTTTATTAATAATAGGAAAATATATATTAATAATAATTAGAAAATGTATATTTTAAAATTTGGAAAGAAAATATAAACAGTGGAACACTGTCCCACTTAATTTTAGTCCCAAATAATTTATTATTATTAATTGTTTAATATAACATATTCGAAGCCAAGGGTATTAACACTAGGGGTCATCCTTGCTTATCCCGCTATATGCGGGATACAGCGGGAAGCAAATATATATATTTATATTAAACTATTACCGCAGGGGACGCCCGCCAGCGGTTGTCTGCTGACACCCTACGTGCGGGCGCGGGGGGAGGCGACGCACACGCGTCTATTGTCCTGTAAAACATATTTTTTATTGATAAGCTTCTTCATTTACTTTGTTTTTCATCTTTGAGGCCAGTTATGGGCACACGCTTTAAACGCGACAGGCTGTGAGTTCCATTCTCACTCGAGGAAATGAAATATTAAATATTTTTATTTCTTTGCACTGGTGTCGAGGCAAACTGCGGCGTTGAGTTCCGCCACCAAAGCCCACAGAATTCAGTGGAAAGTGGGAAGCGGAGTAATTTAACATTAGTCTCTCTCTGCCTACGCTGCTACAAAATTACATCATGTTAATTGTTCCAATGTAGCCAGCCCACTGTAACTGCGGTCCTCTGACCACAAACATGACTAATCTAAATGTATTTCAAATCATTTAATAACGCAGATAAAGCCGTGGAAAAGCTTGTGTAATATAAAATAACGAACCTGCGTCTAGGATAAGGTGAGTGGTTGGACAAATCAGCCTCTAAGCTGGCGGGCTGAGAGCTGCTGCCGCCTGGACTAGACGTGCTCGCCCACCAAGCTCTAAGACAATATACAATTTATATATAAAATGATATATTCCAATCAATAATTTTTAACATTTTTATTAGTGTTATTCCACACTTAAGAAAAAAAACTTATTTAGAAAACGTATAAAAATTTTAACGTAGCGGGCCTTGAACCCGCGCCTCCTGAAAACCGACCAGACGCTGTGGTCACAGCGTCAGAGCGCCTCTACGTTCAAATTTTTATAAGTTTTCTAAATAAGTATAATAAGTAATGTAGTTAAAAAGTACTTAATTCTTTGTACATGCAGCGGTTGTAGAACCGATTTATACTTGGAGTAATATTTTTCTGTTTATTTTCAACTACCCATGGTATCCTTGGTAGCCGTCGTGTTTACCACGAAGGGTTTAGGTACGATTACCACCCGAGTGAAGGAATACATCATTTTCATTTTTTGTTTTCCCCACAGTGTCTCTAAAATTTAAAGGAAAGTGGGAAACGTGTCTTAGCTATTGTTAAGCATATGGCCTTCCTCTGCCTATCCTGGTACTTGCGGGGTACAGCATCAAACTAAAAAGAAATAAAGACAAAAATTACCTCGCAGGCGTAGGCGTAGCTTGTTCAGGCGTCCAATTCTGAGAACTGGTCACAAAATTCCTAACTGGTTGTGGGGTCACCGGGATTTCCAAGCCATTATTGGAATTCACTGAATGTGTGGACCCAGTGGATGCTGTGGATCCAGTGGATCCGGTGAAGCTGGTGGACCCAGTTGGACCTTTGGATAGTGTCCCAGAAATGGGTAAAGTGGCGTACCAATTGCCCACTGATATGGAACTCCTGGCCGATTTTACTACAAACGGATGTTCTAGAAGTTTCACATATTTGGGTCGTTGTCGGTAGTTCTTTGTTAAACTGAAAGAGGCATAATAAAAGTTAAAAGGTAAATAAATATAGAAAAATAAAAAGAGAAATTATAATTTTTGGAAAGTAATAAAAACAAAACAAGTACTTTGATATTTTGGTACCATACTTTCATACATAATAAACAAGACATTTTTTTGTTGTTTAACAGCTATTTTAAATAGATTACTATGTATTTAAAATTACTAATTTAAAATAAATAGTAAAATAACTTACCATTGTGAAACAAAAGATTTAAATTCAGGAGTAAAATCACTATCTTCAGGTAGTTGTGGTGGATCGTCAGCTATTACCTAAAAATGAGAAATATCAACCAAATAAAAAAGTTGAAAATATTATACACTACTTTACGTTATTACAAGACAACGTACAAGCGTTTATTTCTCACTACATCAGATGATATTTTTAAGACATTTTCTTAACATAAAATAGACAAGTAATTAAAAAATATAATTATAATTATACTTTTATATAGGTCTAGTTGCTAGGGATTTGTTTTTTACGTTATTGTCATATAACCAGTAACACTTTTCTACTTATTTAGAAATCTATCTCTTGTCAAACGATAATTCTTAGTAATTTTCTTTGGGTAGCGGAAATTTGTAAAAATCTCCCTACAGAGATGCTAACAACATAAATAAGTTGTAACAAGGGTATAAAAATTTCGATGTAGCCTGATGAGAACGAATGGCTTAGTGGTCAGAGCGCCTGGTCGGTTTCCACGAGGCGCGGGTTCGAGTCCCGCTACGTTCAAATTTTTATACGTTTTCTAAATAAGTATTTTTCTTTCCTAAGTGTGGAATAACTCTTTAAAAATGTCAAAAATATTTTTCTACTTGTTTAAAATCGCAAAAGCAGGAAGTCATCATAGTGGTAAATTTATTATATGTATTATTTTTTAACTCTATGCTTTATACTAGATATGGCAGTTAAGGCAAAGAGAACCTATTGTTAAATTATTATCTCTTATTGAGCAGTGCATGGGAACCGAGTTTCTTAACACTGTGCACCGTCTATAACCGCATATAGTATATGAGGTGACGGAAAATAATAAACACAAAACACGAACTTACCCTAGTAAGAACTTCGAAATCATTCTGACAGTCTCTATAGGGAAAGACCCCGGTCGCCAGCTCCACCAGCGAGATGCCCAGCGACCACACGTCCGCGCGAATGTCGTAGTCGGGCCGGCTGGGGTCCGGTGGGTCTATGCGCTCCGGCTGCGGGGATTCACTTCAATTATACTAATATATAATATACAACCTATAGCGACACAAACGACGAATCATATACATATAAAGTCCATTAAGTACTTTTTGCATAAAAGTTTAACAAAAAGGAATTGAGGATAAACCTCACAAGTTTTCATATTTATGATATTAGTAAGATTTTACTAACTTTTAGATGCAGCTTTGCTTATGTACTTAAACGGAAATAACTAATAATCGTATGTTAAACATGACATACATAATTATAATACTATGTAACTCTGACTGCAGGTTACATACGCTACATCGAAACGATTCACGTTTTACCTGTAGGGTTCCTCCAAAAAATATTGTTTACATTCAAACCACTAGTTCATGAGATTAGTGAATTCAACCAAACCAAACTTATCAGTTTTATATTAGTAATATATAGATAGAGATATATCATGAAATGTATTGATATATTTTTGTGTGTCTTGTGTAAATTCTGGGTGTGTAAAAGACTATAACATTTTTATAGGTATTAAAGAGTACGTAGAATTTTTATATTGCTTATAATACTTTTTATCAAAGGAATAAATGAACGCAGAATTGTCTTGTTCACATCCAAAATGGAATGTCATTAGAATGAAACATAAATTGAAAATATTTTAAATTAAAAAGTTTAACTGTGTAAAATTCAAGATTTTTAGTAATTCAAACATTTTGCAACAGATTTTGGTATTTAATTCTCAAATTGTTAAAAAAAAATATTTAGGTAAAAAATTACACTTTAAGATTAATGACTTTTGGACTCACAGCCATATAAGCAGCACAGCCCGCACTTCTCGTCTTAGCTTTAGAGTCCACAAGGCGGCCACTGATCCCAAAATCACATAATTTAACATTACCACGCTCGTCTAATAGAATGTTGCTGGGTTTAACGTCGCGGTGTATAACGCCGTGCGTGTCTTTCAGGTACGAGAGCGCGTTTACCGTCTGTAATAAAAAAATATATGATTATACAAAAAAGCATTTTTTTTTTTTTATGGAAAAGACAAGGCAAACGAGCGTTCGGGTCACCTGATGGTAAGTGATCACCGTCGCCCACGACCCCGTGCAACACCAGAGGAGCTGCAGGTGCGTTGCCTGTCTGTAAGGTGGTTTAGGCTCCGGAGCCCGGCATTACCTGATGCGAAACGCAGTGGCATAAAGCCACTACTTCACGCCGGTTTTAAATGCCGGGGGTGGTAATGATCCGGCCATGCGTGTTGCCATTGCTGGCGACGTGACTATACCACACGTAAAATAATATTATTCTCTTTTTACATATTTACTTAATAAAAATCTTTTTTTATATGAATAAGTCACTTGATGACTCCAGTTTCGAGTCCTAGTCGAGAAAATTATTCTAATTAGAAACCGTTAAGTAATGTGCAATATCTTTGAAAGGGGCAGAAACGAAAGTAATTTTAACTATGTTTGTACGAAATTTATAAAAGATAAAAAATAATAATATAATACTAAATTTATATATACTCACCGCCACAGTAACTTTCCCCAATATAGCCTCAGGTATGGGAGCGCCGAGCCTCTTTAACAGCTTATCAAAACAGGACGCCATCAGTTCCATACATATCCATACATCCGCGTCGGTGACGAAGCAGCCAAGACACCTCACGATGTAGGGACAGTCGTGGGATCTGACCACTACATCGAGGTCCATAAGAATACGTTTTGTTTCTTCCGAGTTGCCAGAACGTCGCATTTGCTGAAAATTATTAAATTTAATTAAAAAATCAGCCCCACGCTGTATCCCGCGCACACCAGCGTAGGCAGATTGAAACTAATGTTAAGACAATCTGTTCCCCATTTTCTGTAGAATTCTGTAAATGCCTCCCATTGTATGCTGAGTAGCGGAACTTAACGCCGCGCTTTACCTTGACACCAGAGTGAAATGTATATAAAAATATACATGTCAATAAATATTTCATTTCCCTGAGTAGAGGATCGAACTCATAACCAGTCGCATTTACAGTTACAAATTTGTGCCTCTGCGCCACAACTGGCCTGACTGAAAATTGTTAGTTAATGCTAACATGTAAGATAGTAACTGAATTTAATTAGGTTTTATTTTAATATTTTAGTTGGGAAGTGTGATTAAAGGTGTTAAGTAGGGGTGCAAATTAAAGTGGAGGATATTTGTTTTTGTAATGTTTAATATTTTTTTTTTAGGGTATCTACATAAAATATGTTACCATTACATAATGAAGCCATTATCTGATGGCCGATTATATTGATTTATAAAATTTAATAAATTCACTGTTCTCTATTTTTCTAGGGCTTTTAAAAATCTTTTTTGCATTCAACTGGTCTAGAAACATTAAAATATTTTTAGTATAAACATTTTAACCTAGTAAGAATTGAACCCACATCCATTACATACACAATTTATTCAGCATATAGCAGAGAGAGAGGCAGAGAATGACAATGTTCCTCATGCAATATATAATTCTCGACACTTTGGATGTAAAGAAGTTTAACTTTATATAAAATAATTAATTATTAAACTGAAAAATTATAATATATCCTTATACCTTAACAGCTATCACAGCTGCAGAGGGTTTATGCAGCATTTTGACAACATGTCCACATGTCCCACTTCCAAGCTCGCCCAGTTGTTGAAGGTCATCTATATGTGATCTGTATTCCACCCCCTCTACATTTAACTTGCCACTCACCTATTTTAGTCAAATGGTATAAATATTAAATTATATATTTTATTTCAGCTTCATGAAATATCTAGCAAATAAAACCAAAAAATTATTTTGTCAAATACTTACACCACAACAGTACTAAAAATTAAATAATATTAAAAGTTATGATAAATAGTAATAATGATAAATGATTTTTTTATCAGCTTCACACTGTATCCAGCACACAGCAGAGAAGACAGAGGGAAAGTTAAATTATTAACTTAGTGATAAGACACTCTGTTCTCCACTTGCCGAATTCTGGAGGCATTTTGAGTTAAATGGCGGAACTCACCGCTGCACTTTTCCTCAACACCAGAGTGAAGAAATGGAAATATAAATTTAAGTAAATATAACATTTCCTTGAGTGGGGATCAAAACACAACCAGTCACAGTTACAGTCACACTTTGTGCCCCTGGACCACAACTGATCTCAAAGTAATAATGATTGATAGGGAATTTATATAGCAATTATATTAGTATTTTGCTTTACTACAATTGTTATATAGTTAAAACCATGCATACTTTGTAAACTTCTCTCATTCGATATTCAGTATCAGCAGCTTGTGGAGACCTTGGTGGAAAGGCTGGTATGTCTCTTGGGGAGAACATAGGCGCTGAAAAAATAGTAAAATTATTTTATTATAAGACTAAAAATATACATATATTATTCTACTTTATTATGCAAAAAAATATTGTTTGAAAACAGTAGGTACTGGTTTTTAACATAGTAATTCAGCCACACTATAATAAATAACACATTGTTAATTGTTAAGATTTAATATGTATGACAAATTATATTGAAACAAATTTTCAAAATGAAAAATGGGGATTGGAGATGATGACATCTTTTTATTGTCTTAAATATCTGAGTCAATAGCAAGTGGAAGAGTTACTGCATGATTTCATTATCTAAGTGGATTGAGTCAATATAGTTTCTACTTCCTCTTGATAATAATTTACATATGCATTTATTATGTAAATTATAGAAATTTGTAAATATTTTTTTATAATATGCAGCCAAAATAGCTGTTGAAAGTGCATATGTAATAAGTAAAACATTTACATATAACACAATCTGTATAATATAAAACATTATTAAATAAAATGATGATATCAAATTTAAATGCTTTGGTTTATATATTATATGTATGGAATTTTATTAAGTAATAAGATTTTAAAGGGAAATCTGACATTTTACAACAAAAAAACAAGGCATTGTTAGCAATAGAAATAGAATAAATATTTTATGTATAAACTTATTTGTTTTTTGCAATAATAACATTAACAAAGTGAAGTAAAATGCGTCTTATTTACAATATATTACTTAGGTTGTTCAGGCAAACCATGCAATGTTCATATAAAAAATGCAGGCTCAAAATATTTTTGCATAGTCGAGTTTAATATCTGCACAATATTTTATCAAAATATTATCAGAAAACGATACAATAACCTTCTTATGTATCGCTATGAAATAAAATTATAAGAAAATATATTTGTTTTGGTGTTAGCCCATAACCTAAGCAGTACTTGCCGTAGAAATGTAGTATAAACTTAAATCATATCAATAAATATGTTATGATAAGGACTTACGAGGCCTAGGTCTCCTAGTGCCTCCAGATCTAGGAGCCCCAAGTCCACCTTGATTGTGGAGTCCCTCTCTTCGAATACGTTCTTGCAAATCCTTGAGTCTTCCTTCAATATTTGACATTATCGTAACTATAATTGTCCTTTTATCACATTTAAACACTTATTTCTTAACATCTATAATTATTATTTACACAAAAATTAAAGTCAAATAGCTGCAGTCCAAAGATTTCTTTTTTCCATCAAACTCTATCAAATTCTATCTCATTCTAAAAATCTTTCAGTCTTTAATTTTTCTTTAATAAATCATTCGTTCAAATGTTCATTCATTTACACAGAGTATACGGTTATAATTTTTCTAATAAAATTATAAAATTTATTTAACTTTCACTTTCATTGAATTCTATGCATGAATTACATTAATTTGTTTGTATAATGTACTCTACAGAAAATTTAAATATTTAATTATAGATATACCAGGTTAAAATAAAATACTTATAAAAAGAACCTTAAAATAAATTTTTACTCTGTATTTTGACATTTTACTATTGTTCATATTTATGAACGAAAATACCTTTCATTCAACTTAATTCTTAATTCATTTCTCGTTTTGCGTTTTGCTAAATATTCAATTTTGTGTAAATCTGCCTTCAGAGGAAATCGTGTGGCATTTAAATACTGATAAAAATATTACTATTACCGTACATGTGTGCGATCTATGTAAATAGTATCAATAATGTCTATTCCGTTTGTAAGCAATTAAGTTGTGTTAATATATATGTCCGGTATTGTAATAAGATAAAAATATTTCTGTGTTGAAAAAATGTTTAATTTATAAGTGATTCGAACAATTTCAAAATGATGCAGCCAACATCAGAAGGCTGTATGAATATCGCAGAATTGGCACATCAACTTAGAAGAGAAAAGATTTTCATTAATTCTGAAAGGCAGCTGTTGCAAAATCTAAACGAAGAAGTTGAGAAGACAGTGTTAGAGTTACTTCAGGCTGCTTGGATATGTTCTCAGCAAAGACAGAATCTAACAAACTTAATTACATCAAGATGTGAAGCAGAATCTGTTGCAGCTTGCCAGCGAGCAAGCTTACTAGAAGGAACTACTTTTATAGATGCACATAAAGTTTTTAAATATAAGGTAGTGTAATAGGATTATAAATAATAATTACTCATACTTTTTATTGGTAAACATAGTTTATTACCATATAATATATGAATTAATGTACATAATTAAATGGCATATCTAAAAAATTTAAAGTAAAATATGCAGTATAAAATAATATACATTTGCTTAAATTAATGATGTGAGTTATTAACAAAAATAACAGATTTTTCAACATTTAGTAAAACTATTATATGAATATGCTGATTACTATATTTTGACCTAAACATCCACCCACTTTTGTATGACTTCAATTTTGCATGTAGCTGATAGTTTACTAAATAAATTATGTATATTGAAAAAATATATATATATTAAATGTTAAATATTCTGACTTGCTCAATTATATATTTATTTTGTTTTTTTTTTTAAACTTTAAATTCATTAGATAAATATTTCAAACAGTATTGTAAATCATAATTTGGTATTGCCTATTGTGGGGAAGACAACTTCTGATGTCAGCAAAACTAATTATTTAAATAATATTATATATTTTTTTGCTCATTCTGATAGATCAAATGCCACATTTTACCACTTGACACACAATTTCTTAAAACATGGCCAGAGAGAGAAGAAAAGTGTCTTAATGCTAGGTTGCTTATTCTGTTATGAAGCAAAAGATTAATAGAATTTATATTATATTTTCAACTACAGTTTTAATTTAATCAGCTTCATGAATTATTCCACACAGAGCAGGGTAGGCAGAGGGAACCTAGTGCTAAGATACTCTATTCCCCACTTTTAGTTTTAGTGTATTTGCTTTAATTATGAAATTTTATTTACTAGGAAGTACAAGCATTAGGTGAGCTTCTAGGATGGCTCCGAGACACTCCGCACCTTATGGCATTGGCCCTTATGCTTGGGGAGGACCATATGCCTTCAAGCTTACCATCATCTATAATATCTGGACTGTATGGAAGTTGCCGTTCACCATCAGATAGAACAAGACTTTTGGCAGTTATTAGAACATTGATCAAATATCAAATGTCAGCTTCTAATGACCCTAGAAAGTAAGTACTTATGATGGCGACTTTCCTTTGATAATTTTAGTAGATTTTATTTTTGTTGGGTAGAATGAGAATAGATAGTTTAACCACTCAATATCTTTATATTTAAATGGGGGGATGCAAAAAATCTTTGGGGATGATTTTTTTCATCTCCAGAAGATAAAAATAATCATCACCCAAACTTTATTTACTCAGACTTAGACATTGAATGTCTAAAAAAAATATTTACTAAGATGTATTAGAACCAACAATCATTTGCAATACTTAACTTGGAATAAGTTAAACATATTTTAACTAGAATTTTATTCTCATTATATATTTAAAGTGCAACTGAAATATTAATTAAATACATATTAATATTAATAAAATTACAAATGAAATATTTTTCATTTGTAATTTTATTCAAAAATACTTTACTACATTAGCATGAATACACAAAAAAATATTATTATACATCTTGCAATGGACTGGATGTAACATTGATACTATAAAAATGTTATTAGCAATTATATAATAAAAACAAAGCTAAACCTGCAATAAACATTTTACAGAGGACATAACTTTTTTGTTAAAACAGTATTAATGTAGGTTTATTTAGTTGTGTCTTTTATTTAATGGCTTCACTCTGGATGGTTGCCAAAATGCAATCTTTTGCCTGTTTGCGATTGAATTGTCAACTTGACCTTTTTGTGCCTGTTTTATATGTATATAAGAAGTACTTAAACATACACAGACATTTAAATTTAGTTTTTTAGAAAAAGTGCAAAAAAAAATGTATAATGCCTAATAGAACCTAGTGTTACAATAGCATAATGAGTAGTGAAACTCAACAGCTTATTGAAATGAAAATTATTTATTTCTCTGAGTGGAAAATCGAACCCACATCCTCCACTGCTCCACGATGGCGTCAAAATATAGAAAAGATAGAGGCATCCTATATTTTTATCATTTACTCTGACATACAGTACGGTCGACGAATAGTGGCCGCCCTGAAGTTACGTTTTCTAAACTAGTTTTTTCTAGACTTGCTTGTTCACTAAGGAAGAAAATAATCAAAAGTGAAAAAAAGCCACGACTCGTCGACCTCACTGTAGATAAAATAGCGACAAGGAAGCGCTATTTATGTATGTGTCATATATTTATGTATATGACAAATATAAAATGTTGCTGTCACCTCGCTTGGCCCAGGTGGCATCATTTTGAAATACGCCCCTTTTTTGACGCCATTGTATGCAAAGTTATACCAGTATTGTATTTAAAAAACCAGTTATCTTGTAAATAATTGCTAAATCAGTGTAGTTTTGTAGGTCGGTCTTACTCTCACATTTTTGAGCAGATTTTTATTTTTATGTATGTATATTATGTTCTCTGCCCTGCTGTGTGCAGGATACAACGTGAAGCTGATTTATTTGTTTTTTTTAAGCTTCACGCTGTATCCCGCACACAGCAGAGTATGCAGAGGGAACCTACTCTTAAAACACTTTCCCCAATTTCTGAAGGCATTGCGTGTTGAATGGCGGAACTCAACGCCGCGCGTTACATTCGAATCACGAATAAATATTTCGCGAATAAATATTTCATCTCCTCGAGTGGGGATCGACGACAACGAGCCGATTTACAGGCACACTGTGCTCCTGCGCTGCGCTCATTATTTATTTATTTTTTATATTACGTTAATTTAAATATGTATATACAGTGTTTATTAAAATACCAACACAGATTATATTATATGTAGTTATACTAAAGTTCCCTCCTTAATCAGACAAATCCCAGCAATTTAAATATCCCCCTGAATAATATTAGAACCCAGACACACGTTCATCACGCATTCGTTCTTATTGCGTTATTATCGTATTAATCCAATCGTGGCGCAAGTGTTTTACTGTTAACACGACAAGTTGTAGGTTCGATATGCTCTTGAGGAAATGAAATATTAAATATTTTAATTACTTCACTATGGCGTCCAGACAAACCGCGGCGTTGAGTTCTGCCACTCAACACTCAATGCCTCCGGAATTTGGCGGAAAATGGGAAACGGAATTGCAATAATGTGCAAGAAGAGAGTGTTTTAACATTAGGTTCCTTTTGCCTATCCACTTGAGGGAAATAATAATTGTACTTTCTCCGCTCTGATAATATAAAGCGCAATTTCTCGAATTCAGGTGAAAGCGAAGAATTTAAGAAGCGTAAATATATTTATTTATATTTAAAATTATAACGACACATTCTAAATACAATGCACATCCAAAAGGCAAACTCGCTATTTTGAACGCCTGCTATTATATGAAAAAAAAAAATAAAGAACATGATTTACATTTTCGTAAAAACATATCGAGCTATATATATATATATAAAAGGACTTGTGCTGACTGACTGAGGTAAGACGCACGCAGAGCCGTAACCGCTGATGGTAGAAACGGTTGGTGGAAACGATGGTTTCATATTCTGGACATCCACTAAGAAGGGAATTTGAAAAATTTTAACCCTAAAGGGATGAAACAGGGGTTGAAAGTTTGTATGGAAAATTTTTTTAATCTGTACCGATTTTTATATAATTTAAAATTCAGACTCTTAAAAATATTTCATTGAACACGTGTTTCATGGTTTTTAAGAATTCAAAGGGTTCAAATAAGGGGTTGAAAGTTTATATGGAAAAATCTTTAAATTGCCACCGATTTTTATAAAAATTTAAATTCAGACTGTTAAAAATATTTTATTGAACTCGTGTTTCGTGGTTTCTTTAGAATTCACTCCTAATAAAAATATTAGTATTTATATAATAATTACTCTTAAAACTCAAGGTAATAATTCATTTTACTTTCAATTCTAAAGGAGCCAAGGACATGCTTAAATAAAAACTTAATGATCTTTAAGAAGATCAACGGCTTACGTCAGATCTGTAAAGATTTATGAACAGGTGGAATTCCTTATGCGCCATAATATGATGTAATTTGTTATGGTTATACTATTATGCGCTTTGTAAAAAGATACTCTGGTGTTGTTTTATTTTACACTAGCAACCCGCCCGCCCGCTTCAACTACAAAGTTTTATTATTAATTTACTAATCTGCATTACTTTGTTTACTTTTCTAATGATAGTATCATGACAATATCTATACCTATACTGTAAATATAATTTCAGATAATTCAATAAAAAATTTACTTATAGGTTTTTTTTTCGAATATTCTTAAACAAAAAAAAATCTGTTTAAAATGTTTGATTGGCATGAAAAATCAGCGAAAATGTTCTTAATCTTATTACTTTTATACTTTTAAATATTGTGTAAACATTTTAACAGCCACTTTTTTCTTGAAAAAATAAACCTGAGGCTTTATTTTGAAGACACTCCGTTCCCATAAAGATATTTCCGTTTTCCACTTTGCGCCGAATGCCTTCAGCAAAACCTGGCCATGTGCGGAACTCAATACCGCACTTTGCCTCGATTTACTAGATAACCCAGATACCAGAGCGAAGATATGAAAATATAATTGTAAATAAATATTTCATTCACAACCAGTCGATTTTACAGTCACACTTTGTGCCCCTGCGCCACGACTGGCTTCAGATTGGTATTTGGCACTGGATTTGTCAGATATACAGGAATTACAAAAGCAATAATAAAAAATTGAGGCCGGACTGTAAAATCGGCTGGTTGTGGGTTCGATCCCCGCTCACGGAAGTAAAATATTTATTTACATTTATATTTTCATTTTTTCGTTCTGGTATCGAGGCAAAGCGCGGCGTTAAGTTCGGCCACTCAGCACGCAATGCCTCCAGAATTCGGCGGAAAGTGGGGAACGGAGTGTCTTAACACGAGGTTCCATCTGCCTACCTGCCTGCATAATAATAAAAAGTAGTGATTGGGACATTTTAATAGAAAATTTATATCACTTTCCCATATGTCACTGAGTTTATAAAATAAATTATTTAAACATTTATTTATATACAAACATTAAATGTCTTATAAATCCAAAGCTGTCACTTTCTCTCGGAATGTGGCATTAATAATGTTATTTAATAGTCGTTTTTTGTTATAGCTTGATGAACGTACACGACGTATGTTTATATTTAAATTATAGTTAAGACACGTTCGATTTGATAACATATCTTGCGAAGTAACCAAGAGAAATAAGAACTGTAGATAATTATAAAACACCGATGTACTTGTTTCTTAGAAGATAATTAATATGAAAAAAATATATACTATTATAGACTTAATATAGGGCATGTATTCTGAATTTTTTTTTTCAGCTTCATGCTGTATTTCGCATGTCACCTACATGGTAGGCAGGGGGCTAGTGTTAAGACACTCCACTCCCTACTTTCCGCCGAATTATGGACAAATTGCGTGTTGGATGGTGGAACTCTTAAGCCAAGCATTTGCCTCGACACCAGAGCGAAGAAATTAATACATGAAATATTTATTTTTTTCTTGTGGGAATCGAACCCACGCTTGTGCCACTGCGCCACGATTGCTCTTAATATATTTAGCTATATGAAATATCAAAAGTATTAATTATATAAACATTATTTAATTATTTTGATCAATATTTTGAAAAGAAAACGAACCTACTAATTCACATAATACTTTACTTACTTTATACCCTTAAAATACTTTATTCCCTTCATATTAAGCAAAACTTTCATTTGTATCTCCCACAGACTTCTCCGCACCAGCAAATGCGCCTTGTCGTCTCTATATGCAGTATTTCGAGATGGCCACTCCCCTGCCCGCCAGTTTCTTGTGGCTGCCCTGCAAGCACCCGTCATGGCGGTGCTGAACGAAGATGAGTTCTTTCTGGACATAGATCCCGATAAAGCCATGGAAAGGTAAAATTTCAAATTTACCTATGAGATACATAAAAACAATGTTTACCTAAAATATTGTCCTTTAAATAATGTTTAAAAAAGTCCGCGATATATATACCATGTTTATCTCTGAAGGTTGAGCAAAAGTAACCATTTTAATTGATTTACTTTATATATATTGGGTTGTTGCATGTATTTTCTATAATTTGATATTGATTCTTATGAAAATGAATATAATAGTCACTTTTAGCATTTTATGTAGATTGAAATTATAGTTCACTGTATAACATTCTAATAAATAATTAAGGAGATGTCACTGATTCGAAGTGACTAGCCTTCGAGCGGCATAGTATGACCGACGCGAACGTTTTGTAAATATTAGTACATTTTCGAACTACTGTTAATTTTTATGTAATTATTTGCTGTTTATAATTAATTTATACTTTTCTTTGGTTCTTCGCTTATTCGAGTAGTAGATTAGTTAGATTTTCATTAATTTCTTGGTGTGGTGTAAATTTCAGCCCTGCGCCGCATCCGCATAATATTATTTAAGTATTAAGGAAAGTATTGTGGTTATTTCATCTTGGTTGGATGGTTATCTATACCGTTGTTATACACTTAATAAATTGTAGTTTTAGTTTTATGGGATTTTATTTGATATTGCTCGCAAAACTTATAATATTTAATGTAGAAAGGAATTTAGTTATTTCATATAGTATCTATGTACGCTCTCAAGGAAAACGTGGGAAAAGATTATTCCCGGGTAAATCAGTAAAATCGGTCACTGAAAATCAATTCAGTTATTCTGGACCTTAGCTCGGGGAAATAGAAAGACAGACAGAGACAAAAAATATATATATTTTCTTATTGTATTTGAGTATTATGTAATTAACCACATGCACTTTCAAAAACATAGCACAACACATTTAAATTCTTTTAAATATTTATTTTAGATACTTTGATAATATTAATAATGTAGCTGGTTTTGTTTATTTTTTTTATTAATATTTTATTGGTTACGTTTACTTATAATTTTTTTCATCTAAATTAGTTACATATTTTCAAAAACTATTTCATAAATATACCTAATAAGCAATCGTATAGTTTAAGCGGGCGAAGCCGCGTCCGGGTCCGCTAGTTTATACTATAATTAAATACAGAAATTTTAAATTGAGTAATTTTTCTTCTATGATATGATGACTATATAACATGTACTTTAATTAATACTATATATATATATATATATATATATATATATATATATATATATATATATATATATATATATATATATATATATATATATATATATATATATATATATATATATATATATATATATATTATAAATTCGAAAGTAACTCTGTCTGTCTGTCTGTGCCGCAATCAGGGCCAAACCGCTAATTTAATTGTAATAAAATACTCATACAGAGATACTTGAGGGTCTTCGGATGAACATAGGTTACTTTTTTTTCTCATATTTGTAATACTGTCGATATATACTAATATATTAAAATATTTTTCAATTTGACAGGCAATTTATTCCGCCAGTTAATAACAACCGACCGTTGCTAAGCAACGGTTTGCAAAGTTTATTTGTTGTTATAAGCAAACGTCACCCAAAATGAGCTTGCTTAACGCATACATGGTGTGCGCCGACTCAACCTTATGAGATACATAAAAATAATGTTTTACAAAAATATTGTCCTTTAAATAATGTTTAAAAAACGTCCGCGATACATGTTGATATAATGTTTATCTCTGAAGCTTGAGCAAAGTAACAGAGTAGCAACAAGAAACCATTTTAATTAATTTACTTTATATTTATCGGGTTTTTGTTGTATGTATTTCCTATAATTTGATATTGATCCTTATGAAAATGAATATAATAGTCACTTTTAGCATTTCATCTAGATTGAAATTATAGTTCACTGTATAACATTCTAATAAATAATTAAGGAGATGTCACTGATTCGAAATGACCTAGCCTACGAGCGGCATAGTATGACCGACGCGAACGGGCAGATGACTTTGACGGTTTTGTAAATTTTCATACATTTTCGAATTACTGTTAATTTTTATGTAATTATTTGCTGTTTATAATTAATTTATACTTTTCTTTGGTTCTTCGCTTATTCGAGTATTAGTTAGATTTTCATGAATTTCTTGGTGTGGTGTAAGTTGGGGCCCTGCGCGGCATCGGTATAATATTATTTAAGTACTAGCGGCTCGCCCACGGCTTCGCCCGCTTAAAATACATGATTATTGATTTACTAAGCACAATTGATTGACAACTATAATTACTTCTAATATGATTTTTTACGACATTATCGTCGAATTAAAGAATAAAGAATTTTTGATTGTTTTAAATAAAAAAATACGACCATTGTTGATAATTGATATTTATAAAATATACATAAAGCTAATTTATTACACGTATATATTTTTGTAACTTTATGTTCTTTTTACTTATATAATATACGTCTCATCATAATTCTAAAACTCTGTTAAATGTGCTGATGTCAGTGAATAATTTAATCTACTCATTCAGAAACAGCCTTAAATGTTAAATTATTGATTTGAAGGATACATAATATTCTTTGCAAAATAACTATAATAATTGCATATTAACTCCTGTACAGTTTTTAAATTAGTTACATATATTATATGAACGAACCAACCAAAAAATCTTTGTATTTACTTGATATTTCTTTCAAGATCGTTCTTTATCTCTGTGTTGAATTAATTACTACTTAAACTTAACTGTTATGATTTATGAAGGTAATCTCCACTAACAATTCAATTTTGTTTACTTTATTGTATAAAATATCATATAATAGTGCTTCAATAATGTATATATTTTTATCAACAGTCATAAGCCTGACGTTTCGAATGTCATTCTTTAGCCAAGAAACCAGCGCGGTTGCTATAAAATATTATACGCAGGCAAGCTAATGCCTTGAGTTCATTCAAATGACGATAACTTTTTTTTTAATAAACCGATTTTGATGAACTAAACTTTAGTAGTTAAGTTAAGTTAAAACAAAGCAATTGGTGAAAATGAAGTGTGAGTGAAATTTTCAAGTAAATCTGTTCAGTAATTTCAGAGGAAAAATGCGGACAAAAATATATCGACAGACAGACAGACAAGAAATTAAAAAAAATATTTTTGCTTTCTATTATTCTATTTAGGTATCCCTCTATCCATTTCAGTCAAAATTACTAAATGTACAGACAAAATATTTTTACTGTCTTATTATATATAGAGATTAAAGAGAGAATTGTTGGTTATTTCATCTTGGATCTTTGGATGGTTATCTATACCGTTGTTATACACTTAATAAATTGTGGTTATAGTTTTTTGGGATTTTATTTGATATTGCTCGCAAAACTTATCATATTTAATGTAGAAAGGACTTTAGTTATTTCATATAGTATCTATGTACGCGCACAAGGAAAACGAGTAAAAATTTGATAGAGATTTTTCCCGGGTAAATTAGTAAAATCGATCACTGAAAGTCCAATAAAAATTAGTTCAGTTTTTCTGGATATTAGCTCGGGGAAATAGAAAGACAGACAGAGACAAAATTATACATAATGTAGCTGGTTTTGTTTAGTTTTTTTATTAATATTTTACTATGGTTACGTTTACTTATATTTTTTTCATTTAAATTAGTTCAATATTTTCAAAAACAATTTCCTAAATATATCTAAATAAGCATTCGTAAAGTTTAAGCGGGCGAAGCCGCGTCCGCTAGTATATATATATATATATATATATATATATATATATATATATATATATATATATATATATATATATATATATATGTAATATTACTATGTATAATACATAATTTGCTGACACGTGAACGTAATTGAAAACTTTCGTTTGTTAAAATAATAAGTTTCTTGGCTTCCTTTCACCCCTTTAATGGAAATTTGAAGTGTAATTACATGGTTATTTAATACGATGAAACGTATTAAATATCCATTTACATTTTTAGTTATGCTACAAGTGGAACTTCATATACCTTATGACATTTTTTTTAAAGTGAACAGCAAATCTACAACCATCGCATTTGATTCGTTATTTCTCGATTGATTCACGCTGTATCTCGTACACAACAGTTAAGTCTCACAAATTAAGCGTGTTAAGAAGCGGAACACAACGCCGCGCTTTGCGTCGACACTAGGGCGGAGAAATGAAAATATAAATTGAAATAAATATTTCATTTCCACCAGCGGTCCACAACTAACAACCAGTCGTGTTTACAGCCACACACTTGCGCCCTGGCGCTATGCCACGACTGGCCTCATTTTTTAATGGTTAACGTAAATTTTATATGTCATAATTTTCTAAGTGTGTCCACTTAGGAAATCTACAACCGGATTTCATTCTTGATTTCGCTACAAATATTTATATATTATTATTATTTTACAGATTTTCATCAACAGATCGTCTCAAGAAATTCGGTCAGTTAAATAGTACAGAATACAATGCAAAAGTGGCCAGATACCGCAAATGGACGGTACAGTCCCTGTACAACCTAACCAGCAAGTTCATACACTCCCTCAAGGAACACTGGCCTAACTTCCCAGCTATTATAGCGTGGATTGTACAACAGATTGTGCACCTGTTGAAACAACATTCCAGGTAATATCCAGTTTAGTACGTTTTCAAACTGTCTAGGCTCATATTAGAATTGAACAACATGAAGCAAAAAAAAACAACCTGTTAATAAAATTGGTATAAATTAAAAAAAAATCTGGTTACAGCAATATAATATTCTGGTTTCTATTTATTTGGAGTAATTCCGTGATGACTTACATAATCCTATTTTAGCCTTTTTTTATAATTTAGGTACATATATTCATATTAAAATAGTCCTTACGGCTATCGATATTAAAGATTCCCTCTGCCGACTCTGATATGTGCGTGATACAACTGCTAAAAAAATATTAATAAATCAATTAATGATTTTTTTTCTCCACAGAATAACGGACCGCGAGCTCCACGTGATATGCACGGAGCTAGTTCTAAACAACTTCATATGCCCCGCCATAGTGAACCCCGAGGCGCACGGCGTCTTGGAAGTGCCCGTGTCTTATATAGCCCGTTTTAACCTTATACAAGTGGCGCAGATTATACAAATGCTGTGTTTGGCCAGATATCAGGAGGTAGGATTGACGTTTTTTTTATATTTTTTTGTGAATAAATATATATATACAGAGTGGAAGTGTAAGCACCACTTTAAATGAAACCACAGTTTTAACTACTCTATAAAAGCCTAATATAAATCAGAAAAAAAAAAAATTCCAAAAATGAAAAAGTTATTTTTTCAAACAAAATAAATAATAAAATTGTCATTTTAAAATAAAACGCCGTTTGTAAAGACGACGCACGCACACATAAATCTATCAAAGGAACACCGCACACAGCTCATTCCGAAATCAAGTCGTAGGTATTGGCGATAAAGTTCAAAGTTGTTTAACCTTTAGTAGTATTTTTGTAGTAGTAAGTGTTTATGTTATTGGGATTTATACGTAATCGCGTCACACGAAATACAGGTATGGATAAGAATCGTGAAATGAAAAAAAAACCTACGTCCAAACTATTGAGGCATCTTGATTAATTTCTTTAGGTCTATACCTAAAGAAATTAATCAAGATGTTTGAAATATTTTACCCTATATGCTGTTTCCGTAAAAGGAGCGCTGCCTCTTCCACCGTGTATATATATATATTTATCTGTGTTTAAAGTTATGCTATTTAAAAAAAAACAGTACAATTTAAGTGTGGATTAATATTATTAAGTTTTTATTTTTATATTTTTTTTATTGAGATATAATATTTATTAAATGATCATATTCAATCAGTTACATTTTTTTAATGTAATAAAATTTAATGTTTCGCTTCGTAGTCGTTAATAAAAAAAATTAAATATGTTAAAACATTTTTTTTTTATTTCATGCATGTTTTCCAAAATGATGACAAACTAGCATTTTCATATTTAAGGTATAGCGCGCACTAGTGATTTTTGTCATCGTGACTGTTGCGTCACTGTCACCGTGTACATCACCCTAAATGAAGGTGCGCGCATTTGGATACGTGACAATTGGGTGACTTTTTGTCCGCGGAGGATGGCAACACGCCCGTGACGCAACTGTCACCGCGTCCATAGATTTGTATGCCCGTGCGCGCATTAGAAACTAAATGTCACTTCGTGCCCCCTCCCCCTTGTGGTTTCCATACTAGTCGTCTTCCGCTTAAACAAGAAACAGCAGCGTGCAGCTCCGAATTTTAATTTCAAGAATGGCGTCAATTTCATCTCCAAGGCAAAACGTGTGTTTTCATGAAGATGAAATAGACAACAACATACTTATTGACTAAATTGAGTTGGAGGCTGTAGTTCTATGACAAATCCCTAAACGATTATTTTTTCTACGTTTCCTTTTTTTTCTTAATATAAGTGCACAGACAACCATCTCTTGGAGATTCATTTTATCAAATGTAAAAAAATTCATCACTGTCACCGCAAGTGCGCGCAGTCGCGAAAAGCATGGTGACATGATAGTGACAAAGAATTTATTGTCACCCTGACAAAAGTCACCAATGCGCGCTGTCCCTAACAATTGAAAAGTATTTGCATTAGATAATTTGTCCGTCGTAGGTGGAGCCGAAGCTGCGCGATCTGTACACGCGCTTCGATCGCGCGGCGGTGTGGTCGCTGGTGGAGGGCGTGGCGGGCGACGCCAGCGGGCCGCCGCCCGCGCCGCCCGCCGACGCGCCGCTGCGCACGGACGCGCCGCCCGCCTCCACCGTCGCGCTCTTCACCGCCGCCGACGCGCATCTCCTTGTGAGTAGCCCCTCCCTCGTACTTGTACGTACGCTCCTATGCAGGTGTACTCCTGTACTCCTGTACTCGCGGCGGTGTGGTCGCTGGTGGAGGGCGTGGCGGGCGACGCCAGCGGGCCGCCGCCCGCGCCGCCCGCCGACGCGCCGCTGCGCACGGACGCGCCGCCCGCCTCCACCGTCGCGCTCTTCACCGCCGCCGACGCGCATCTCCTTGTGAGTAGCCCCTCCCTCGTACTTGTACGTACGCTCCTATGCAGGTGTACTCCTGTACTCCTGTACTCGCGGCGGTGTGGTCGCTGGTGGAGGGCGTGGCGGGCGACGCCAGCGGGCCGCCGCCCGCGCCGCCCGCCGACGCGCCGCTGCGCACGGACGCGCCGCCCGCCTCCACCGTCGCGCTCTTCACCGCCGCCGACGCGCATCTCCTTGTGAGTAGCCCCTCCCTCGTACTTGTACGTACGCTCCTATGCAGGTGTACTCCTGTACTCCTGTACTCGCGGCGGTGTGGTCGCTGGTGGAGGGCGTGGCGGGCGACGCCAGCGGGCCGCCGCCCGCGCCGCCCGCCGACGCGCCGCTGCGCACGGACGCGCCGCCCGCCTCCACCGTCGCGCTCTTCACCGCCGCCGACGCGCATCTCCTTGTGAGTAGCCCCTCCCTCGTACTTGTACGTACGCTCCTATGCAGGTGTACTCCTGTACTCCTGTACTCGCGGCGGTGTGGTCGCTGGTGGAGGGCGTGGCGGGCGACGCCAGCGGGCCGCCGCCCGCGCCGCCCGCCGACGCGCCGCTGCGCACGGACGCGCCGCCCGCCTCCACCGTCGCGCTCTTCACCGCCGCCGACGCGCATCTCCTTGTGAGTAGCCCCTCCCTCGTACTTGTACGTACGCTCCTATGCAGGTGTACTCCTGTACTCCTGTACTCGCGGCGGTGTGGTCGCTGGTGGAGGGCGTGGCGGGCGACGCCAGCGGGCCGCCGCCCGCGCCGCCCGCCGACGCGCCGCTGCGCACGGACGCGCCGCCCGCCTCCACCGTCGCGCTCTTCACCGCCGCCGACGCGCATCTCCTTGTGAGTAGCCCCTCCCTCGTACTTGTACGTACGCTCCTATGCAGGTGTACTCCTGTACTCCTGTACTCGCGGCGGTGTGGTCGCTGGTGGAGGGCGTGGCGGGCGACGCCAGCGGGCCGCCGCCCGCGCCGCCCGCCGACGCGCCGCTGCGCACGGACGCGCCGCCCGCCTCCACCGTCGCGCTCTTCACCGCCGCCGACGCGCATCTCCTTGTGAGTAGCCCCTCCCTCGTACTTGTACGTACGCTCCTATGCAGGTGTACTCCTGTACTCCTGTACTCGCGGCGGTGTGGTCGCTGGTGGAGGGCGTGGCGGGCGACGCCAGCGGGCCGCCGCCCGCGCCGCCCGCCGACGCGCCGCTGCGCACGGACGCGCCGCCCGCCTCCACCGTCGCGCTCTTCACCGCCGCCGACGCGCATCTCCTTGTGAGTAGCCCCTCCCTCGTACTTGTACGTACGCTCCTATGCAGGTGTACTCCTGTACTCCTGTACTCGCGGCGGTGTGGTCGCTGGTGGAGGGCGTGGCGGGCGACGCCAGCGGGCCGCCGCCCGCGCCGCCCGCCGACGCGCCGCTGCGCACGGACGCGCCGCCCGCCTCCACCGTCGCGCTCTTCACCGCCGCCGACGCGCATCTCCTTGTGAGTAGCCCCTCCCTCGTACTTGTACGTACGCTCCTATGCAGGTGTACTCCTGTACCTGTAGATAACAATTATATGATACGAAAGGCCTATCTGTTATTGAGTTATATTGAGAACAAAAATTGCGAGTGTACCCAACAGTCGCGATGTATTTGCCAAATTATTTGGGAATCCGATTTTTTCCAAATATCACAAATTCCCTACTATTTCCTGGACCATTTAAAATTACTGCACATACATAGGGATGAAATGGATAAAAGACTACCTATGGACTACCATCGATCCGCCAATCTAGTCACGCTCTTTGTGTATAATCTAAAATATTTATAAGATCAGTTGTCAGTTTTTAACATGTCCAACTTAACCACTTCGTAATTAATATTTATTTTATTTGTGAAATTTATAACAATTATGACACATTATATATTTATAACATATTTTTCAGATTACATTCCTAAAAAGAATCTCATCGAAACTAAACAATAACACTCAAAATGGCAGCGAGGAAAATGGCAACAGTTCTGGTCAAAATTCAGATGAGTCTACTTTTACGTGAGTACTAAATAATACGAAAACTAACAAACTAAAATCTGTTCTAATTTTTAAAATATTTCAAACTATTATGTTGAAAAACAAAACCTAAAGAGTTTAATTGAAAAATTGTAAAAAAAGTTACAATGTCTTTATGATTTTTTCTTTATGGGATACAGCAAGAAGCTGAAAAAAGGAAATAAAATATTTAACTTAATGAATGAGCATCTTCAAATCCACAATCTAAATACAAATTTTAAAATACTTCCTTTCAGTGAATCAAGTGGTCCAATAGACAGTGAGGGAGGCAGCACGCGACTGGCGGCGTTGGTCGCCACCGGCGAGCCCAACTACCGCGCACGATTACACGACTTGTTGAGGAAAATGCCGGATTTTACTAATGTTAGGTTAGAAATCATAGATATAAAAATGTCTTCGTGTTTTAAAACTTCCTTATTTTTTTTTCAAATATTTTTTTAATTCTATTTTGCTGCGTCTGGTAAGATAAAGTGTGTCATTGTTATAATTAATATAGAAAAAAGAACATGAATAACTTATATGAAATTATTCAATTATGTAAAATGATAAGCTTAAGAAATGTTATGTACCAAATAGTGATATAATAACATATATTTATAAAAATAAATAAAAATAATTTCCTTTAGGCCATCAACCGCCGATTCAAAGGACACGCTATCAGAAAATGGCCACTCAAAAAGGAGTATTCTAAGTAAAGTCGCCAAACCTCGCCGAGCAACTTCTTCCGACGATCGATTGTCTGACAAGGACAGAGAGGAACCGGAAGTGTTAGTTATTAAGTTGTACAATGTGGATGAACAGGATTATGTTGGTGAGAATTTATAAGATTGATTTTTTTTTCTATTTAGATGTGACTGTGATACCAAGAACTAGGCAATTTGTGAAGTGAATGGAAAATATATATTTTTTGCGTCATGCTATATTGCGCATTTGGCAGGGTTGGCAGAGGGAGCCTGGGAACCTAGTGTTAAGACTCTTAGTTTCCAATAAAACACTTCCGTTCTCTACTTTCCTCCGAATTTTGGATGCATTGCTTGTTGAGTGGCGGAACTCAACGCCGCATTTTGTCTTGTTACCGGAGCGAGGAAATGAAAATATAAATTATTTCACTACTCCGAGTGATATTCATAATATATCTAGTAATATTTTTTAACATCCCAGGCTTAGTACCAGAAACGAAAGTTTTAGAAAGTTACTACGGCGGTGTAGAAGGGGAGTCTGAGGAAGGTGGAGCCTTAGCGCCGCCTGGTGTCGCTCCTCCTGTACAAAAACGGACTAGGTATTTTGGTTAAAAAATATAGTTATGGTTTTATTATTAAGATAGTTTAATTGAATAAGAAGCTATTAATATAAAATAAACCTCAGTGTAAAATTGTTACTACAAAGCCTTTTTCATATTCAATTAAAAGAAAAACCTATAATACTTTCTTTTCTATTAATATTTGTTGGTGGTTCAGGTAGAATTTTCAAAAATCTCCCTTTAATATAATGATATTTTTCTCTTTATATACATATAATACCGATTTACTTTTTAAAGTCCAAGTGTTTAATTAATCAACTTTTACATATATATTTGTACAAATATAATATCCTATATAACTAATTTAATATTTTCTCCCAAAAGATTTTCCGTATCCCACGATGAAGTATCACTGGGTAATACTTCGGATAACCTGGAAGCTGTTTCGGAGGCCGCGTCCAACCACAGTGTGACATCTAGCCTGGAACTGGAAACAGAAGATCAGAATGATAATCTATCAGATATGGTAAGCTATTATATATATATTTTTAAATTCACGCTGTATTTATACACGCACATAACACGGTAGGCAAAGGGAATTTGGGAACCTAGTGTTAAGAAACTATTCTCCAAACACTTCCGTTCTCCACTTTCCAACGGACTCTCGAGGCATTGCATGTTGAGTGGCAAAGCTCACCTCTCCGCTCAAACGGAAGAAGAAAAAGAAAATGAAAATATTGAATATTCCGTTCTTCCGAGTTCCGGGCCCACTTTAATTATTATTATTAATATTTCAAATTATCACAAACTGGGCAACAAATAAAACACTATGCTTGTGGCAAAATAGTTAATTTATTATTTTTTGTTTTTCTTCACCAGGTATCAGCAAATGTGAGCGGTCGAGGAAGTCCCAATATATCTGGACGGGAAACCCCCTCGTCGCAAGTTACAGATGGTGATGCGGCGGGTGACGCCCCGTCTAGGCGGTAACTAAATTTATTCATACAATCTTTAAAATAAATTTCGCTTAAGCAATACATCTACAACTACAATACAATAATTCAAATTTATTACATATTTATCCGAATACGTGGTTATTTTTTTTATTAGTATCCAACAGAACGCACCAGTGAGTCAAGCGTCGAGTGCTGCACAAGCGAAGTTATTGAAACAAACTCGAAACGATATTGAAGACAAATTTTGTAAATTTGAAATTAAGGTAACTTTTATTTTAAAATTAATTTATTATTTTGAAATGTTTATGCTGTAATGGAGAATAATTCCGCGTTTATACTTAACTATAGACAGGAACTTTAATGACAGTAATAGTGAACTTGAGGCCAGTCGTGGCTCAGGGACAGGGACAGGGCTCAGGGAACAATGAAATATTTAATATTTTCATTTCTACGTTCTGGTGTCGAGATAAATTGCGTCGTTGGCTTCAGTCACTTTACACGCAATGCTTCCAGAACTTGTCGGAAAATGGAGCATGGGGTCTTAATGGGAACAGAGTGTGTTAATACTATGGTTCTTTCTGCCTACATTGCTATGTGCACTAGCACAGCTGTGATACAGCGTAAAGCTAAAGAAATACTACGGACTACTAGGGATAACCAAGTTTATTATAACAAACAAATGTTTTTTTACGTTTCGTAAAATATTATTTGTTTTATAGAAACTTCTAGAAGGCGATGAAACAGTAAGCATAATGTCGGACACGTGGAGTACAGACGTCTTAGCTTCTGATTCGGAGACCATCGGCGATTCTTGCGACCACACGCAAGTTGTCGCACAAGGTGATTATTTTATTTTAAACATACACCAATATAAAGAAACGGAAATTATATTTTATAATACCTATCTTATTTATATTGTATTTTTGGTTTCAAATTTACATTAATTCGTGTGGAGAGTGGAGGTTCCTAATAATCTTTTCTCACCCTGTTCAATGCAGGCGATGATGAAAGAAACAATATATATGTGATATAATATAGCATAACTATTGTAAAAGAAATAGGGGAATTTCGAAAACAGAGCATCAAAGATATTAGAGGAAGGTCGCGTAAAAAGCATGAGGACTCCTCGGAGGGCATGTATGAAGAGGTTGATGACAGTGGACGGGGCGAAAGAGGTATGTAGAGACCGTAGCGTTTGGCGCTTCTCTCTGACTACCCCGCTAGTTATACAGCGTGAGGCTAAACCTGTAAAATTTCTAAGATTAAATTTAGTAAAATATCTTTTTCTAGGTAATATAATATTTATGTTTTTAAATTACTAATTCAATACAAAATTATGAATAAAGAATACTGCTGCTTAAAATGTTGGGTTTACTATATGAACAGGTTCTAATGCAAACCATGTGATAGCACCAGACGCGTCGGAGACGGCCAGCGAGTCCGCCTGGAGCATGGACGTGCTCGCTTCGGATAGCGATCGGAACACTGAGGTTAGTTTATACTTACAAAGAATTTTTTTTAGTATTGGGTAACGAAGCACACTATTTTACCCATTTTAGGATATATGCGGGCTAATATTTCTTTAAAGCAGGGGTTCCCAACCTTTTCTTGATCAAGGACCACTTTTATATCATTCTTGGTAGCACGGACCACTATTCATGTAGGTATAATAAAAATTAACTGTGATAACTAAACAAAAACTTCGCCTCACCTTCACCAGTCATAAAATAAAAATCGTTCGCGGACCATATTTAGGCTTCTGCGGACCACTGGTGGTCCGCGGACCACTGGTTGGGAACCACTGCTTTAAAGGAAGTGGACTATAAGTAAATTATTGTTTTAGAAACAAAAGATACAGAGCGTATGTTGATTATATAATAAAGACACATATTATTAACATTTATATAGATTATTTATATAGGCTAGTCGTGGCGCAGGGGCACAAAGTGTGACTATAAAATCGACTGATTATGGGTTCGATCCCCACTCGAGGAAATGAAATATTTATTTACTTTTATATTTTCATTTCTTTGTTGAGTTCCGCCACTCAAATACGCAACGCTTCAGTACTCGGCGGAAAGTGGGGTTTTAACACTAGGTTCCCTCTGCCTACCTTGATGTGTGCGGGATACAGCGTGAAGCTAAAAAAATATACATAATAAAGAAACCTGTACTTCCCAGGTGGACACGGACGACTGCGTGTCGGTGGCGGCGCGCTCGGACACGTCGTGGCCGCGCCGCGCCTCGCACAACGAGCCCGCACTCGCGCTGCCTTTGATGTCGCACACTTTAGCTGTAAGTGCTTGTATTACACTTTTTGGTTTATAAGGTTAATAATGATCTTTTTTGAATAGTTAAACATGTGTTATTTCAGACAACTTAGTTTTGTAAAAAAGGTGTTTATTTGTTTTTTTTTTAAATTATAAAACTTACATATAATTACAAAATATATTTTTATTCGAATACTTATGTAAAAGAATGTATAATTATGTAAAAGAAATGAAAGTGAATAAAATTAACTTATTATAATTAATTATTATTTTAAGTTTACCTAATCTTTCCTTATTGTTTTAGACAAAGGAATTCTATTGATTATTAACTTTCATTTTAGAATGGAAACGCAAAGAGACCCGATTTGGGCAGTCCCCGGCACACAGCGCGGTCCAATCTTCCTAGTAGGTAAGAATTAATCAAGTTAACTTTAAATAGATTTTACAATTTAAAATACTAAAATGTTATAAAATTTTCATTAAGGCGTAAACAGATAGTGTTCCACCACCTGGCTTTTTATTTGAGTCACACAAGAAAGAATGAATTATTTTCTTTTATATAAACTATAATAAATACGATGTAGAGTTTCTCTACACAAATTCGAAAGGTATGGGGAAAAATTAATAACCTTAACACTAGGTTTTCTTTGCGTACCCTGTGTGAAACAAAGAAAATTGTAGAGGACAAGATAAAATTGCTTAATGTTAATATTGCTATATATTTATTTTTTAAATCCTTTATTTAGAAGCAGTGGTTATCTAAGTGCGACGGCAGCGTTGTGCCGCGGCGGCGAGTTGGACCTGCCGGCGCACAGTGCACACGCTTATGCTATAGAAAATAGAAAAAGCATACTTGTTAACGGATATCCGGTTAGTTTTATTATTATTATTGTATATTTACTATTGTAAGTCTAGCCTTTAGGTTGTAGGTTCGATATTCACATAAGAAGTGATCAATGATCATGTTTGAGATATATTTATTGTTTCGTGTTTTGATAATACGAAGCGCGGATCTAGATTAACATCTAATACATATTTTTTGTAGTATTTCATATCTTATTAATAAAATTGTGTAATAACTTTAAAATCTGACCTACACACGATGACTAAATTATCTATATATATAAAAACGTGTGCTGACTGACTGAGGTAAGACGCACGCAGAGCCGTAACCGCTGATGGTAGAAACTTGAAATTTGGGCAGTGTTTATTTTCATATTCCGGACATCCACTGTGAAGGGATTTTGAAAAATTTTAACCCTATAGTGATGAAATAAGGGTTGAAAGTTTGTATGGATTTTTTTTTAAATTGGCACCGATTCTTATAAAATTTTAAATCCAGACTCATAAAAATATTTCATTGAACACGTGTTTCATAGTTTTTAAGAATTCACCCCCTAAGGGTTCAAATAAGGAGTTGAAAGTTCATATGGAAAAATCTTTAAATCGCCGCCGATTTTTATAAAAATTTCAATTCAGACTGTTAAAAATATTTTATTGAACACGTGTTTCGTGGTTTTTTTAGAATTCACTCCTAATAAGCGGGCGAAGCCGCGCGCGCCCTCTGGTTATATTATACAATGAAAAATAGAACCAAAAGTTCTCACGAAAATCTATGTATTAATAAAGAATATTTTGAATTTAAATTAGCTCTTTGTATCTATTTTGCTAGATTTGGATATTAAAAATTTAAAAAAAATAGTGTCGCATATAAGGACCTCCTCCTTTTTTGGAAATCGGCTAAAATTATAATGTTTTCATTTTATAGGTAATGACATGTTACGCGTCAGCTCCGGAAAGTCCCGCTGTAGCAGCTGCGACGCTAAACAATGATGTTTTCGATTATGCTCCGCCTAATAGGTATGCTAAATTATATTACTTGTATTTTTAACATTTTAAAGTGTTATTCCACACTTAGGAAAGAAAAATACTTATGAAAAATACGTTTCCTAAAAACGTATAAAAATTTGAACGTAGCGGAACTCGAACTCGCGCCTCTTGGAAACTGACCAGGCGCTCTGACTACTAAGCCATACGTTTCCTGTTCTCTCTGCATACCGTTCTATATGCAGAATACAGCGTGAAGCTAAAATAAAGTATTAATTTTGAGTAATCAAACATTATTTTCTTTGAACTCACTTGAAATAAATGGAATTCCAATCATGGAGATTTAGGTAACCTATAAATGTCCAAATTACTTAGTTTGTTATTTTGACAGTAGTATTATTTTTTTGTCGGTATAACATTTTTTTGCTGTTATTATAGTACAAGTGCATCAGAGTCCACAGTGGAGGGCGCGGCGGGGGGCGACGTGGGGGGCTCCGACGCCACCAGCCAGTGGGTGGACGACAGCTTCCCCACTAAATACCACATGCCCTCCTCCTCGAAGAGCTACGATGACAATGATTTGATGGACAGGTGAGCTTAATAAATATATCATTTGCTTCATGCTTATGATAAAAAATTAAATTATTGTCTTTATAATTAGTTATTATAATTAAATCAATGACTATTATTTGTTATAGATCACTAAACTCCAGCGAAAGTTCATTCAACGCGCTGTCAGTATCTCAATACGACAGACGTTTCGATTCCGGAATCGATACAGAGAGAGCAGAAACCGAGCCGAGATCCGCGATATCCGATTTAATGACTCGAATGAGTTCCGCAACAATATCTACATCGAATCTCGTCAACATGACGTCTCGATTAGTCAAAAACGAAATTCGAACGAGTATAGTGAATATAAGTTCCTCGAGAATCGAGAAGAAGCGTGAAGCGAGTAACATATCGCTTAGTACGTTGTCAGTGAACAGTGTTGAGACATCGGTATCGGATAAGAGCTCAAGTCAAGATGTCAATTCGGAGAATGTGACGGAGAGGAGAGTGAGCCCTCCGCCCGTCAAGCCTTCGACAGGGGCTATACCGAAAAGTATCAGTTTTGATTCTACAGCGGAGAAATCTCAAAGGTTGGTAGGAATTGTTACTATATTTAATCTAGGTCCTAGGGAAATTCCCCTAGATTTTAGGGTAATCGATATATTATATTCCGTACCTATGTTTTTATTTTTATCTATTTATTTATTTTATATTTAAACATTTAGATTTTGAATTTAACTTTCTCAATAGTAAGCAACAAATAATATACCTTTTTTGTATAATATACTTGCTTTTATGTGTGATTTAACTAAAAATCATGAAAAAACATTCTATGTTTGTTCTTAATGATTTTTTGTCTTTAACAGGCGACGCATAGTGGGTGAAGACGGTTTAGTAAGTAACTTGGATGAGTTAAAGAACAATGTGAAACGTTCCGGCGGCAACTTGTTGCATAAGATCAAGATGTTCCGTCACAAGGGACGCTCTCATCATCACGGTGGTAATAACTTATATTATAATGACTTCGTTAGCGATATAGAATACTTTCGATTATTTCGTAAAAATATAATTATAACTTGGTTTCAGACATAAAAGTATCAGAAGAAGAAGTGGTCGCGGAAGAAATGAGTCGTGACCTACGTGAGGGGGAAACTTCGGAGGAAATACTAGCTAAATACAGGCGAGCAGCGGATTGTAACCCACGACGACCGTCGCGGTCCAACGAACTGCCTGACGTTAATGAATTGGATAGGTGAGTGCACTGACGTGGTTGATATCGAAGTGAAACACAACAACTAGATCCAACCTAATACAAGAAACAGGACGTACTTCCAGTCCGTCAAACATTCATAATTATTAATTAATATAAGTTCGAGGCAAAAGTATTTTCGTATTGTTCATATAAAGGAAAATATTCTTTTAGGCATAATTTTTTATTTATTTATTTATAATATGTATGTACCGTTTTGATCGATGTCTTGTTGCCATCTTATAGGTAGTGCCATAATCCCGTTCCTGTAGAAATTGATATATTTGATTAAAAAATTTGACAGATAGTAAGTTCATTTGAGGTTAGCTTTATGCTTCTTATGAGTTCTGCAATGACCGAAACAGGTGGAAATCTGATGGAGCAAGGTCAGGGCTATACGGAGCATACTGCGTGGCTATAAATGAGTGCGGTCTAGCGTTATCATGGTGGAACACCACCCCCTTCCTATTCACCAGCTCCGGCCAGTTTTTCTCACTAGTTTTTTTAACATCATCAGTTGCTGACAGTAGAGGTCAGAATCAATAATTTCACCCGGTGGTAAAAGCTCATAGTGGACGATTCCTTTCCATCTATTCATCCATTTCGACGATTCCATCCCACCATACACATAGCATCACTTTGTTCCTAGTCAGGCCGGGCTTTGCCACGGTCTGTGAGGCTTGTCCATGCTTCGACCATGATCTTTTTCGCACGCTCTTATCGTATGTCACCAATTTTCATCACCCGTAATCAACTGTTTAAGAAATGGTTCGAAATTGTTACATTTCAACAAAGAGTCGCAAATTAAATACGTTGCATTAGGTTTGTCTCAGTGAGATCATGTGGTACCCAAATGTCAAGTTTTTTCTTGTACCGAGACTTTCGTAAATGACATAAAGCTGTTTACTCCAGTTCTTTAGCAACGTTGTAGCTACTAATATGTCGGTCTTGCTCCACTTTCTCAAAGATGGCACTGATTTTATCTGTGACAGGGCGTCCAGAGCGTACCTTATCTTTCACATTAAAATTTACATACTTGAAACACTAGAACCACATTTGTGTTACTCTTATTGACACCGCATTAGGTCCATAAACTATAAAAAGTACCGAATTTCTTTGTCACAAACGTTCATTTTACTTGCTTGAAAAACAAATGAAAAATGGCGGGGACTATTTTTTTTTTATTTATTGCATCTTCAGAATGTCACATTTAATGGTAATAAAACCAGCCAGTTACACTCATTACAGCCAAAAAGATTTGATTACTAATAATACATTCAAAATAAGAAAATATTTTTGCCCCTACCTATTATTATTAGACTTAATATTTATGTTGGGAAAATTGGACATGTTAGAGAGGTATAATATTGATGGTATTATTTTTGGTTTTGTGTTGTAAAAGCTTTATGTAGTGGTACTTTCTTTATTTTCATAATTATAACTCATAACAATAAGACTACACATTTTTGATTGTAAAAAAGTTATATAAATATGTATATTATATATTAATAAAATGATTATTTAATTTATAAAGTAATAGTTATATTATTTGTTTTCAGATCTGAAGGAATTGTCGACTTGAACAATCCTGAAGTTTTTAATAATATGAAACGGCGTCTTCGTGTTGTACTCTCTAGTACCGATATTTCTTGTATCGAATATGTACCCAATGTAAGTTGTAAAATAATATTTTTATTGACATTAATAAAAATAATTAAATACGTTTTTTCTTTGTCAATAATAATTTAGTAGATGCATATAATAATATTCATTTGATGTTGTATCTTCCAAAACTGAGCCGTCGCTTCTTATCTAGTAATGAATCGCTCAACTCCCCCTTGTGTGTAATGGTGTGTAATCGGTTCGTAACATGAGCAGCGCTGCACGAGCACGTCGCTGACGGAGCTGGTGCGCGCGGGCAGCACGGCGGAGGCGGCGGCGGCGGCGCGCGCGCTGGCGGCGGGCGGGGCGCGCGCGGGGGGCGCGGGCCGCCTCGCCGCCGCGCTGCGCGCCGACCTGGCCGCGCGCCGCCCCTACGCCGCCTACCTCGCCTCGTGCAGGGCTGCGCTTGCGCACGCGCTGCACGACTTACAGGCGTATGTTTCTTTTTCTTTTTTTCCTTTTTTTTTTTATTTTAATTTTTTTTTTTTTTAATAATTGACTTGACTCCAAACTCAGACTCAAAGGAAAGCATTATTTTAATCTCATGCATATAAAGCTCAACATGGAGCTGTACCTGAATGGTAGAGCTCCACGCTGTGCTTTATCTATCAAAAACAGCACACAATGACTTAAAAATTAGGTGGTATGTAGAAAAGGAAATGTATAAAACACAAAATTCCTTCTGCTTATTATGCAACTTACAGCGTACAAATTCAATCAAATGCCAATCTAACTCGTATACCGAGAGATCTATTTCTATTATCTCGTATACCAATTTCGGAGTTGTATATAAAAAAAAATTGACTGCATGAAAATAACTAAATCAAAAAAACCCAAATGTTGTTCAATAGACATTATTGACTTACTCTCCTTTCAGTCAAATCAAATTGGTGCGGTGGGAGATGGAGGGCTGCGCGCGCGCGGCGGGCGCGGCGCGCACGCTGGAGCAGCTGGAGCGCGGGCCCGCGCTGCGCCGCCTCGCCGCCGCGCACGCGCACCCGCACTCGCTGCACGACGGTGGGTACACAGTGAGAGCCTGCGACTGACGACGTGTAGGTGCGACAGGTTGTGGGTTTGATTCCCATCCGATGAAATTAATATTTTATATTTTTATTTCTTTGCTCTAGTAATAAGACAAAGCGCGGAGGTATGTTCTGCCGCTCAACACGCAATACCTTCAGTAATCGAAAAGTGAGCAATAAGAATATCTTAATTAGAACGAAGTGTCTTAATAGAAAATTCCCTCTACCTGGCTATGTTTGGGGAACAACCAAAAAACCAAAAGTAATATTAAGTATGTATAAGAAAAAATCTTTATAAATGGCCCACAACTTGCGCCACGATCATTAATTACACTAGTGAATAAGGTTGTATTGTGTAAAAAGTTTAAATTACGATGACATAATTAATCTTAATTCCTAAGAAAGTCCAGGTATTTTTACATTGCCTTTTTGTAAACATTTCACTTATCATCTATTAACTTAATATCTATTACAATTTTACAATTTATATATTGTAAGTGCCTATCGGAAGATGGATTCAGGATGTGAAAAGTATAACCGAAGTGGTCATAACCTATACTAAAGATGATATGACCACTTCGTTTCTATCTTTAATGGCCATTTTTAAATTGTATTCCACAATGACTTTCGTCGTTGCCATTGTTGCACTACAGATCAGCCTTTTGACTGCATCGTCTTCACTGCCGCTGTAGTAATAGCAGCTGTAAGTGTGTCGAGTTATTGCGACGACTGCGTGCTAGCGCAACTCTAATATTGCAAAAAAATTCAGTCATATTTATTTATTTTTTTGCTTAATCAGGTGGCGAACTAATAGATGAAAGAGCATCCAGACTTACGGCCAGTATAAAAGCTATTACAGCTGAAGTCAAGGCTGACCCCTCCTGGGAAGGTATATTCGTTTTTTCATTTTTTTAATAGCAATAGTTATTTTATATTTAGTTTTGCACCCTCACCTCTTGATTAAGAGACTTTATTTAATAGTCACAATTTGAATTAAACTTTTACAATTTTTTTATGTACGGATTTTATGATTTATTTTTATTTGTATAAATTTTACTTTTAACTGTTATAATTTTTACAACAATTAATTAACATAATTTATGCAATGCCTAAATTAACCGAAAAGAACAATATATAGATTGACTAAGGAAAACAACAAAATCGCAGTTAACGTAGTATAAAATTTTAGTATTTCAAGAACATTAAAATGTTTTATATCAATGTCAAATGTCCTTAAAAAGTTTTAAAACAACAATAATTATTATTTTCCCAGAGTAGGCATCGATCCCACGATCTTCGCGTTTACATTCGCTTGTGCGACTGCGCCGCGACGGTAAAGCAAGGGATAACCAAGCGAAAATATTTTGATAAGAAAATTCTAAAATGAATATATTATTTATATTTATACAACCCCCTATCAGGTGCATCAGCCACGTTGCTCGAAAGTGCAGAACTAACGGTGGAGCGTGCGGTCTTCGCACGTCTATATTTGCACGTGCTGTTCCCCAATGGCGACGGCGACATAGCAAGAGACCAGTTAGTTTTTTATATTATTATTTATTGTTAGCTTCACACTGTAACCCACGCATAACACGTTATGTAGACGAAACTAGTGTTAAAGCTCTCCATTTCTCACATTACCCCAAATTTTTAAGGGATTGCGTGTTTACAATGGCATTTTAGAGGTGTTTGAATGTTTTCAAGATAAGGATTACTCTTGACTTATAGTTCTAGGTAAAACCGGTTGATCTTTTTTTCTTATTAGATACATTCTCATAGTACAATAAATCTTATAACTTCAATCAAGTCTTAAGCTAAATGTCATACATTCATCCACCACAGGGTACTAAGTGAGCACATGAGGCGTTTAACGGCGTGTGGTGGGGCAACAGCGTCCCGCGTGGGTTTAGCGCCGCGCCACGCGTGGGCCGCGCCCTTCCCCCACGCGCAGCTGCGGCTACGGTACTTGCCGGTGTTCCGTACTCCGAGGGATAAGGTTGGTCAATAAAGTTATAATTTTATTTATATTTATAGAAATTTTGATATCTTTCCTACCTACTTTCAAATATCGTTCATTGAGTAGCAAACAAATCTCAATGGTTCATTTTCTGTAATAAAACTTTGTAAAACAATAGCCATAACATTATAAATAATTATTTTAATGGACTCCATAGAATTTTAAGCCGAAACAAATATACCAAGATCATCATACCTTATTTTCTTTTCTTCTATCCTTATTTTATTTTCATATTTAAAAAACGTATAATTAATTAAATTAAACATTTTTACTAATTAAACATTGTAAAGTGTGTAAACCCCTTAAATATAAAACACTGAAACTGGATTTTAAATATACTATACTCTATATACTTAAGCGTATGAGTTCGTGTAATGTTCGTTGGTAGTTCGTGTAATATACTAAATACGTTTGTTTTGTACAGGTGGCGTGCGTACTGCGCTGCGTGCGGTCGCTGGTGGCGACACTGGCGCTGACCGACGGATCACCACCCGCCGCTGACGACATCACGCCGGCCCTCGTACTTGTTATTATTAGGGTATG
This sequence comes from Heliconius himera, assembly GCA_021202915.1. NCBI lineage: Eukaryota > Metazoa > Arthropoda > Insecta > Lepidoptera > Nymphalidae > Heliconius > Heliconius himera. The sequence continues at coordinate 63,430 of JAJHJA010000380.1, read as the reverse complement.
TAATAAATTTCTTCTTACATATACTATTCAGATTTACTCCAAGCCTAATTGAGTTGATTATTGTGTTATTATTTAATCATTTCTTATAATTTTAATTTATAAAGCGATTTATAATTTTAACAATACGATTTTTTATAAGTTAAATTTAAAGATTTTACTTTTGATTTATATATTATGTATGTAATGGAGTTATCACCTGCGGCCCTGTATGTATAGTGTAATTTCATTAGTAAGTCATAGTCATAGTTTTAATTTATATTGAAATTATATATAATTTATATATAAATTATATTGAAATCTTATTTAAAACAAATGTAGACTAATTTCATCAGAAAGATATTTCTAGTCGACGGTAGTATCCAATAGGATTAATAATAACAATTTCTGAGACATGCTCACAGAGTAACTTAACCAAAACCAATATAATTTAAATTCCATATGCTAGGTGAACCCCCCGTCCCTGCTGTCGACCCTGGACCTGGTGAACGCGCTCGGCGGCGGGTCGCTGGCGGGCGAGGCGCTGTACTGGTGGACGCACTTCTGCGCGGCCGTCGCCTTCATCAAGACCATGGACTACCCCACCACGCACGGACACGACTCCTAGCAACAGAGGGCGCTGGTTTGTATACATTTGTATTATATTCAAATGTCTGTTACATATAAAAAACTTTAGTTATTTTTTAATATATAAATTGGCCTAATTTTATTTTCTTTTTGATTATTCATTAATTTATTCAGTGCACTCTGTGTTATATTCTCATTTCATCATCATCTTATTACATGTAAATTTATTTTAAGAAGAACTTTCACCATACATTAGTATTATGCATCATCCGCGTTTATGTCTAAAGAACTTCATATTCATACATTCTTACCCTTAGCAAATTGAGTAGGTACTTATTTATTTCAGTACACTACAGCCGATGTGTCTTGGCCGCCTTAGAGACGTTACCACTTACTAAAAATAATTAAAACTAAGAAATTACTCGTCGACTGTATTTTATAATTTTATTAAAATATTATATTTTATTTTTCAGAGATCAGCGCGAAATATCGAAATGAGATTGTATCTGCGCCGCGACCTCGCTCGTCGCCGCCGGAACACACTGTAAAATATTATTTAAGTATATAAATAGAAAAAAAAAATACGTATTTCTATACTATGCTTCAGTATTGTAGTAGTAGTTCAGTTAACTGAAATTATGTTTTACGAAATACTTAATAAAATAATAATAGTGGAAAGTTCATAAGATTTGTATATTTCTAAGAATATTAAATAAAAAAAATATTTGATTTATATTATTTTGTTATTTTTTTAAAAAAATATACTGTTTCTTTTTGCAAAATGAATATCAAGTACCCGTTATTTTTTAAAACATACATTTTTGTTTCTAAAATATAAACTTAAAATTATATTAAACATGATTTTCATAAATTTAGCTAACTGAACTGGCAGTATGTTAAAATTCAATACTCTATGTATCTCTTCTTCTATTTAAAATATTATCTATATATTTCTCTATTAAATATAAATAACACACTATTAAAAAACATTGAACTTAGTGGACGCTTACATCGATCGTAATCATATATTATAAATAATTATAATAACTTATTATAAAATAGTTAACAATTAGATCGTAAGTGTGTTTTTAAGTTATGTTTGGAATTATATTTAGATTTTTATAGACAGATCTTCAATCTTTATTTTAATTATTTTTTTCCATCCTTTCTGTTAATAATAAAAGCAAAAAGGTCAGCTTTATCACAATATTAATTTATAATATACATACATCAAATATTCAACACAATTGAGATGAATAAATAATAATTCAATATAAATAACATAAAACAAATAACCTAGCTTTTATGATAATATATTATGTTCCGAAAACGCTTAAAATATTTTTTTATTGGTTTAACTACAACAATGTGAAAATCTCGGCATCTTTTTGCAATACATTGAAATTATTGCCCCCAAATGACATTCCTTTTTAATATTCCGCACAAACAAACCAACACGTTTATTTGCTTTTATTAGATTTTTTACAAGCATTATATAAATTATGAATATTATAATACAAAAATAAATAAGTTTTTCGTTTTTTCAAAAAAGTAATATTAATTTGGTGTTATATGTTTTATATTTCTTTTTGGAATTCTTTTTTTTTTATAAGTTGTCATTTTCTTGTCTAAAATAATTTTGACAAGAAATTTTATTTTAAATATTTAATCAATAATACCGCGTTGAAAATGAAAATGTAAATAGCACAAAAAATCGGTTTCTCATACTTTAGGTTAAAAAATAGCACCTAAATTGTTTAATTTATTGTCTTCGCTTTGTAATCGGTAATTGTATAATAGAATAGTAGTTATTTGTATTTTATGCGAGCTTATTTTGAATAAATTGTAAAGAGTCGAGTCCATCTCGTTAAATCGTTTGAGAAGTAAATATAAGCTTGTATATAAATGTTACAGTGCATACAGTACGGTCGACAAGTCGTGGCCGCCATGAAGTTAGCTGCAGATAGTTGCGCAGATTTCGTTTTGTGATTTTTCTTACATTTGACTATCCTCTTCCTTAATTTATGCGAAAAAGTTCAAAAAACCCTATAATTTCACGGTGGCCACGACTTGTCGACCGTACTGTACTCTGAACGGGTTCAAACTAGTTTAGAAAGTGTTATTTTTGCTATAAAAATACTTGCACGTATATTTTTTATAAGTGAAAAAACACGTTTGATTTAGAGTTCGAGCTGTAACATAACGATATGGTATAATAAATTTATAATTAGTAGAAGCTTTAGCAGATGTAGCTCTTTCTTTAAGGTGAAATGCAAAAATATATACATATATATATATTAAGTTAAAAGTGAATATGTATAATTAAAAATACATTTTATTATGGATTAGTAAATATTGAAAGGTACCATTTGATAAATACTAATACACTCGTTTTATGGAACCAATTGGTAAATAATTAGTAATTTGATGGTTTTTTACGATCTTGATCATGTATAAGAATGTGCTACTTGTTAATTTGGTGATACAGCTGTGTTCGACCTGTTTATTATACCGTTTGCACATGGTTCCTTATTAAATAATACTAAACTTCTATTTAGTACTATGCCCAAATAGGCATAGTACTAAATAGAAGTTTTATATTTTTCTTTTCTTTTTATCTAACTAAACTAAACGAAACCAAAACGCATAGAAAAGACTAAACTATAGACTTTTACCAACATAATATGCTTATCCTTTTTTTTGTATCCACTAGGACACTTCCGTTTCCCAATTTCCATAAAAAAATCAAGTTTTTGAGTGGCGAAACTTAACGGCGCGCTTTGCCTAATTTATTTATATTAAAAAAAAAAATCTGAAAATAATGTACTTTATCACGAAACAGTATTTACCACAGGTTGAGTGCATCTGGTCCACTATAAACAAATTATGAAAGTGAACTGTATTCGTCTTAATAATAAGGCCTTTTTTACACTGTCTGTGATTCTGTGTGGCTATCAAATACTCGAGGGATTGTATTTTTGGATATGTCTTGTGAATAGTATGGTGGTAAAGGATTGTATCTATTTTTGAATTACTTTTTCTTTTTGGATATTGTTCTTTGTAAATTTACATATGTTCAGGTGTTTATGCAAGGTCATATTTAAGGATGGGAGGATAAATTTTTCAATTTTTTTTTTATCTAAATCTATCTCCCATTTTTGAGGCAGGATAAGCAGAAAAAAAACGAAAATTATAACTGCGGCTTTCATTCTTAACTTTTATATACCGTCGCCAGAGTTGTGGGAGCTATTTATTGAAATCAAAAATGAGTATGTATAACACCCAATCCATTTTTGTGGAAAAAGAACAGAAAGTAGAAACGAAATGTATGTGAACATTGAAGAAAAAGAAACGCTTACTTTGATAAACATGATATGGTACTTCACGTTTTTAACGCATTATACCTTTCCCTAAATCAGGTCTTCTTAAAAATAGTTTGCAAATTAGATTTCTTCTATACATGACTAGTTTGCCCTTTTTTAGAATATTTATATGTACATTCGTAATATTATATACCTTATTTTGAATTAAATTTAGTATTTTTAAAGTGTTGTTCCACAATTAGTTAACAAAAATACTTATTTTGAAAACGTATAAAAATTTGAACGTAGCGGGACTCGAACCCGCTCCAGGAGGACCTGGTCGTTTCCCGGGAGGAAAATAAATAAGTAAAATTTAGCAGCTAGCATGTTTTGGTCTTATTTTTAAAACAAAAGGTTTAATATAGAAATATATAGTTTATATCACTTTATATAGGATTTCGTCTGTGTATGAGCAACGAGATATTTTAATATTCTCTCATTCTTGCAACCCACTCTAAGGTACAGAGTAAATTAATGTCGATGTAGCGACAATTGATGTCTCTGAGCTTTGCTGTATCATCTATGAAAGTCGTCAAATTTATTCAGTCATTCACATTAAACTAAAAAAGAACAAGTAATATAGTCAAAAACGCACGTAAGAAGGTATACTTCTTCGGCGTAACAAGGTAAAAATGTTATGGTATCCTTCGCGTTATCCTATGTTTTTAAAGAAAGTAAATAGAAAAAACGTATATTTAACAATACATAGAAAGAAAGTTTTATTATAACGCATCATCTACTTAAATAAATTTTATTTAAAATGTCTTGTCATGTAGTTGTGCCTAATTTTATGGTGTACGTGGGCGCGCGCATCGTTTGAATTTACTATCATTTTTTTAATTGAGAGAATAAATATAAATTAAAATGACTAATATATAAAAAGTAATCAGAGCAAGAGGTTACAAAATTTTCGGGTAATATCATTTTGGTCACACAAGGAAGACGGACGATCGTAAAACATTAAGAACTTTTATGTTCTAGCAGGTATATCTCTATGGAGTGTATGTATAACTTAAGAAACATTTTATTTATTAATCTTACATTGGGTAAAATAAAGTATAAGTATAAGTGAATTAGCTGTATTATGTAAGCGAATTTAAGTTTATCAAAATGTATGTCAAGTTTAAACTTTTACAAAATAGAACTGTCTTGTTTATATCACTTGGGTTGACAATGTATTTAGACAAATTCAAAATCATTATATAAATATAGTACTCTAGTAGGAGGTCCATTAAGGCCGTGTTTAAAACAAAAAAAAAGATTATACTAAGGTTTATTATCGAAAATATATTGTGATACTTTTTTCTCTACTTGTAACGGTTAAAAAGGGCAGAGGCCTCGTCCGTTAAATATAAAGCTAATTTTTCAAATACTAATCTTGCCTAGACGTTTAATTAGACTGCAAACGTGTATAGTTCACATATTTTTAATAGCGGTTAATATTATTGTAACCAGAGCAATGGAATATATTTAGCAATAAAAATAAATTCAGAATTTGTTGTTTTACTTTTTCCCTTATTAATAATTTTAGTTTATATTTTTTCCGCTTATTTAGGGATACCGGAAAATCATGTATTTTCGGTAATATAGGAAATTATTATTTATTTTTAAATTTATTCTTGTTAGTGCTAAAATTATGAAATATTATTCTTACTATTTCCTTTAGGGAAAATGAGTTCCAAATACATAAGATTACAGTTTGACATTTACGGTATCTTTTAGTAAAAAATAATATTCAATGTAAAACATCAATCAGTCTTGTTTTCTTTTACAAAGAAATTTTACCTGTTAACTTTTTTAAAAGGAGAAAGCGTGTTTAAATTTATGCGCGAATAACACGCAATGTCACGTGATACAACACAGAAAAATATATTGATGCCAGTTGTTCTCATTTACCTTAAGTTAGATAAACACTAATATTCAATGGAATGGAATATATCTAATTATCATTTATCTCTCTCTTAGCATTTTTTTTTGTATTATTTTAGAAATTAAACTTTCAAATAAATTTTAAATCAGTTCTTAGAATTATGATAAAAAAAATATGTAGTTTAAGAATTTACAAATACATACAAAAAAACATATTAAACACATCCTTCATCATAAAAGAACTCTGGCTGTTTCTGTTGATATTTTCATACAGTATATACTATGTTTTGCAAGTTTAGTACTTTTGACTTAATTTCAAATATTTGTACCATTCAAATGACGATGTTTAAAATTTAACGATGACAAAAACAATGTTTTAGGGAAGAACAAATAAAAAGCATAACTTGGCATACACAATTTACTGCATACTTAATTTTTTCATTTTTGAAAAGTTACACTTAAAACGACGACTCCCTCAGCAGCACTGGAACAAGAAAAAACAATATTGAAATTTATTTTTATTTTAAGGATAAAATATTGAAATTAAGAGTGTAGTCAGTAAAACAGTAACGTCATGGCATTCAGCAGTAGCAAATAAATTGTTTTTGCATCATTTAGAAATTTTCGCAATATAATTTTAAAAAACTATTATTTTTTCTAAATCTAAGCCTTTGCATAATAAAATTTACTAATCAACATGAACACCTTTTTCTGAACTTTGAATTAAATAAATAAAAATCTTTAACATTTTACTATATTTAACAGAAACGAAAATTATAAGAGATTTATTTACCTTATCACAATGAAGTAGATCTATGATCTAGGTCTTTCCTTCTTTTCTTTGTACAGCGCAAGGAGTGATACGTTGGCCACTTTTACCACCTGCAATAATCAAAACTGTTAATATTTCATACAAACAACAAATATGAAAATACAGTTATTAAAAGTCAGCTAAACAACAACATCATAATGGTCAGAGTAGCAAATACTCCCATATCATGAGACTCATCATTAAGTACTAGTTTACTGACTGCCAATTTCTGCAATGAAGCTACACAAATTCAGAATTTAGAAAAACACAACACTAAATAGGTATCAAATCATTTTAATTTTTATAACATATCCTAACACACAACTATCAAACTACTTCATGTCATCCGTATACAAAGTGAGAAACTAGTGTTAAGACACTTTTCTGTCACTTTTCACAACATTCGAGTGCTAAAGAACAGAACCTAACATGATAACAAACATATATGTACATGATAAATGTGTATTCTTTTAATTCACAGGTATTCATTAAATATATTTTTTTACCATATTTCTTACTTTAACATTAAGTAGTAACAAAAAATAAGCAAGTAACAGACATATATTGTCAGTCACATGTGCAAATATGGCACATGGCTCCAATGTATACTAATTTCTGTGTGTGTATACAGTATACTAATTTAAATAATATATTAGTGAATTGCCAATATATTTATATAATCTTGTATGTTTTAACATGGCCTGTTATAATCTAGATACAGGTAGAAGTGATTGTAGAGTATCATTTTAAATATTATCCATAGTAAGTACTATTTAATATATTATATTATTTTACACATTTACATATCTTACTCACACACAAGTCTTAATGAAATCGTAATTTATGATTTTGATAATTTCTTGAATAGTAAAGATAAATATATATAAGAAAATTCCAGATTTGATAACAAATTTAGTGTCATTAAAACTTATCACAAACAAAATACGTACATTTACATGGAAATATTTAAAAAAACAATTACCTTAAATCTGACTCCAGGAATATCACCGACGGCGTGACCCTTCCTACCGAAACCCGCGACTAGCACTTCGTCGTTCTCCTCGATGTGGTTGAGACAACCGTCGCGGGGCACGAAGGCGGTCACCTTCTTGCCGTTCTTGATCAGTTGCACACGCACACACTTCCGGATGGCGGAGTTGGGCTGCTTGGCTTCTACACCACTGAGTAAATCAAAAGTTTAAGTTATCATTTACGATATAGAGATAGATAACACTCAAATCAAATGAAGTAAATGAAAAATCAACAAATGTAAATAAGTAAATGATGCGCAGTTTAGACTGAATAAACACCATGCTTACTTCTACACGAAGTTCATTGACCCACATGGAGTACGCGCGCCGAGTAGTGATCGATGAGACGCGACGCAGCCACTCGCAGTATTATCCTGTGATTGTAACTAACAAATTCACAGGAATAATACCGCGTGTGGACGCGACGCTACGTCACTGTGGTCCCTCGTAGAAGACTGGCGCCGAAATACATACTTTTTTTTATATAACACAACTTTACACATTGTTTGTGGACACTTATCGAGGGCACTATAACACAATCTACATTACAATTTACACACAATTTTAAGCACGGTATCAATGAAACTCAAACGTACTTCAACTTACACTTTCTCCAGGACGATGCCCTTAGCGTGAGATGCACCACCGAAGGGGTTAGCCTTCCACCGTGTGCCCATGTGGGCTTTTTTGTACTCCTTGTCCGCCCATCGCTGTTCGCGGCGGTGGTTCACGTGCTTACGCGCCGTGCGTATTCCACGGGGTTTACCTGAAAGTTTAAGTTGCCGGTTATCACTTTTAATCATAGAAGGCAACGAAATCGATACACTACACTGTTTACGCGATGTTATGAATGGCGATTATTTTATCGTACCTCATAACCATCGTAAAGTAATTGGGATGGAAATAGATTTACAAGTAGACCACGAGAAAAACATGTCTGCGCCATGGCCGACACCGAGGCGTGCAGTTCAACACTCGTTTATTTAAAAGTTTACGGGAAAAATATGTATCTTATAACACTTTCACATCGCCGTGGTAATAAATTCACTTGGTGAGCACAAATTAATAGCAAATAACTTAAAAAGACTAATGAATTTTCACAAAACTACTCCTTACCCATTTGGATAGCGCAACACCAAACGGCTACGGATGGGAAAAGAAATAATATCTGGCCAACTTATGCTTCCAAATCTACAATAGTACCAACTCAAGAAAAATTAAACTAATGTTGCCAGTATAATGTTTTATTCTGCACCACTTCTTTAAATCAACATTTTAGGTTCAGTGAACTATGGTATTATGGTTATTGTATATTTTTTGCTGTAATAACAAAAAAGCGATAAAAAAGAATACCGTATATGTTACTGATACTGGCTGATTTAAAGAAACAGACAAACTCTCTAAAGTATTCGAATATCATATCGAATAAAATATGGTAGTTTACGTAAAATTCAAATAATTTTATCATTTGTTTGATATGCCAATATTTACCAAAAACCATATGAAATATTTTTGCTTTCGCATAAAAAATAAAAAATAAATGTTTAATAACAACAAACTTACCAAATCTTTTTATTCTTTTAGCTTGGCCGCACACGTATAATAATATTGTCAATAAAGTACGTATATTGTGTGTGACCAGTTTTTCAATTTTATTGTAGATTTCTAGAATACTAAAATTACACTTTTTAGAATTCTGTTTTTGCTGCAGCAATATCGGGGAGAGGCAGGGTTATTGTCAATAATATTGTAGTGTTCGGGCACACGGCAATATTTTAGTTGAAAAAAGACTTCGAACTTCTTATTAACTTAACTACTTACCTACTAACTAACTTATGCTTCTTATTAAGATGCACAATGAAAACAGTGTAAATAGCAAAATCCCTACAGAGATGCTAATAACATAAATAAGTTGTAATAACATAAAAAAGTGTATAAGAATTACAACGTAGCTCAATGAGAACGTATGGCTTAGTAGGTCAGAACGCTTGGACGGCGCTTTCCAAAGAGCCGCAGGTTCAAATCCCGCTACGTTCAATTTTTTATACGTTTCCTTAATAAGTATTTTTCTTTCCTAAGTGTGAAATAACACTTTAAAAATATAAAAAAGCAAAATAATGTCGATACTATTATTTACACGGAAAAACTACTCGTAATAGAGTTATTAAAACATAGAAATCTTATCCAGATCTATGGAATACATCTATTGAATCATATCTAAGCTGCTCGATATTTACAAAAAAAAAAATAACCAAATAGAGATAATATTTTTTGAAAGCGGCTTACTCTCATCCTCATGTAATTTTTTAAATTATCGTCTCTTAGTAAAGTAGCTTTGCTCTTCATGCCACACATAGCAGGGTAGGCAGAGAGAACCTAGTATTAAGACACTCCGTGCCTCATTTTCCACCGAATTATCCGGCCGATCAATATTATCCACCGATCAATATTATTGTCAATATTACTGGCCGCGTGTACCTAATTTGGAATAGAATCATTAATGGTAAACGAGGCATATGTTCCACGGCAATGGGATACGGACGACATGCTCTCATAGCCACCTTCGGTTAGATCGTGATACTTGGCGATTTTAATGCCCATAATGCCAGTTCACTTGGATCACGCACCACCGAGTACGCTGGGAGAGCTGTTAAGACTTTTCTATGGTAAATGGATTGTCCCAATTAGTTGTGTCGCCTACGTGACTCCCGGACGTGGACGTCGAGGAAGAGAAGTCGAAGGAGTGTCATGCTCATTAAACGTGGCAGTTTCAGAACACCCGCAACTTGTCGCTTCTGGTATTACAAGTCAGCAGATTGGAGTGGGATGCGTACATTTTACTCATCTTATCCTTGGGGGCCGGTTTTCTTCTCTTTCGATGATGGAATCATACATATAATACCTGTGCCGCGAATGTTGCCGATGTGGTTCTACAGGGTATGGGACTTTATATTACTAGTACTGTAGTATCAATTGGTAGCAAGTCACAGCCTTAGTTTGATTCGTCTTGCAAACTCGCTACCTTTAGGAAACGCGAGATCAGATCTGGGCCGAGGCAATAAGATTGATTACTACGTGAAAGCATCGAAGAGAAAGTATAAACGAGCCTCTGGATTCTTTCAGGCAAATTGCCAGAACAAGGATCGAGCATATCGCTAAAATCGGTTAGATACTTGAGAGCCACCCCTCCGGAATTCATCAATTTTGGGCACTCTCAAAGGTGGCACTTGGTAACCTTAGCCAGCCTTTGCTTACACCATTACGCACAGGAAATGACATTTTGATCCATACGAGAAAGCAAATCTCCTAGGCGCTATCTTTGCCTCGAACTCAATCTCACTTACCATCAAGCATATGGGTCACCTCTCATTTGGCTTGTCTTTTCTATAAAAAAAAATTGTATGTGTGGCTAGCCTTATGTTTAAGAATCTTCAACATATACAAGTTGGGCGGAAGTAATCATTGTGTTTTATTTAAGAAAATTAATAAAATTCTTTTGCAAAATCTATGTCTTTTGTTTAATTTTAAAATATTACCTGATTTGTTATTGTTAAAAATATATTTTGTATATTTTTTTTTCATTCAGTATTGCTATATTGCTACATCGCCAAATAAGAATGTGGATGTCATATGTGAGTTGTCAAAGTCAAACGGCAATTCGATCATAGCTTTTGCATTGCTTTTTATTTAAGCCGGTTTTGTTATTGTAAACTAAAGGTCTATAAGAAGAAGCATCTTAATTATATAATAATGAATGTTGGAAGAAAAGACGGTGGCCCCGGCTATGTCGGTATTCAATTTTGTCAAGAATGCAATAACATGCTTTACCCGCGAGAGGACAAAAACAACAAAGTATTGCTGTATGCCTGTAGAAATTGTGATTATAAGCAGCTGGCTGATTCAAATTGTGTATATGTTAACAAAATTATGCACGAAGTAGATGAATTGACGCATATAAATCCAGATGTAGTTAGTGATCCCACTTTGCCCCGTACTAAGGATCATACATGCCCAAAATGCAATCACAGAGAAGCTGTGTTCTTTCAAGGACAAACAAGAAGAGCCGAAGAAGAAATGAGACTTTATTATGTATGTACAAGTTGTAAACATAGATGGACTGAATGAATATATTTTTGTAAGCTTAGTTTTGATAATAAATTTATATATATTTCAAACAAATATGTTTTATTTTAGTATTTTATAAATAAAATTAACTTTTCGTTAAAGGAGTTTCTTAAATTAACTTTATTCTTAGATGTACCGAGGATACAATAAGAGGCACAATATGTCATTTAATTGTTTATTTAACTAAAATATTGCCAAGCCACATATCTAAGTATAACAGTTAACGATTCACAGCCATTGATTAATTAATAATTAATAAAATTGAATATTCCTACAAATAACAAATTTCTCTCTGATTTCATATGTCTAAATAACAACCATCTGTTCTACACTTATTTGCAATGATAGGCCAAAATTTTATTTATAGCAAAAATTATAAATATGGCAAAAAAAGTTAGTTATTCACACACAAGGAAACTAAAATATTTAAAAACATATACATATGTAGAATACTTGTATTCACATTTTTTGGAAACACTAATAGATTTATTTTATTGTTTCATAAATAAATTACAAGTAATCTTTTATAAAATAACACTTAATATCTATCTAGTTCTTAACAAATCCTTTAAAACTAACATAAAGCACTGTGAAATGGACTGCATCAAATTTTTATTTTATATCCTCAACAATTGACTTGTAAATAACACAATATTTAGAAATCTTTATTAAAATATTGCATATTATTGGCACAGTCATCTTGTTTGTTAAACAAATATTAAATAATTCTAAATCACTTATTTTAATATAAAAAAAGAAACTTTAATTTACTCAGCATGTTGACTAAAACTAATTTTTATTAATCATTTTTTAAACATTGACTTTGTCTAACGTTATTACAATCTAAATAAAAAATGAAAATTCTCTCATGATTCTTAGACTTATTCAATAAAATTTTGCCTACTCCTATAGCTCCTTTTCTAACATAATTGCAAAGCGATTTATTTAAATATTTAGGAATATTGGAAAAGCTCCTTACTCTATTGCATTGTAAACTTAACAAGTGTACACAATATAATAACAATTGAGGAAGACGGGGTTACATGTGACAGGGAAGAGTAATTTTGAACAACAAACTACATATTTAACTAATAATATATTATTATTATGTAGTCTTCAATCAGCTCTTAGTATTTAAAGTTAAGATTTCAAAGATTGAAAATTTAAGCTAAATGATATCTAAATTGGAAAGCTCATAGATAGGCCTAAACTACATTATAGATGTAGAAGCGATTTTTATAAAGTTTGTAACTTAAAACTAAATTAACCTTACATTTATTACATTGATTCTAATATGATTTAACAGCCATACTCAGAAACGTCAACCTTTGCTTAACTAACATTAAGTCTGTTTACCCTTAAATGCTAATTGACAAATCTTGAGTGTGGCTGTAAATAACAAAAAGATCATTAATACTACCCAAGACATGAATCAAACAATTACACACTAGTGCCTATAAAGAGTTAAAAACCGACATATTTTTTCGAAATGGCAGGATTTTCGATGTTTATTTCTTAAATGTGCATTTAAATAAGCTAAACATTATCAAATATAAGCTCAGGCAAAACAACCTTTAGGAAACTAGTACTACTACATACTAGTAGCGCACGCTTCTACCACAATATTTTCTATATCTAATGGTCTACTAAATAGATTACTTTTAGTACAATTGCTCTTTAGTACGTAGCGGCCGTAAATTGCAGGTCTTTTTAGGTCGACGTAATTGATCAAATGTATTGTTTTTTGTTAAATTCATTTAAAGATAACCATTTGCTTAAATATTATTCCTTATATTTAAGCAAATGGTTGTAATCATTTTCAGAATTATTACCATATGGGTAAGGGAAAGTCAATATTGCTGTAAGATAAAACAGCACTATTAACGTTTTTTATAATCAAAATCAGCTTTACGCTGTACCCCGCACACAGCAGGGTAGGTAGAGGGAACCTAATGAAAACTCCTAAACTCCTTACCCCATTTGGGATATATCGATTTAATACTGATCAGTACCAATATTCTGGGGTCAAATATCACAAAAAGAACTATATTATTATTTTATTTAAAATCATTCATATATGATGAAATTCAAGGTAAATTAAAAAAAACATAAATAAGTATAAAACAATCATTACATAAATTTCAATAGATATTAGACGTTTTTTTTTTAAATAAGTCCTAGGCCGTGATCACAAATGCTTTATTTCTTCTTAGTGTATTGGTACGTGGCGTCGATCTTCAACCTCCTGCCACGTATCGATAGCTGTCGTCAGTGTTCCTGCGGTGGTAAGTCCGGGAAGTTATCGGGAAGTGGTGGAAGTACGTTAGTCTCGAATTGTCCAGACATGTTGCCTGGTGGGGAGTAATTGGCTACTACTATTACTTTACCCGCGCGAGACCTGGCCTTACCTACACCGAAGAACCGTGTTGCCACCCAAACCATTTGTGTAAAGTGACCTGTAGAAGACGGTTTTGAAAATTGTATTGTGATTTTTTTATGCCATTTAAGGAATTAAGTATTTCAATTTTTCGTGTGGGAATCTAACCCACAACTTGTTTAATGTGGATGTAAGATCACATGTGTAAATATGAGATCACATGCATTGATGTGACATCACATGTTAGTGTTATCACTTATGTTTAAAAATACAACCACAACAAACATGGAATTCCCCTTTCCATACTACCACCTTTTGTATGTTATTTATTGTTTTTGGGGGTCTACCCTTGTATAGCAGGGTAGAATGAAGATAAATATAGACCCTTCGCTTTACATATTTTATTGGGTACTTCAATAAAATAAAATAAGCTACATTACCTGCGTTGACATTTGCGTGTAGAACGTCTGACTCCTTAAAGAAATTATATTGTCTTACAGCTGCATACCAATATGAAGATACTTCTTGGCCTGCAAATTGTAGAGAAAACATTTTTTTTTTAAATCTAGTGTACGAAACGAATAAAAAAATATTGATATGTCTTGTGGTAATACTACAAGAAATATCTATATTTTTTTGTTAATAACATGGTAAATATATTTTTTTTATTATTTAGCTTCACGTTTCATTCGGCACATAGCGGGGTAGACAGAGGTTACATGGAAACTTAACTGTTAACATACTGTTAACTGTTAATCTATTTTAAAACATTTTCATTCTCCACATTCCGCTAAATTCTTGAGGCTTTGTAAGTTTTGTGAGTTTGGCTACTCAGCTAAGTAGCCAAACTCAACGACGCGTATTGTCGCGTTACAGAGCGAATTTTGTTTTTAATCAATGGTATCAGTAATTATTTTTTTGCCATTCGAATATTTATAATCTATTATAATCAATTACATCAAAACTATGAATAGAGAGTGTAATAACTGGATAGTGGGTACTATTTACATAGATTTTTAATATATTCTCTACTTCAATATCGATAAAATACATTTTCAATAAGAAACTTGAGGCCAGTCGTGGCGCAGAGGCACAAAGTGTGACTGTAAAACCGACTGGTTGTGGGTTCGATCCCCACTCTAGGAGATGAAATATTTACTAAAATGTTCCCCCTACCTACCCTGCAGTGTGCGAGATACAGCGTGAAGCTGATTTATTTTAACTTGAATTTAAAATGTGGTTTGCTAACGTTATTTCTAATAAAATAAAATTACGTACCCGTAACGTCAGGTTGTATGTCACTAACGGGACGCTGGTAAAGATTTTGTCCAACGTCTCGGTCGTTTCTGTAGCGGAACTTATTGGTGTGGGCCAAGTGGTTTGCCCACGCTTGGGCGTAGTCGCATAGCTACAAAAATATTTATTACTATATATGATGACAAAATTAAATATGTACTTATAAGCAATGTTTGACATTAACAAAATCAAATAGCCTTCATTAAAAGCTTTAAGATATACCTAAATCGTTCCTCAATAAAAGCATATATAAGTTTTGAAGTCTAATACTTCGACTTAACTGGAACTCTTCAAACTAGACGACAAAGCTGAACATTTTTTAAAAAAATAGATCTCTTCTAGTTGTTATCTTTATTAATTATAAAAAACTGACTCAAAGAATCGGAATTTCAGTTTAATAGTCATTAATGCACACAGACACGATTTATCAAATAAAAGCTGAATGTAATGTCTTTAAACATTTTTTTTATATACGGTTAAAGACATTTATTTTCTCAAAAGATTTACATATAAATCACTTACAGAGAAAATTACAAAAACATTAAGTAAACAAATTTATATATCGAATAGGCGTATACAGTAATAAGGTAAAATTTACAATAACATAATAATATCACCACAATAAAAACAAGTATAAATATTTTGTGATGCCAAGTAGGGTAGTTTAAGCAATTAATAGTAAAAATGATAGCAAATGTACAAAGTTATGTTAGTAAGGTAGGTGACACATTAAATGTTTTAATATAAAAATTATTACAAAAACATCAATTTATTTAAAAATTAATTGATGTTTTTAGATTTCGTTTATTTATTTAATGTAGTTTTTTTTTTTTGTTAAATATTATATTTTATAACACTTATAAAATAATCATTTAGTTATTATTTACATTATTCTTATTTTACTTTCTTATGCTTAGTATCTTATTAGGTGAAGTACTTACTAAGTGTAGCATTGTATTGTAATAAATACATATTTTAGTTATGACACTTATATTTTGCATTAAATATATTTTATGAGAAATCCTTTAAAATATGGCTTTTTAGACTTTATTTAAAACTATAAAGTGTTTTTATATCTTTTATGTCCTTGGGCAAATTATTGTAGGTATGGGCTCCTTCGAACAAAATACTTTTCTTGCCGTAGTTTGTCCTTGATGGTCTTAAGCATATGTTATTAGCACTTCTGGTCATTATTTTATGTAAATTAATTTTTTTCGTGAAAGTTATTTGAGAGTGTATATCTTTTGTTAGTATTTTTCTAATATGAATGCAAGTATTATATTTATATATTTGGGTTAAATTCATTATTTTCGTTTCATTATAGATTTTAGTTGTAGGAGTAAAATAATTATATTTAAAAAGAATCTTGATAAGTTTATTTTGTATAGTTTGTAATTTTTGTAGGTTAGTTTTAGCTGTTGAACCCCAGACTTCAATTAGATAGTCCAAATGTGGCTTGGCTAACGAATTATAGATAGTATAACATACATTTTTCGGAAGGCATCGTACTATACCTCGCACAGCTCCTAGTATTGATTGTAGTTTTTTACGTGCTTTATCGATATGGGGTGTCCACGTTAGTTGATTATCTAGGATTAAGCCTAGATATTCTTGGGTATTGGCCCTAGCTATTGGTACTCCATTGATAGTAAGTGGTTTGAAGTTGCCTAGTTTTTTATTTTTCGCAGCAAAAATTATATAATTAGTTTTAGATGTATTAATAGTTAATAAATTACATTTAAGCCAGTTATTTAAAATGTTTAAATCTTGTTGAGCTTTACTAATTACAGCATCTATCGAATGCCCATAGTAAAATAAACTGGTATCATCAGCATACAAGGTAATATCTCCTTTAAGTCCAATCTCATTTACATTATTTATGTAAATAAGGAATAGCAACGGACCCAAGATTGAACCCTGTGGAACGCCGAAAGTGATAATTTGGGGTTTACTTTGATGATTATCTAGTTGATAAGCTTTGTCCCTAATACCCAATGCCTCTAACTTCAACAAAAGAATTTTATGGCTTACTGTGTCGAAGGCTTTTTTTAAATCAACGAATATTCCTAAGGCTATTTTCTTTTTATCTATGTTAAGTCTTATATTTGTAACTAGATCGACAGCAGCTGACACAGTATTCGATTTAGGTCTGAAGCCGTATTGTTTCTCATAAAGATACCCAACAGAATTAAGAAATTTGCTGAGCCGGCTATGTATAGCTTTTTCTAGAATTTTTGACATCACTGGAAGCACTGAAATAGACCGGTAATTGCTAGGATCAATTTTGTTGCCTGATTTAAAAATAGGGCGAACTTTAGCGATTTTTAGTGTGTCGGGGAAGTATCCCTCAGCTAAACATGTATTGAAACAGTTGACTAAGCTCTGAGCTAAAACGTTTTTTAGGGATTTAATAACTTTAGTAGTAATTCCATCTACTCCTGAGCTGGTATTTGAGTCAAGACTATTTATAATATTTAAGAGTTCTCGTGTTGTAATGGGTTCTAATTGTGTTAATTGTTTGTCTTCAGCTGTTGTGCACTTTGAAATTGTATGTGTTAAATTATCATGAAATTTTTGCGGTATTTTATTGGCGAGGTCACTACCTATAGTGGAGAAAAATAAATTAAAACAATTACAAATTTCTCCAATATCTGTCAATATAGTAGACGTTGATTGTAGTTTTGACGGTATATGAGTGTTATCTATTTTATTGGAAATTAAGTTATTAATAAGTTGCCACATTTTTAAAGGATTCCTCTGACAATTATTGAACTTTTTGTAATAATATTGACATTTTGTTGATTGTATGTTTTTGAAAACCGTGTTACTTTGTTGCTTAAATTCCTTCAATAACTCTTCATCATCCGGTGCTTGCTTTAACTCATGCCATAGTAGATTTTTTTTATTTATTAATGTGATTATATCGCTATTTATCCATTCTTTACAAGGTGGATTTAATATCTTTGTTTTAATTATTTTATTGCTAGAAATTTGGTGTTTTAATAAGGCTTCTAACTCTTCATATTTTGTAATATTGATTTTGCCAATGGCATTTTTAACTGACTTTACGAGATTCATGTAGTTTAATGTTTCATATTGACGTCTTTTTATACTCTCTGGTTCAATTTTTTTAATCTCAAGATACAATTGTTTGTGGTCAGATAAAGAGGATTCAATGACAGCTAGATGAAAAGTGTTTGTGGTTAAATTGGTACTCACATGGTCTAAGATTGTTTTAGAAGAGGATGTTTCACGGGTACAATATGCATTAGTGATTTTATTGAGGATTTTAATATCATTTTCCTGGAGGATTTCTTTGTAGTCCCGAATTGATTTTTCCTTGTTGAGTAGATTTAAATTAAAATCGCCAAACACAACAACACGATTATGTTTGTCAAGAAATTGATTGTATTTTTCAAGAAATTCATGAAGACTAGCCGTTGGTTGTTTATAGACTACTCCAACGTCAAGGGAAAGCGATTCTAAATGAACCCATAGAAAATGATTGCCATCATCATGTTTCTCGTGTAATAAGCTATGCTTGATATTGTTGTGCACGTAGACAGACACACCACCACCCCTTGCATCCATCCTGAAGTTAAAATTAAAAAAGTCTGAGTTTATTTCCTTGACCCTCATCCCTAATCCAAGTCTCAGTAAGAACTATGACATGAATAGTAGTTTGAAAAGACTCAATCACACATCTTAATTCTTCTAGTTTGCCAGGCTTTACTAAGCTTCTTATATTAGCGTAAAGAAATTTTAAAGTTTTGTTAGTAATAGTTATTTCATTGTATGAGTTACAAATTTCATGTGTTATGTAGTTATGGTCTTTATTATGTGTTGTAATTTCTCTTTTATTTAGTTTTTTGGCTGCTGTTGTATAATTTTCGGATTTCCTTTTATGTATTTTATAATTAAATTATTTTCTCCATTTTCTCTACGGTGACGTAATTCGTCTCGCAAATTTGACATGGTTTGCCTTTGGCTCGGGGTTTGATCTGAATAAATTTTGATGCTAGGATCTGTCAGCTTTGATTTATTTTTTACGATAGTCTTTGATATTTCCGAGGATGAGAAACATACTTTAAGCGGGCGTGTCTTATTCCCATCGTATTTACCTAGGCGAAATATTTTTAAAGGTTCTGGACAATTAGGATAAATGATAAGTAGTTGTTTCTTGACTTCTGACCTATCCATTTCTCTTCTCTTCTCCATACTGTCTATGTGTATCTCTCGTATACCCGATATTATAATGTTCTTGCTACGTTCCATCCGTTCATACATTTCATACATAATGTTATCGCATGTTACCCCCGTTGATTGTTGGAATGAAGGTATACTTGACTGATTACATTGAAGCAAATTCAGACTATTTTCCAGAACCTTCACTTTCCTCTGAGTATCATTTACATCACTTGTAAGATCTTCAATTTGTATTTTAAAGTTATTATTCTCAGCAATTAATATATCCGTTTTATTCCTTACATCGGTTATTTGTTCCTTTATTAAACAAATGTCATTTCTTATCATGACAGTATTTTCAGTCTGAGATCTCCCCAAATCCTTGATTAACTCTGATATTTCTATTTTAAATTCCTTTAATTGATTTTCGAAGCTATTATTTTGTACTTTACGCTTTCGGATCGCAATATTTTGAGTCTCGAGAGTAGTTTTGTCGGGATTAGGTAATTCAGTTTGGAGTTTAGTATTGCCTTCTGGTGTGTTCATATTGATAGTAGTAATACTTTAAAGTAAAATAAACACTGTGGTACATACAGCGTATCCGCTCCGCTTCTCGCTCCGCTTGATTACCCTGTACGTAAGCCTTATCTGGGTCTCGTAGTGCAGGACGCGCCTGGCAGCGTGTTGACTTGTTTGTCCCTTTCGTTCTCGCACTGGGTGATTTGCAGATCGAAGACAATTTTTGCGTTGGATATAAAACTTTACACTGATTACTATTAGGTTAAAAATGGAAAATCGCGTAATTTTGTTATTTGCATTATTATAATAGTAGACTTAAGTGAGACACGTACGATCGCTACGCCTTTCGACATCTATATATATATTGTGAGCTGAATATCGTGGAAACAACGTGCGATGGAATATCCTGCGCGCGAGCAGGACCCTTCCTGTGTTAGAAGAGTATCAATACCCACCACCACCGTACTCATACTTATAAAAGCGAGTGCGCATTCGGGTTCGCTCTCGTTTGGCGGGTCGGTTACCGTGCGTAAGGGTGGTTGGCGTTGATACTGTGAGTTCGTTCCATTTTGTTATTGTTTAACTTTGTGTAATGGAAAGTAATGATTGTTTAATTATATTTGATTGTGTATTAACATTTATTCACTCAGAAATATTGTTTGTATAAGTCAACTTTGTAATAAACTGCTTGTAGTCCATCCTGAATTGTCTCTTTTTTATATTAAACACTTCTGATTCCTAAAATCAGAAGTGGGATTGGATTTACCGCTCACAATTAATTAGCTTAGGGTAAAATAAACAATCGTTATTTTCCACCAAAACAATGCGCACCTTAGTATGGTGAAAGCAAGCTGTCGTTGATTCCCGCCGACACTACGTACATTAGTGTAATAAAAAGGAAACAGTCTGTTCGCGTTTCTTCCCTTTCGAAGAAATGTTACGCGTGTCTTGTGAAAAGTTGGCCTTGACGCCGCCTCGCGTTTTAGATGGTGACAATCGTAGAGATGAAGCCCCGCGACTCAGTAGGCGTCTTTCGCAGTCGCGTCGTAAAAGAATTCGTCCACACTCACATCGCTACAGGTCTCGCCCGCGTTCTCGTCGTGGTAGATCACGCTCGCGTCGTTCAGGTCGTAGTTATTCGCGCAGTCGCAAAAATCTTCAATCGCGCGAAAGGTCGCAAGCAGGTCCCGATTACTCAAACCGTCGTCAAAGTAAATCACTGTCCGACACTCCCGACAGTATTACGAAAACCGCGTTGGGTACGATTATATCGCGATTGACGGCCATAGAGGCGAGTATGGCCAGTAGTACGCAAATCTCATCGTCTATTCTTAGTGATACACCTCCGTTACAAAAAAAATCATAATCCTACAACGCAAACACTCGTCGATGCATTAGGCTTCCTAGCAAAAAATAAACCCAGCAATTATTATGTCTCAAACTTTGACCCGGCAATAAATAACTTCGAAGTGTGGTGCACTGAAGTGGATAGAGCTAGGCGTGCGAACCATTGGGACGATTTTAAGTGTTTTTCCCGTGTTGCACATTGTTTGAGAGGCGACGCAAACACTTGGCTAAATGAGTGGAACACTCATGAACGCTCATGGTCTAATTTTGTAAAAGAATTTAAGTCGCTGTGCCCTCAAAAAATTAATTACGTGCAAATACTTCTGGAAGTTCTAAACACCACGTCAAATATTTTTTTATCGTACGCGGAATATGCACGACAATTATTATTGCGCTTACGCATTATTAAAGGCCTTAGCGAAGAACTCATGGTTCAAATAGTGGTCTACGGTATTAGCGACATACAAGTTCGCGCGGCAGCCACCAACGCCAACCTTACGACGGAAAACCTTGTTTCGTTTTTATCGACATATATTAAACCGACCCGCGAAAATTGACTATCGTACCTTTGGCAGACGCGTTTTGTCTAGTGCAATAATAAATCGCAGCTCCGAAGGTTCGAGTTGACTCGAAAACAGATGTTTTGAATATGGCCAACTCAGTCATGCTGAGAACATATGTTAGAAGGAGCGAAGCTCCGCCAACGGGAACAATAGCAACATTAAACCTCTTTGTTCATTTTGTAAGAAAATTGGACATAAAGAGAAACATTTTTACTAAAGCTCGATCTGAATAGAAGCTCAAGGCAATAATTGTGAAATCGGAATAATAATAATAACGTTATAGTGTAGTTCTCGCTACACCTTTAATATTCTTATAAGAAGTGTTCTCAACTAATTCTTGATACCAGGCGCATTCGGAAAGGTGCGTTGTCTGCCAATATGACACAACTGTGTCTTTACCGCCAAAGTTGAGTACGTGGTTCAGTGTTAATCATGGTCAGGTCCGACCGAGCTCACGTTATGTTACGTTACTTAATGCACTCAATCCCGTTAATATTGAACAAGTACAATAAGCATTAAGGCTTGTAGGATATTTTCAAAATGATATGCTGGCAATTTCTCTCACCTTGAGTTTTTTTTGAAACCGGCATTTTAAGAAAATTTATCATTAATTTTGGTTTAATTATTTATTCAAAAAAATGTTGTACCGTGATTAATGTGTGTATGCGCTGAATACACGTGACAAGGGCTTGCTGTTTGGAGTGAGCTCCCGAAGTAACCCGGCTTCCAAGGCTGCGTGCAGCAGTGGCGCTCGAGGAGGCGTGCAGTCGTCGCGCTCCTGGCGGGTGCTGCCGTGTTGGCGCGCTCGCGACGGCGTGCAGTCGGCGCGCTCGCAGAGGCGTGCAGTCGGCGCGCTTGCAGAGGCGTGCAGCAGTCGCGCTCCTGGCGAGTGCTGCTGAGTTGGCGCGCTCGCGACGGCGTGCAGTCGGCGCGCTCGAGGAGGCGTGCAGCAGTCGCGCTCCTGGCGGGTGCTGCTGAGTTGGCGCGCTCGCGACGGCGTGCAGTCAGCGCGCTCCTGGCGGGTGCTGCTGAGTTGGCGCGCTCGCGACGGCGTGCAGTCAGCGCGCTCCTGGCGGGTGCTGCTGAGTTGGTGCGCTCGCGACGGCGTGCAGTCAGCGCGCTCCTGGCGGGTGCTGCTGAGTTGGCGCGCTCGCGACGGCGTGCAGTCAGCGCGCTCCTGGCGGGTGCTGCTGAGTTGGTGCGCTCGCGACGGCGTGCAGTCAGCGCGCTCCTGGCGGGTGCTGCTGAGTTGGCGCGCTCGCGACGGCGTGCAGTCAGCGCGCTCCTGGCGGGTGCTGCTGAGTTGGCGCGCTCGCGACGGCGTGCAGTCAGCGCGCTCCTGGCGGGTGCTGCTGAGTTGGTGCGCTCGCGACGGCGTGCAGTCAGCGCGCTCCTGGCGGGTGCTGCTGAGTTGGCGCGCTCGCGACGGCGTGCAGTCGGCGCGCTCCTGGCGGGTGCTGCTGAGTTGGTGCGCTCGCGACGGCGTGCAGTCAGCGCGCTCCTGGCGGGTGCTGCTGAGTTGGCGCGCTCGCGACGGCGTGCAGTCGGCGCGCTCCTGGCGGGTGCTGCTGAGTTGGTGCGCTCGCGACGGCGTGCAGTCAGCGCGCTCCTGGCGGGTGCTGCTGAGTTGGCGCGCTCGCGACGGCGTGCAGTCGGCGCGCTCCTGGCGGGTGCTGCTGAGTTGGTGCGCTCGCGACGGCGTGCAGTCAGCGCGCTCCTGGCGGGTGCTGCTGAGTTGGCGCGCTCGCGACGGCGTGCAGTCGGCGCGCTCCTGGCGGGTGCTGCTGAGTTGGTGCGCTCGCGACGGCGTGCAGTCGGCGCGCAATCGGCGCGCTCCTGGCGGGTGCTGCCCGGTTGGCGCGCGTGAGGCGTAGTCCTGTTTATTTGGCGCGCGTGAGGCGCAGTCCTGTTTATTTGGTGCGCGAGGCGCAGTCCTGGTTCACGTTTTTAACGTGGGAACTTGCAAGTTCAAGTATGAGTTTGAGTGAGACTTTTGCAAGACAGTGATCTAAATGACTGAACGATCTTGAATGTGGAGTGATTTTATCTCTGTTACGAAAGTTTTTTTGTATGAGGGCCTTGTTTGTGTGATGAATGACAGAATAGGCAACGTTGTATGTTGTCGTGCTTCATTAATCTCTGATTTCTTATTTAGATTGTAACGATGGCTCCTGAATGAACTTCGAAGGCGCCGCTCAGGTGCTCCTGCGATGGCTGCTTCGAGTCACTGCGTGCAGCAGTCGCGCTCCTGGCGGGAGCTGCTGAGTTGGCGCGCTCGCGACAGCGTGCAGTCGGCGCGCTCGCGGAGGCGTGCAGCAGTCGCCGGCGAAGCAGGCAAACTCCAGCAGAAGAAATCTTCAATGCAGCCGAGGGCGGTGCACGGTCAGGAGAGGCCGTGTGAGCTGAATATCGTGGAAACAACGTGCGATGGAATATCCTGCGCGCGAGCAGGACCCTTCCTGTGTTAGAAGAGTATCAATACCCACCACCACCGTACTCATACTTATAAAAGCGAGTGCGCATTCGGGTTCGCTCTCGTTTGGCGGGTCGGTTACCGTGCGTAAGGGTGGTTGGCGTTGATACTGTGAGTTCGTTCCATTTTGTTATTGTTTAACTTTGTGTAATGGAAAGTAATGATTGTTTAATTATATTTGATTGTGTATTAACATTTATTCACTCAGAAATATTGTTTGTATAAGTCAACTTTGTAATAAACTGCTTGTAGTCCATCCTGAATTGTCTCTTTTTTATATTAAACACTTCTGATTCCTAAAAATATATATATATTATATAATTTTTTTATGCTCAAAAATAGCATTAAAATTGTAAAGAGGCAAAGACCCTGGAGGTTAACAATGCACACCTTTAGATTATTATCATACTAAATCAACTGTTTAATACTTAAAACCATTTAGTAAATATTTTTCATTTTATTTTAATGTTTTATTTAAAATTATTCACCTCTGGTGCCATATAAAGTTGGGGCGCGCCGTGCCTCTGTCTGTAGACGTTGTGCCAGCATAGACATTCGGTTATGAAGTCACTGTCCTGCCACGCCGTGCGTACTTCACTCCACTGCACTACCATACTAACTGGCTTCGTTTGAAGTACCTTCAATAAAAATTGTCAGAAATATTAATATAAAATATATAGAGTTCTATATAATATATAGAGATGTTGTAGTGCAGAGGCACAAGAGGGTGTGACTGTAACGCGACGGTTGTGGGTTTGGTCCCCACTCTAGGAAATGAATTATTATTTCTTAATATTTTCACTTCTTCACTCAGGCACTAAAACAAAAGCCCAGCGTTGAGTTCTGCCACTCAACACGCAATGCCTCGAAAAACTACACTAGGTTCTCTCTGCCTGCTGTGTGTGGGATACAGCGTGAACCTGATTCATTTTATTTTTATTAATATAAAGTATATAGAGCGTATCTATCCTCGTCAATGATATTGATAGCTTCGAAATGGCTATTAACGGCGGTTAAACTAAATTGATTTCAATTTCAAAAATATATGCTACTTGTCGGCCTGTCGTGATCATTGTATTCAGTTTAGAAAACGTAAGATAAATTCAAATGATGAAAAGACTAGTTTACCCTAAAAAGTCACAGTAGATTTTAAACGTTTATTATTTTAATAAAAATCCAAACCATTTTATATGATTTAAATTAAATAAAGACCATTCCAATGAACCCACGGCTGTCGCGATTACAGTCTGACGACTGAAAAAACGACGGTTGTTGGTTCGATTCCCACTCGGAGATATGAAACATTTAATATTTCCATTTCTTTGATCTGGTTATACAGCTCGGCATTGAGTTCCGCTGCTTATCACGTAATGCCTCAGGACATCGCCAGAAAGTGGAACAGAAGTGTCTTAATGAGAAAAGTTCTAATACTTGGTTTCCAGGTTCTCTCTGCCTGCCCTGCAATTTGCAGAAAACTAAACCTACTATTTTAAGCATGATTAGGTATAGATATTAATAAAAAATGGGGTGGGGGCGCTGCAGTGCTTCTTGTAACATACGCTCCGTAGAAATATTCATAAAAAGTAGTAATTAGTGCATAAATAATCAATAAAACTAGTTGAGTGGTGAAATAATCATCTGATTCAGGACATATATTGTGGACAGTGACTTTAAACAAGTGAATAAACAATAAATCACAAAATAAATCCAGTGTCAGACATTGTTCTTTTTTTGTCTCCAAAAATAAAGCTTTAGTGAAACGTTTTGCAATTACATTGGTGTTTCATACAAGTGATGCAATTTCACTTTATGCAATTTCAAATTCAGTAGTAATTTTTCAAAAATAAAACAAATAACTACGTTCGTAACGTGATTTGCATAATTTGACCCAAAGAGGCGCCAACTATTGCGAGTTTACGAGCACTTTCTCATTATTGACCGGGCAAAAATCAATTAAATATTACACCGCAAGATCCGAGAGAGGGCACTAGCCATACCAAAAGATTGTAAACTTATAGAAACGTTTATAATATTCAATCATGGACGAAATAATGAGTGTGCTTCGCAAAATACAAAATGACCTGAACGAGCAAAAAACAGCAATTTTAGAAAATGGCAACATAGTTACACAACAAGTAACTGAGAATATTAACATTATATTGGAAGAAAAATTCAAAACTTGGGAGGAGAAATTCAACAACATTAGCGAAAAGATAGAAAATCAAGAAAAACGTCTTTATTTTCTTGAAAAACAAGCCAGACAGAGAAATATTGTACTCTTCGGTTTTGAAGAAACTGAAACCTCATATTCAAATTTAGAATCGAATATAGTAAATTTTGTTGCACAATATTTCTCTATGCACATGGACCGAAGAGACATACAAGAAATAAAAAGGATAGGAAAGAAAGGAGAAAAGCCACGACCTACTATCATTATGTTCTCTACACTTGGTTTAAAAATAGATATATTTCAAAATAGAGGAAAACTAAAAGGCACTCATTATTATATTAAAGAAGATTTCCCGAAAAATATATTGGAAAAAAGAAAGTTACTACAAAATCAAGTAAAGATGGAGAGAGAAAAAGGAAACAAAGCAATAATCAAGTATGATAAAATTGTAATACTAAACAATAATATATGTACACCAGAAAACAAAAAAAGAACTCTTTCTATTTCCCCTGAGCACAACAAGAATCATGGAGCCGAGCAAAAACTGCAAGCATGTAAAAAGAATAAAACACAGAGACCGACACAAAGATCATCAAGCTTATCCGAGAGTATTTTAAAGCCAGGCATACTAAACTTTGTAACTAACAAGAAGCCAAATGATGCATCCAATAATCAACAAAATAAATCCACGTACAAATAGAAACTACCGCCCCTCGCCCCTCTTACAGAAAAAACACATACATTATCCAAACAACATATACTAATAAATCTAATCTCCCAAGCCCCAAATCCCTCCAAAGAAAAATAAAAACACCAATCAAAAACCGAATAAACTTTACATTACGACATTACATTAGATTGGCAAACTTTGGAGGAGGCCTGTACCTGTTAAGGGGTTCTTGCAGAATAAAATAAAATAAATAAACAAATAAAAAGAAAAATAAAAAATATCTAATATTAAAATAAAAAAAAAATAAATAAAATAAATAAATAAAAATAATTAAAAAAATCTATCAACGATATGTTAACACACACCACAATAATATACATTAGGTTATTAACTCAAAAAATAAATGAAGATAATGTAATTATAAGTTAGTTACATTAGTAAAAATTATTAGTTAAGAATAGTTGTAATTTACTTTATTTAAGTTGTATTTAGCAAGAAATAAAAGGCTTTTTATTTTATTAATAAAAAAAAATAAAAATCAGCTTCACGCTGAATCCCGCACACGACAGGGTAGGCAGAGGGAACTTAGTGTTAAGATAATCCGTTCTTCACTTTCCGAATTCTGGAGGCATTGCGTGTTGAGTGGCAGATCTCAACGCCGCGCTTTACCTCTATACCAGAGCGAAGAAATAGAAATATAAATTTAAGTAAATATTTCATCTCCTCGAGTGGGGATCGAACCCACAACCAGTCGGTTTTACAGTCACACTTTGTGCCCCTGCCACAACTGGCCTCTAATAGATATTAATATGATACTTTAATACATTTTCTCTTGTAATCTCGTAAAATTCAATATTTAAAGGAAGGTATCGTATCGATTAATCTTATTCACGTCTGTTAAACAACCTTTGACATGATTGATCGTGACATTATATTAAGCCTCGGTGCACACAAATTTTCAAAGAGATAAGACGAATTACAATTAGGTAGTAGCTCTATATTATACACCAATACCAACATACCGCCAGCCAATAACTGTTTAGATACTTGTTTGTAGTAAATATAATAATTATTTATTTATTTTATCAGCTTCACGCTGTATTCCGCACACAGCAGGGTAGGCAGAGGGAACCTAGTATTAAGACACTCCGTTCCCCACTTTCCGCCGAATTCTGGAGACATTGCGTGCTGAGTGGCGGAACTCAATGCCACGCTTTGCCTCGACACCAGAGCGAAGAAATGAAAATATAAATGTAAATAAATATTTCACTTCCTCAAGTGCAAATCGAACCCACAACCAGTTGATTTTACAGTCACACTTTATGCCTCTACGCCACGACCGGCCGGTTAATTTATTACTTTACTATTTATCTACAAACTTATCCTATCGTTTCCTGCGACCTAACCGAGTTGGCTGTCCCACACTAACATTACTGGTTTAAATCAATAAAGAAACAAGTGAACCGTATAAATTGGGCTCGTGCCAAACTTTACGCTCCAGGAGTCCTAAGTTTCATTTTTCAACTGTAGCCAGCGATTCTAAAAATATCTTCGGCCAGCCTTCCTCTTGAGATTTACGTAACAGTTCAGACGAATGTTCTATATCTACTATATTATAGAGAAAGTTACATGAGTCTGGCAAATTTTCAAAGTATTTTTAAACATTTTTAAAGTGTTATTCCATACTTAGGAAACGAAAATACTTATTTAGAGAACGTATAAAAATTTGAACGCAGCGGGACTCGAACCCTGGAAACCGACCAGGCGCTCTGACCACTAAGCCATGCGTTCAAGCCTGGTCGGTTTCCAGGAGGCGCGGG
This sequence comes from Heliconius himera, assembly GCA_021202915.1. Taxonomy (NCBI): domain Eukaryota; kingdom Metazoa; phylum Arthropoda; class Insecta; order Lepidoptera; family Nymphalidae; genus Heliconius; species Heliconius himera. The sequence continues at coordinate 34,248 of JAJHJA010000380.1, read as the reverse complement.
TTCGAGTCCCGCTGCGTTCAAATTTTTATACGTTTTCTAAATAAGTAATTCTCAAAGTTCTAAGATAGATACATCATCGTACATCGTACACTACATCGTATTAAAATATTTTAACAAAATAAATGGATATGGATGGATAAAAGTTGCCAAATTGACATTTTTAATTACAGTTCGGCTTTAATTATTATTCTTTAACTATATCTTTACTTAATTATAAAGTTGAAAAGTTTATCTGATTGAACGTGCCAATTTCAGGGAATACTTAGTTCCAATTTTAAAAATATTAATTTGTTAGACAGTAAATTTATGAAGGAAAACTATAGACTATATCACATCACGTTAATCGTTTTGATGTATCTACTGTATCTGCGGTCAGAACTATTTCTGGCACGAACTATGTATTAGGAAGGATTCACATTAGAGTGTCCGTCACGGTTCTTTCTCGGTCCGGTTTTAGTTTTAAACAGATATTGGTAGTGGTAGTAAACCTTCTTTTTTAATTTTTCCACCACCAACTATTGTGGAGTGGTGACGGAACCGAGCCCCCTCCCCCCAATTCCTACGACTATGTCCATTGGTACAAAATATTAACTTGAAGGTGATATGAGGTTAGAGCATCTGCCATACTCATAAATTCCCGCAACGAATGCAAAATCACGCGCTGCTATTTGAATTTCAAAAGACCTTTTCTGTGATCGCTCAAATAAAGTCTAAGAACATTTACATAATCTTTAAGGTGCAAAATTCATAAAGTCTAAAATATACCTATAATTTATTATACTTAAAGATATCAAAGACTTTGTGCATTGTATTCTATAGGTATATATATCTCGCCAAACCAATAGACGTCATAGTAGTTTGGTTTGGATTTTGAATAATACAATTATTATTATAAAAAAAAAGGCAGCAGTAAAAATACTTACTTTTATCAACAAATAAAAATATATAGAGACCGTTTTTTAATGGGAAACGGAGTCTCTTAATACTAGATTCCCAGGTTCCCTCTGCCTAATCTGGTAATAGTATGTACGAGATACAGCAAGTATGTGTAAATAAGAAAAGTATGAAATATTATATTGTCCTTCATCAATGACTACGATTGAAATCGGAAACATTTGCTTGTTCTTGATTTAAATATTAGTAATGATAATGACAAGTATGTGAAAGGTACAGAGAAGCTACGACTTGCAACTCAACGAAGAGTAGATAATTCTATGGCCATTGTAATACAATCAAACAGTGTACTATTATACCATGACATCCTAAATTTTCAATCAAATTTCTTTTTGTCAATTAAAATTATTATTATTAAATTATTATTAATAATTATTTTATTTTTATCATATATTGAATCTTTTTAGTAATTTAATTTTTACGTTTATGATTGAAAAATGCCTAACACGTTGAAAATCATTCACTAAGAAACATTTCATTACGTTTAGCTGGACAGTTCAGCTAAACTAAAAGTAATAACGAAATATGGATTCATTAGATGTTCCAGATCTTTAATATTTATATGTCAATGGAAAGTACTCACTACATTAAATATATTTTGTTAAAGATGGGTTTAATTATCTATATTATCTATATATATAAAAGGACTTATGCTGACTGACTGAGGTAAGACGCACGCAGAGCCGTAACCGCTGATGGTAGAAACGTGAAATTTGGGCAGATGTTTATTTTCATATTCTGGACATCCACTAAGAAGGGAATTTAAAAAATTTTAACCCTAAAGGGATGAAATAGGGGTTGAAAGTTTGTATGGAAAAAAATTTAATCTGTACCGATTTTTATAAAATTTGAAATTCAGACTCTTAAAAATATTTCATTGAATACGTGTTTCATGGTTTTTAAGAATTCACCCCCTAAGGGTTCAAATGAGGGGTTGAAAGTTTATATGGAAAAATCTTTAAATTGCCCCCGATTTTTATAAAAAATTAAATATGTGGTTTTTTTTAGAATTCACTCCTAACAAGCGGGCGAAGTCGCGCGCGCCCTCTAGTTCCATATAATTTAGCTAAACCATTATGGTCTTCTACATAAGATGTGCCAGTCTTTAAAATCAAATATTCCCTAGATCCTGCCTAATAGCTACACATTAAAAGTGTCATTTAAATTCAGCCAGCAGTTCAGAAGATATGCGTATATAATGTATATACATACAAACTTAAATATCATGTACGTATTAAGTAAAACTTGTGGTGTTTAAAAAGTGAACTACAAATTTGCAAAACGTGTTTCTTTTTTATTTCAAAATATAATTACATTTCATTTTTATATGCGATATAAATTAATTTCAAATTATAGCTATGTCTAACATTGTTGTAATTTAAATTTATTTTCTTTACTAAAACTAAAGAGTTCAAATTAAGTTTGCGTGAGCAGAACGCGTGTTTTACTGAAGTTGACAAGATGAAGGATAGGTAAAGTTGTGTTTTTTTTAATTAGTAAAACAAGAAAAGAAAAATTATCCCCAAACACGCAGTATAAAAAATATGATAAAGAAAAATATAGAAAAACATTTACTTTTATTTTTATTTCATTTAATTTTATATACCTGTGTATATGTATAATTTAATTCGCGTTGAGGATTTAATTTTTTTTCGTAAAATTGACTTAAAAATAACTTTAGTAAAATTAATTTTTTAAATAGATAATATAACTATTTTAAAATTTATAACGTTAGGTATAGGATACTTTATTAATCATGTCAAATAGGGAACGGAGTGTTTTAAAACCGGGTCCCCTTTTGATTTATTTAAACAATATTAAAATTTATGAAGAAAGAGTTAATGGTAATAAAGGCAGGAGAAGACCTTGATTGACTTTCGAAAACGTAGGTTCGAAGGTCACGTACAAAGTGAGCACGAGGACTTTTTTCTCTAGAAGGTCCTTGTGGCACATATGAAGTGGACGAGGCAAAAGCGGTATGCAGAGATCGTAGCGTTTGGTTCTCCGTTCTCCCTGGTTGCCCGCAAAAAACAAGGAAAAAAAATCAATTTGATATCCTACCTTATGAATATGAAAGTAAAAATCAAAATAAATCAGCTTCACGCTGTATCCCGCACACAGCAGGGTAGGTAGAGGGAACCTTGTGTTAAGACACTCTGTTCCTCACTTTCTGCCGAATTCTGAAGGCATTGCGTGTTGAGTGGCAGAACTCAACGCCGCGCTTAACCTCAACACCAGAGCGAAGAAATGGAAATATACATTTAAGTAAATATTTCATCTCCTCGAGTGGGGATCGAACACACAACCAGTTGGTTTTACAGTCGCACCTCGTGCCGCTGCGCCACGACTGGCCTCAAAAAGTATACTATATAAATAAGCATCTAGCCTTATTTCCGTAATACCGGTAATGTATACCTCGACCGTACTTGCGTGCAAAACGCCCGGAGCGCATAAATCGTCATGCAAAACTGTACCGACCGCAATTTGCATACAAAGTGTTCTTTTTCGAACGTATTTGCAAATGTTATGGTTGTTTTATTACTCCTAACTGAGATTTCAATATTTAAAGTTATTAATTTGAACGTGGTTTCAAAATTTAATATCAATACCTAGCTCCAACTAGCTAGATCTTTCTCTTTTATCAGATAAGTTATATAAACTGGGAAAAATATTCGACCGTTAAAGCATTTACTAAAATGTTATTTAATATTTTATTTAATTAAATATGCGAAACAAGTAAGTAAATGCTTTGTCAAGAAGTGACTAAGCCTTATATAGTTACATGCGTTTCTTTTTTTATAGTTCCATGGTGTAACCCGCATATAACAGGGAAAGCAGCGGGAGCTTAGTATCAAGGCACTCCGATCCCCACTCTCCGTTCTATATTCAAAACATTGAGTGATGAGTGTCCCAGCTCAACGACGCTCTTATAGTCCGTCTAAACTCTTATTGATAATCGGAGGTACTCGCGTAAAATTGCGCAGAATACCTATGCGCGGAAAACGTTCGATCAGTGTTACCCTGTTATGTTGTTTTACCCCACGCTTGGCAAATCATAATTAAAATATCTGATCATCTTTATGTTGTAGTATACAAAACGAAAATTTTAAAAATTAAATTTATTTTTTTAATTTTTTTTTATATTAATATATTCTAATGTAATAATTGTTGCAAAAATTTTATGAAGATATCTAAATATTGAAAAAAAAATCAGCAGTTAAATACATCGTTGTCGAGAATATAATCGAGACTAGCCTGAAAAGTATTTTTTTTTAAGTAATGAACAGGAGTTATTTCAAACTAAACTTCTGCTTATATAACTAATAAAACATGATATTTATGTATATACTATATACACCTATGTACAACATAAATATTGAGTATGCGTAATACACAGTACTATACAATATGGATAAAGAATTATTTGGCAATATTTAAACTAGTTAAAGATTATATTTAAAAAAATATTGGGTAAATTATAAAAATCTGTTTTGAGGTACAAAAAATTAAAGTCTGGTATCCCTTTGCCAATAGTGTTACGGTACGTCAGTGTGACCGCTACGTCCTTACAGAAAATTCGTACCCACACATCTTTATAAGTACAATCGAACTCACACGCTATGTATATATAGATATACAAGGTCTTACTTAATTAATTAAGTTAATAAATGATATCTTCATCAATACCTTTAATTATATTTTTGTTTGTTTTATATATATATATATATATATATATATATATATATATATATATATATATATATATATATATATATATATATATATATATATATATATATATATATATGTTAGGCGAACTAACAAATCAGACACAAAATCCAGCTTTTACAATAAATTTATTTACACTTGTTATATACACATATACTGTCGTAGTCACAATATTGAAATATGAATTATAATGACAAGTTATCTTGACAATATCTTAGAACGTAATGAACACGAGTGCCTTTTTTTTTTTTTTTTTTTTTCGAATGGACTTTAATGCTGTTGACCTGGAATGGTCTTGACAGCGTCACCGGGCTGGGAGGGGCGAGTGTAGCTCGCCCCTGAAGATTAGAATTACGAGCTTTGATGGACGCTCGTGAAGTGATAGCGATCGCGGGGGAATGCCCCGCGTACGCTAATCATGGTGGGTTTCGTCCATTGGGCCCCGCCGCGCCGAGGCGCGGGCGTGCCGTTAGATATGACTGGCCTCGCCGCCTCTTACGGCGGCGGAGAGTGGGACGTGGGACTGAGGAGTGGATCCTCCCAATGTATTGGGCGTTGGCAGCAGTGATAGGATCGTCGGGGTCCAGAAGCACGCTTCGAGGGCGTCGAAGACGTGGATGTGGGTGAGGAGCGTACTTACACGCTTCGACAATGAGTGGGTTGGAATGGGAATCTGCACGCTCGTAGTAGCGCTTGGCCAGGCGCTTGCAGAATTCCTTGAGCGATTCTAGCTCGAAGTCTTTGTGTAGGTCAACGTTGCGTACGTACCATGGGCATCCGGATGCCATTCGTAGGAATTTATTTTGGACCCTCTGAAGGAGGTCTATCTTGGTGTGTGCGAACACGACACAAGCATAGGTCATGACGGGACGGATGCAAGTTTTGTACAATGTCAGCTTGTTGCGAAGTGACATTTTACTCCGCTTGCAGATGAGCGGATACAGCCTGTTCATGACGTATGTGGCTTTGTTCCTGACATACGTGATGTGCGGCCGGAAGGAGAGTTTCGAATCTAGTACGACGCCTAGGTATTTGACCTTGGATTCCCAGGGGATCGGTTTGCCTTGCAGGTAAATAGTCGAGACGGTCTCGTAACGCTTACGAGGGAAGAGGACGGCTACGCTTTTCTCCGGGTTAACCTCGAACCGCCACTTGCTGAACCAATCGCCTAGGGCGTCGGCAGCTCGTTGCAGTCTTTCGGCTAGGATCCAAGCGGAGCGATCCGTGGTGTAAAGGGCGGTATCATCGGCATACATCGCAAGTTCTACTTTATCGGTACGCGGAATGTCGCTAGTGTAAAGCGCGTATAGTAACGGTGAAAGAGTGGAGCCTTGCGGGACTCCGGCGCGAACGGGTCTAGGGGACGATAGGGTCCCTTCTAATCTATATCGGAACGTGCGATTCGACAGGTATTCCCGAATGATGTGAACGAGAGAGTCTGGCAGAGCCATACGACGGAGCTTGAAGAGCAGGCCGTTGTGCCAGACCTTGTCGAAGGCTTTGGCGATGTCTAAGAAAATGGCCGCCGTGTCGCTACGAATCGATCTACGGACGTTATATTTCGCGATATGTTCGGTAAGCCGGTGAACTTGGTGTATGGACGAGTGGTGGGATCTAAAACCGAACTGTTCGTTGATGAACAGTTGTTTTGCCTCGACTATTTCCTTTAATCTACTGAGAACGATTCTCTCGTAGATTTTCCCTAAACTGCTAATAAGACTGATGGGTCTGTAGCTGGAGGGAAGGTTGGCGGGTTTTTTGGGCTTGCGAATGCCTATAACTATTGCTTCCTTCCATTCGGTAGGAAAGGAGCAACCTGCTAAAAGAGCATTGAAAATCATGACTAGTAATGATACGATGTGAATCGGAAGGGACTTTAAAACTTTATTAGGGATTTTGTCGGGCCCCGGGGCCTTTTTTGGGTTTAGGTCCTTGAGAATGGACTTAACCTCTTCAACGTCCGTGGGGCGAACCGGTTCGCCAGTCGGGGGCATCGAAGCCCACTCTGTGACCTCGGAGTCCACTTCCGTCAAGTGATCCGGGTCACATGGTAGGGTGCTCGGTGAGCATTGTGCCTCTAGGCTGTCCGCTAGGCACTCTGCCTTTTCAGTGTCGTTGGCCGCTATCGTATTATCGGGTTTTGTAAGAGGAGGCATAGTCGCCACTGTGTCGGATCGAAAGGTTCTCGACAGCGCCCAGTACGCCTGGGATGATGGCGAGAGCCCTTCGAGTCGACTATCCCAAGACTCACCTCTGAGCTGTTCAAATTGGGATTTGACTTGCCTCCGAAGATTGTTTAGTTTCCTACTGTTTGCGGCATTCGGGCACGCATCGTGAGCTCTAGTAGCTAAGTTTTTACGTCGGACTAGCTCCCTGAGCTTCCCTGAGATCTCAAATCTACCTTCAGGCAGATCTGGGACCTCTTTCGAGCAGCTGAGGAGAGCTTCTTGAATAAACGTCGTGAATTTGGACGCGGCTTCCTTGGCAACATCTACTGAGTCTATAATGCCAGGGATGAGATCGATGAGTGGAGAATCGTCCGCTTTGATGAGTTTAGCGAACTTTTTCCAATTGATGATAGTTTTGGTGGGTGGCCCTGAAGGGGAGTCTGTGCCTATTTTGAAAACAACTGGGCGATGGTCTGAGTCTAGTTCCGATAGTGATTCTATAGACCGCAGCCTGAGGGCGACGTTCTTTAGAATCACTATGTCCAGTACTTCTGGGTGTCCGTGATTACCGGTGGGAAACCGGGAAGGTGTCGGTGGACCTATTACGGAGAGGTTGTACCTGTCCGCGAGGCGTTCTAATAGTTGTCCTCGTGGACATGTCTTTGTAGAGTTCCAAATGGTGTTTTTACAATTAAGGTCTCCGGTCAGAAGGACGGAGTCTCCCATATTGAGGAGTAAACGAATGTCATTCTCTAGGATTGGTTTAGAAGAAGAATGATATACAGAAGCTATGGTGATTGGCTGATGGCCTGTGAGAAAGATCTGGCAGATAGACGCTTCGATGTTTTCGAGTGCCGCTGGTGGGTCTAATGGGACACAGTGGAGTGTCTTTTTGTAATAGATTAGGGTGCCTCCGCCTTTAGTGGCGAGTCTGTCGTTACGGACGAGTTTATAATTTGCAATTTTCGGATCGCGAATACTAGGTTTTAGGAATGACTCCTGTACGCACAGGATGTCAAGTTGATGCGCGGTAATGAAATCGCGGATTAGGTCACGTTGGCCGGCGACACTGTTAGCGTTAAATGTCGCGATGCTTAGGGCTCTAGGTTTGATACGCGCAAGACGCGCGTCAGCGGGCAATGGCGTATTGCTGTTAAAAACCGCCATTGGAATATTTACGCTTTAAAGCCCACGATGGCTTTGATGAGATTCGCGTGGTCGACTGTGGCCTTAATTCTTGCCTGCTCGTTGCCGTTCGTTCGGCGTAATTTGTCGACGAATACGAGAAGCTCGTCGATGTCGAAACGCCCTATGAATTGCGAGACGACCTCGGAATCGGACGATTGGTTGGGTACGAACGCGGGGGCGGTGACCGGACGTGGGTTCACCTGCGGCGCGGTCGCGGGCCTTATCCACGCGTTCGTGGTCGGAGGCGGTGCTGGGTAATACACCTGCGGAGCTGAGGGCGCCACAGGTGTCCTTGTATAGTTTGGGTAGGGTCTCGAAACCCTACCTGCCCTGCCGCCCTGCCCAGGATGCCTGCGGCGCGGGGCCCTGGGGCACCCGCGGTAATTAGCGGGGTGTCCCTGGGTCTCGCACAGCACGCAGCTAGGCGGAACGGCGGGGTCTGGGACCTTGCGGGGACAATCCGCAGTCCCGTGGTCTCCCAGGCATTTGACGCACCTAGGACGTGCGTTGCAGTTTCGGGCCGAGTGCCCGTAAAGCTGGCAGCGATGGCACTGCCCGATTAGGCCGCGGTTACGAGGAGGCTCCACGCGGAGCCCCGTCAGGTAACAAATCGCGCGGACGTTATAGATCTGTTTTCCCGCGTGGGAATGGTCTAAAATAACGAGTACACTGTCAAACGGTTTCTTATCTCTGAAATGGTACATCCGATGTACCTCGCGGACGGGGAAGCCCTGGGACTGAAGGTCTTGGAGAACGAGTCCCGGCTCTATCTCCTTGGGGATTCCCTTGATAACTACGCGTAAATGGCGCTCTTCTTCGAGAGCGTAAGTATGGAAGCCAACGTTGGCCTCCCTAAGGTGTGCCGTGAGGCGGCGGTGGTCCGAGGTCGCAGGGCACTGGACCTTGATGCCATCCTGGGTGGCGCGTGCAGTGGTGAAATTCACCTTCTGCACGAGCATCCAGGCTGACACCTTGTTCCAGGCCTGCTTGTCCTGGATTATGACGGGCGGGGGCATACGTACCCGTGGCGTCGCGGTGGCCTGAGGGGCCGTCGGTGGGTTCGCGGACGTGGATGCCTGAAGGGCCGTCGGTGAGTTCGCGGTCGCGGTGGCCTGAAGGGCCGCTGGAGGCGCGCGGGCCTCGGCCTGAAGGGCCGTTGGAGAAGGCGCGCGGGCCTCGGCCTGAGGGGCCTCATTAGTCTTGTCCGCCGGGAGCGGGGAAATGGAGCCGCCTCTGCTGACCCGTGAGTCAGGGGCGGCGTTTTCGGCTTTGGCCGTTTTTTTTGGTGTTTTGGAGGGCGCGGCCGTCTCTATGACCTTCGCCTTCCTTTTCGCCGCTTTGGTGACGACGGTCTCGAAACCGTCGTCGGCGAAATCCTCGGCCACATCCATCCCCGTAATGGAGGTGGCCGGAGCGTTGGTTGAGGGGTTCGAACCCTCCAGTAGTTCAGGTGCATTCACCTGAACATTCTGGGCGAATACCGCGAGCCCGTCGTACGCGTTCGTATGATGATTTTTAAGGAATTCCACGAGGTTTTCCTTCGGTAACGCAAGTATAAAAGCGTCCATGTCGGATAATGAAACCCTGAGGGGGTGAAAAATAAAAACGGAAAAATAAAAGAGAAATAACTTAATACTAAATTATACCTCTCCTGGATCGGGCGGGGCAGGGCAGGAACCACAGCACAACACGGCACTGCAAGTCACTGCACTACACAACACAACACGCACAAACGATAGCGGAGTCCGCATGAGCGTCCTCTACACCGCGCGCACAATCGGTTACGCACTTAGGCAGAGCCACTGGAACGAAGACGGAACGTCCGAGCGGTTCGGCGGTCAGCGCGTGAATGTAACACGAGTGCCGTGTCGTTTGTGCTTATATTGGAAATCCGCCGGAAAAGACGCAGCACACTACCGCCGCTTAATACAATCGATAATGGTAACAATATCAAATGACGTATTCATAATTACAGTGACACCTATTACTACACTATACGTAACTTATGCTAACAGCTCGGCCATCCTGCTAATCGCGAGTCCCTTCGCGATTTAAGAATAGTTCACAATTTTTATATGTCCTAATTTAAACAACTTTAGTTTTGTACCAACAGCTACATAACATAATCATATTTTTAGTACAAGTGAGGATATTTACAAAAATTATTACATTGGATATATTTACATGTCATAATATGTAAATTATACAATTTGAAATACATTATCTTTTCAACGTAATTTATAAAATCAAAATAATTATTACATAAAACTAGACTCATGTGTGATGTCTGTAAAGGAGTCCTCTTATTATTTAACTAAAATTAAGTAAAATAAATGTTAACTACATTTAATTTATTACGCTATTAAATTGATTATACAAAATACTTAAACATTATATTTTACATTGCAAGCATTTTTTTTTGGATTTAGACATTTTTAGTTTTTTGATTTTAGATTTATATAACAATTATATAATTATGTATATTATATTCTATATAATTATGTAGATTTATACAATTCAATAATTCTCATTAACACAATGAGCCATCAGTGTTCATATACATTCATGTTATAATTTAATTATTACATATTATTAATTTTTTTTTATCACAAGAATTTGGCTCAACAGCACCAACAAAGCTACATGGAATATTTCTATTTAATATCGAACACTTATTTTAGTACATTAAAAGAGTATGCTAATTAAAAGAGGAAATTGATGACATTTGAATTTGTAAACTGAGCAGATTCATTAACTTAAAATAAAATAAATGAATCAGTTTCACGCTGTATCCCGCACACTGCAGGGCAGAGGGAACCTAGTGTTCAAGACACTCCGTTCCCCACTTTCTGCCGAATTCTAGAGGCATTGCGTGTCGAGTGGCAGAACTCAACGCCGCGCCTAGCTTCGACCAACACCAGAGCGAAGAAATGGAAATATAAATTTAAGTAAATATTTCATCTCCTCGCGCGGGGATCGAACCCACAACCAGTCGGCTTTACAGTCACACCTTGTGCTCCCGCGCCACGGCTGGCCTCATTCATTAACTTTTATATACTCTATAAGCTTAACATATAAAAAGTACTGCTAAATAGCACCAGCAAGACTGTATAGAATTATTCTATTTCCTATTAAAGTCCCATATATATTATCACAGTTATTTTCCATTCAACCACATCTAATAATTAATGACACACGTTTACTTTATACATTATACAAATCTTACATATAAAAGCAGCTCATTTAAAACAAATATTCAACACACAATTTGTGTAGCCATGATCAGTCAGTCAAATACAATAAACAGAACGTGACACCGCTCGCCTCATTACTCCCATATTCAAACCATATTATCACAACCATAATGACTGCTATCTTCACCATCATAATCTCCATCCTCACCATGATCCTCATCATCACAATGATCCTCATCATCACAATGATCCTCATCATCATGACCATAATCCTCATCATGACCATAATCCTCATCATGACCATGATCCTCAACATGACCATGATCCTCAACATGACCATGATCCTCAACATGACCATGATCCTCAACATGACCATGATCCTCATCATGATCATGATCATGATCCTCATCATCACCACGATCCATATCATCACCATGGTCTTCATAACCATGATCCTCATCACCACAATTATTATTAGCCTGTCCTCGTCCATTACTGGACAAAAGTCTCTTCAATGATATGCCGCGAAGATTGACCATCAACTCTTACGTACAGCCGTTGCCAGTCACATGTAAAAAATAATAAGTGCTTAATATCTGCAAACGCTTATGCATTAAGTCCTGTCCTTACGTACGTCTGTCTGTATGTCTGTCTCTCAGGACTAATTATCTTAAGAAGACATGGAAATATCAAGCTAAAATGAATATGAAACATCCCTATCAACAATACACAAATCATTTTCCATGTTCGTATGCATTATAAAATTCCACAGCCAATTTTCAATTACTAGGCAAAGCTTGTATCCTATATTACTATAACGATATTAATATATGGACTTAAAAGATGTCGATGTTAAAACTGGAAAGTAACGATTGTTGTACTTTTATTGTAAATGTTATCTTCAAATACTGTTTTCTTGAGTATTTTGTCGGCTCTTCTCAGCCAAAATAAATCTAAATATATTTCTGAGCCAATGGTAAGACTTACATCATAGATTCACTAGACTTTTTTTTAGTAATTTTGCTACTAAAATAAAAATAAAAAGAATAATTTGAATTCGATTCACTTCATTCAGCTATACATTGCATTTTTTTATAGTTACCATTATCATTATTTTCCCCTTTATATATATGGTTTTTTTATTTTTTCAGATAAAAAATATTTCAAACATTTTTTTTAGGATTCATAACTTAAGCTACTGTACCTACCTACCTACCTACGTATGTCTCTATTTGTATCTATTGCTACACCGTGATCATTTCCACCATTTACCAACCAATAGCCATTATTTCACACCAATTTAAAAGTTTTATTTTATAAGAATTTTGCTTCGTGTCTCATCGTAAACACATTTATACTAACATATTTGTTAAAATTAATATACTTAATTCTCATCGTTTGGGAACGACTCGCTATGAATTTATTCCATTCCGGTCAATTACAACAAGTTAAAAGAAATACTTTTTAATATCAATTCAAATTTCGAAAAATCAATCAATTCTTATTCATCATTTTCTTTAATGAGCTCAAAAATGACTTCACTAACCTGATTCTTAAGCTCCCCTTATCCTTAAACTCGAGTATTTTGCATTCATTACCCTTAACCTCTGGTATTATCCGTCCATTATCATTAACCACGGGTAACATCCATCCATTATCCTTAACCTGAAATATCATCCATCCATTACCCTTAACCTCGGGTATCATCCATCCATTATCCTTAACCTGAAATATAATCCATCCATCACCCTTAACCTCGGGTATAATCTATCCATTATCCTTAACCTGAAATATAATCCATCCATCACCCTTAACCTCGGGTATAATCCATCCATTACCCTTAACCTCGGGTATAATCCATTCATCACCCTTAACCTCGGGTATAATCCATCCATTACCCTTAACCTCGGGTACGATTAAAATGATTAAAGACGAATGATATGGGACGAATGATGAGGGACGAATGATGAGGGATGAATGACGAGGGACGAATGATGAAGGATGAATGCTTAACTCCTTAACCTCGGGTGGCATCCATCCACCCTTTCCTCGGGCATCATCATCCCTAAACCCTATCCTCGGGCATCACTCAACCCCAAACCCTATCCTTGGGCACCATCCGCCCCATAAACCCTATCCTCGGGCATCATCGTCCCAAACCCTATCCTCGGGCATCATTCATTCTCAAGCCCTATCCTCGGGCATCATTCAATCTCAAGCCCTATCCTCGGGCAATATTATTTTCCATGTTCCTGAAACTCAAACAATATAAGCTTAGACTTGCACACATCATAATAACTTTTTTATCAACCTAATTATATTAACATAAAATTCCTTCAAATTTATGAATTTGAAAATCTATTCAAATAACTTTGACATTCGAAATTCATAAAAATTAATAAGTTAACCGACACTGTATAATCTGGCCATAAATGCACATAAATTATATTTTATCTTTACAATTACACGACTTTTAATCGTTATAAAGTAATAATAACCAAGAATATTAACGCTCCAGAGAAAATTATAAATAAAAACACTTAATCGACAATAATGGACCAATAAACAAATAAAATCTAGATTTGTCTACAATTACGTGAAACAGGGCCAATATTTTGACATCATGTTAATAACAAACAAATAGCAAACGGAAAAGAAAGTCAATTGAACAAATAATGAATGCCACCAAAGTTCCCTAAGCTGGCTGATCCTCACGGGATAAAGAGAATTACACTGTAATATCCACATTAACAACAATTATCCAAAACCAGGAATAATTATCAAATCACAATATATTTATCCCGTAAAAGAAAGGAATTTTTACCATATGTCATAACACAAATAAAATGAGATACTAATAAATTGAGATAAGAACACATGTACTTTAATTTCATTGGAATATTAGATCCCATAGCTATTACGAATATATTTTCTATGTTTGTGTCTATTATACGTGTTAATAAATTCGTATACCATAAACAATCTAATTCAAAAATAATACCTTCAAAAAGAGACTATTACATTACGAGAATAGCTTTGTAACTCTTACAGAAATAGGAAACGACAAGACGACAGTTCTCAATAAAGTGACAAAGCCGGAAGTGAAAACCAATGAAAATATTTACAAATTTCAATTCAGATAATTCATCAATTCTAAACATACTACACATAAAGAATATATGTAGAACTATTCCGCTTGATGATAAAACAAAATCATATTGACGTTTTTAAGACAACAAAATAGTTACTTCACTAATATTATTGTCATCACAAAAACAATTCTAATATCATTTATAGTTAACCAATAGATAGCGAAATACAATATCCTCTATACGATGTAAAAGCTTTCCAAAGAATGACAAAAACAACGAAAGAAATATTCCAGATATCTAATAAATAAATTTAGAATATACCCATTATAAATATTTCAAAATAAGTATTCCAGAAAGTCTTGATAACTGAAATTATTCATGACCAATAAATGTCATATATCTTTAAACGTGTGAATTATCATGGTGTCAAATATCTTTAAATTATCACCCGTATAAGTAAATACTCTATTGGAAGAACTAATGTCCTATCGATCACGTCTACCAACGTAGATGCTATAAGCAATTGTATACTTCTTTTAAAGTATATCTCAAACAATCTCAAATTCTAAATTTATAATTTATTATCAACTACCCTCAAAACTGCAACGTTACGTAAGTACTATAAAATGGAAAATGTTTAGTTATGCACATCATCCAGTGTATTCTCAAATTATCCAACCTTCCAAATGTGTCCAATAATTCCCTTCATAAAAAAAACCACTCTGGCTGTTATAAAGGTTATCAATCACCACACAACGAAAAGTTCGAAGTACAAGATTTCTATGTATCGTCATCAGTAAACTTTAACTGTTAAAACTATTTATTAAATTTCCATTGAAGATCTTTCATTTATCCGTTTGTTGTTTGTTTGATGTAAAAGAAATAAGAGTAACTAAAAACTATAATTAGAATAGCAACACTCTGCTTATATTCAGAATAGAAAAATTAAAAATTATAGAGAACTCAATTTACATACAAATTATTCAGCTAATCTTTAAGGAGTAAGAAAAATGAGAGAAAAGGAAAAAAAAAGAATATATATGTGGTCTACTTACACTTTATGAGCGTGGCAGGAAATTTTGTATATCCTTTCGTAATCCCGCTTCTGAACTGTTAGGCGAACTAACAAATCAGACACAAAATCCAGCTTTTACAATAAATTTATTTACACTTGTTATATACACATATACTGTCGTAGTCACAATATTGAAATATGAATTATAATGACAAGTTATCTTGACAATATCTTAGAACGTAATGAACACGAGTGCCGTGTCGTTTGTGCTTATATTGGAAATCCGCCGGAAAAGACGCAGCACACTACCGCCGCTTAATACAATCGATAATGGTAACAATATCAAATGACGTATTCATAATTACAGTGACACCTATTACTACACTATACGTAACTTATGCTAACATATATATATATATATATACGGTTCAAACAAAAATATAATTAAATGTATTGATGAAGATATCATTAATAACTTAATTAATTTAATAAGACCTCGATTTCCATTATTATAAAAAATATTTACTTTTTTATTGAATTTGGATTGATGAAGACTTGGATGTGGCCCCATTATAATAATTACAATTCAGTACTTTATTAAAATTTTAAATTTGCTTATCCATAACTTGATTTTGCATGTTGCTTAATCTAACACACGAATTATTATAATATTACTAGATAAATTTGCTTTACTGCGCTATTTTGTATATATGACGCTATCATATAATAATATTTCATAGTATTGAACTAACAGCGTCGCGCTTGACTGTACCGTAGTGTCGTGACCGCCCCGCCACACGCCGCACCGATTCCCCGCGAGCCCTAGCGGGGAATCGGTGCGGCGTGAGAGGGCGTCTATGTGCAGATATCAAAATACGCGTTCTGCGCAATTCTACCGCGCGTGCTTCCCATACGCAATATTGGTTATGTCGGACTATACTACTAATACCAGAGCGAGGAAATGACAATAATTCATTCCTTTACAGTTAGATGCTATGTCGCTGCGCCACGACGGCATCTTTCTTATCAATAAAACGCCCAATATCTCTCTTGATTTAGTGGATAGCGGAGAACTGAGTGCTTATCCCATGTCTACCAACCGATAATGGCTACAGATAATGTGGAAAGACCAAAAAATATATAATTAAGAAATTTTAATTAAAGTGGCTCACGTAGCAATGTTGGCATTACGTAATTTCATTTCAACGTAATTCACTGCAGCCAACACTGTGATTATTGAAAATCCTTCATCAACGCAGCGTTGCTGGCGCGTTCAATTAATAAGCATATACGGCTGAAGTAATTAATTTACTTTGTAGGAATATTTATGTTGCTTCCATAGAGTTTTTGATTTAATTAATGATATTTTTAAAATATTTTAACTATACTAAAAGCTATACGACTTATGCTTTAATAACGGAAGCCTAATTTGTGCGAATGAACGTTTTAAAATCCATGTCAAATAGATAGGTAGAAGAATAGAACA
This sequence comes from Heliconius himera, assembly GCA_021202915.1. Lineage (NCBI taxonomy): Eukaryota > Metazoa > Arthropoda > Insecta > Lepidoptera > Nymphalidae > Heliconius > Heliconius himera. The sequence goes on along the minus strand of JAJHJA010000380.1, from coordinate 17,422 downwards.
TATAATGTGAAACAAATATCTTATAAAAAATAATTTAAGTAAAAAAAATTAAAATTAAAAATAATTCATTTATGTTACAAAATTTTAAAATATAATTGTTGAATATAGAACCTCTTCCTTTTGGAAGTTGGTTATTTTTTGTAAATTCTCAAGGTCTTGTCACGGGTGAATAAAGATCCCGATTTTTAGTTCTTAACAAAAATTATGAGCGTCATTAAAGCTGAATTTAATTGCTTCATAACCTTTTTAGTTTTTTAAAAAAATACATAAATTCAAAAATATATTAATTATGTGTACATGACCGAAGCACAAGAGAGTGATTAAAAAGACAATAAGTAAAAAATAATAATGGATTCACAAATGGCGGAGAATTCCGCCTTTATGAAGTTGGCTAATTATTGTGAATTTCCTAGGTCTTGTCACGAGTAAATAAAGATCCCGTGTTAAGTTTGTTTTAAAGTCATAGTAGTACATCAAGTTAAAAATATATATAAATAAGTTGTTTTCAGGATCAGTCTCGCGAGTGAAAAAGCCAAGCTTTTTTTGGTGTTAAATGTTCGCGTAGGCGTTGTATGTGCTCTGAAAAAAAAGGTTTTTTGCGTGGCGCAGGAGCACAAGCACTGTGACTGCAAACACGATAGGTTATGGATTCGATGCCCACTCGAGGAAATAAAATATTTAATTTTTTCATTTCTTTATTCTGGTGTCGAGGCAAAGCGCATCGTTGAGTCCCAATACTCAACCTGCAATGCCTCCAGAATTCGGCAGAGAATAGGAAACGAAGTGTCTTAACAACAGTTTCCCCTCGGTATGCGGGATACAGCGTGAAGCTATACTCTGCTGTGTGCGGGATACAGCGTAAAGCTACACATGAAAAATATTGGAACTAAATTCTAAACAGAAATGTTTTTCTTACAACGAGATAGTAAGCCGCAAGGGAATGGCGGCTCATTACTTATGTAGAGCCTGCAACACTTCACCGGTTACCGGTTCCGACATTAGGGCAATATCTTATAGTCAGAGATTTTATTTATTACTTACTTGCATTGTACTTTCAAATTAATATGATGGCGTGTGCTGGTAGTAAAATTATAGGCAGATGAGTAAATGTTTTTTTAGCTAGTTTTAGCTATTATTTTACATTAAAAAATGTAAAGTTCCTAAAAAATCTTATGTTTATAAAATATAGTCAAATATATACTTGTATAATTAAATCGACGAATATCGAATACGACGAATCTACACTGTTTTATATAAGTCAAGTCTCGCTATATTAATAAAGTGTTGGTATTTACAATTTCTAATTTAACTATAGCTCTAAAATTAATGTTCGTTTAAGACTGTAATATGATAATCTGTATTATTGTTAAAAAAATATATAATATTTGAGGAGCATTCGTCGGCATTCGGAGCAGCTAATATAATGGTTTCAATTTCTCGCTCTGGTAACAAGGCAAATCTGGATGTTGAGTTCCACTCCTCCACATGTAATACGTCGAGAATTCGGCGAAAAGTGGGAAACGGAAGTATTGTCAGGTTTTTTTTTTGTAAAATTTTACTTTTACTCTACCATGTACCATGTGGTCGTTAACGTAAATTTTTATTTTCTTTGTGAAAACATTTCTAACATAACAGAATATTTCTATTAAAATAGAAAAAAATATATAATTAAGGTAGTAAACGAAGCAAGAACAGAAGAACTTTATACGAGGACGCAAACTAAGGGTCGTATGGAGTGCAGTGGTTGTTACTGCGCAACCAAGAGGCACTTTATAAGCGTAGCAAACAAGGCTATGTTTGTCTAATTTTCTAAATTATTCAAAGAAAGATACACTGTATCTAAATATCTATATATATAAAAGGACTTGTGCTGACTGACTGAGGTAAGACGCACGCAGAGCCGTAACCGCTGATGGTAGAAACGTGAAACTTGGGCAGATGTTTATTTTCATATTCTGGACATCCACTAAGAAGGGAATTTGAAAAATTTTAACCTTAAAGGGATGAAATAGGGGTTGAAAGTTTGTATGGAAAAAAAAATTAAACTGTACCGATTTTTATAAAATTTGAAATTCAGACTCTTAAAAATATTTCATTGAGCACGTGTTTCATGGTTTTTTAGAATTCACCCCCTCAGGGTTCAAATAAGGGGTTGAAAGTTTATATTGAAAAATCATTAAATTGCCACCGATTTTTATAAAAATTTAAATCCAGACTGTTAAAAATATTTTATTGAACACGTGTTTCGTGGTTTTTTAGAATTCACTCCTAAGGGTGCAAATAAGCAGGCGAAGCCGCGCGCGCCCTCTAGTTTAATATACCTGCATAATAGTTATCTATATATTTTGTAAAAAAAATAATATTGAGTAACGTAAATTTTGTAATTATATATTTTTTCTATTTTGGCCTGTTGTGGCGCAGGGGCACAAAGTGTGACTGTAAAATTGACTGGTTGTGGGTTCTATCCTCACTCGAGGAAGTTAAATATTTATTTACATGTATATTTTTCATTTTCTTCGCTTTGGTGTCGAGGCAATGTCTCCAGGTGGGAACTGGAGAACGGAGTGTCTTAACATTCTTCTCTCTGCCTACCCTGCTGTGTGCGGTATACAGCGTGAAGCTGATAAAAACTTATATTTTGAGCTTAACTGGATGTTTTTGAGCATTTTCTTTAAAAAAACAATAATGTTTAATAATTAATGATATGAAAAAAGAGTACGAATCATATATCTGTAGCTATCACATCACATTTTAAGTTAAAAAAAAAAACATTTTCTTTATCATGACAAATCGCGGTATAGAGTTCTGTCGCTGAATAGTCTTAAATGCAAACAGAAAGCGAAGAGCGATGTCTCTTAACACTACATTCTATTTATTTAATTTACTAAAGTCGGGAAAAGCTTAGAAATTAAATAAAAATCAAACCCTTGAAAACTTTATAAGTTTTCAATGGTTGGATTATTTGTTTTTTACTTTAATTTTTTCTTTGGCAATTCTATCTATAACATTTTTATTCTACAGTACGAAATTATTGCTATTAACAACGGACTAGTGTCCTCATAACTTTAAATGCATGTAATGCGGCGCTTGGGGCATATTACATTACGACTATAAAGTTGAATTTATTTTAAACTCACACTGTATTCGGCAAGTCTATAAAAAATATATTTAAAAAAAAATATCAGTGTAGACAGAGGGAACCTCGTGCTAAGTCACTCCGTTCCCCACAATCTGCTTAATTCAAGAAATTGCGTGTTGAGAGACTAAATTCAACGATGTTAAAACAATTTATTTATCATAAAAAGGTGGACCGAGTACAGAAAAAATAGTAATTCATTTTCGACCCTGGATGATGAACGTGTCTCACCTGCCGCAGTGCGCTCGGTTTTAGGACTAATGTTTGCTCTCGGCTATTCATTGCCACAGGGCAAGGCTATACCTATACATCACATGTACATATATGTTTTATGTACTGTTCCATTTCTAATTAGGTAGCTTTATCTCATTAGTTAGTAGTCAAATCTGACTAACCTCTCTGTTTCGTTCGTGGACGGATTGCTTTTCTGAAGGTTTTTGTAGTTATTGAGTTAATTATAAAAACTTGTAAAGGTGTCGGTTGTGGCTTAGATCCCCTGAATGAGTACATGTATATTTCTGATGACTTGTATTTAAATTATCTGAAAGAGAGAGGGAGAGAGAGAGATGATCATTTACTATTTAATAACAAAAATGTATATGAAACTATAAATGTATATATAACTAGCGACCCATTCGCGTCTTCGCATATTATTTGCCAACAGATAGATTATATAATTTATACATTCAAACTTATTTTCAAAAATATGAGAAAGTGTTGTAGTAAAGAATCGTGACTGCATGCGAGGATGCCATTGGCGGCAAGGGCGCCCCCTGCGGAACTCGAGCTTAAGCTTGTAGCCGTCAGTAGTGTTGAATTATTTTAATTTTATATTTTCTCGAAAAGTATATGTCCAACTTACATGCTATAAAAGCCTAAGATTATTATCTATATAAAACTTCCTTGATGATGGAATAACTTTCAACTTCATTCGTTCACTATCTTCGTCAAATAAAAAACGATGAAATATCACCTTGGAATTTTCAATTATTTTTTGTCACAAAATGCCTTATTATGACTTATTTTTAAGAGATAGATATAGGTTCTCGCGGACTTTATTTTAGAACTAATGAAATTGAATGTTTTTATAGTATAATATATGTATATACGACCAATTTGAAGCGCACGCGCTTAAAGCAATTCGATGATGTTCATTATTATTGTTGTATATTTCGTTACTTATGGGGATCGAACCCACAACTAGTCGATTTTACAATCACACTTTGTACCCCTGCGCCACGACTGGCCTCAATAATATTTATCTTAAATATAATTATGCTAAAAAGCATAAATTATATCAATTTGAATTGGAAATCAGAACTAGGTTCAAAAGTATAGTGCATGCAACCTTATTATAATTTACAATTTCTTTTACGCTTTGCAATCCTCAACCGTTTTCCTATCCTCGACCTAGTAATGTACGAGTATAATTGGAGCTTTGAGGGCTTAAACTTAAATCTGACATTGTTGTGTTTTCTAATTATTTAAATTAAGCATAAAAGATATTTTAAATTAAAAAGTGGTTGAAATTTGGAAATGTTCCAATTTTGATGACCTTTCATAAAAAACTGCATCAGTGCCAACATAATTTGTAAAATAAATAATGAAAAGAAATCTATTTAAATTTAGTAATCGATTTATATCGATAGTTGATTTCTTCTGGCGGCAATTCACAAACTTTACAATTAAAATATAAAATTAATAAAACAGAAAAAAAATGGCCGTCTTCATCTTTTTCTAACTGTATTCAGTCTTTCATTCTTGTATTCTCTGGCCCTTATTTTTAATGAACACCAGCTAACAAAGACGTGACTCTTGAGTTAAAAAAAATGAGATTGACTACTCGTATAAGCTAAATATTTATAAAAAATATTTTAATGGCTTAATGTACCAATGTGTGTTAAATTTATTTTAAAGTAATTAGATACTATAAAATATTTGTTATATGTTTAATATTAATCTAAAAGTTACATAATTTTCTAGTAATATATACAACATATGACACGCGGATGCACGACCGCCACCAGAGGAGATAAAGCAGTGGCTGAAATCAGTCTGGATATCTACTACTATCTTAGATATGAAATTTTGTAGTAAAAAAATTTAATAACCTTCACGCACATAGCAGGGTAGGATGAGGAACGTAATGTTAAGACACTCCGTACCCCATATTTCGCTGAATTCTGTTGGCATTGCGTGTTGAGTGACGGAACTAAACGCCGCGCTTTGCATCCGCTCCAGAACGAAGAAATGGAAATATACATTTAAATAAAGATTTCATTTACTCGAGCTGCCATCGCGTTTACTGTCACACTTTGTACCCCTGCACGGATTGCCTCAAATGTTGTAGTGAATTAAGAGAATAATACTATATGATATTAAGTGTTTATATGTGTTTTTGTAAAATATGATACTCATATAATATATGGTAATAACACTAGGAAAAAAATTCTCATAAGTGTTGATAAAGACGTAGCGTGTATTCTACGGCTACATATTTGCTACGAGCACTACGAAAACCCGTAGCATCTTCGTAGTAATCCGTAGTTATTTTTAATTTGTTCTTAAGAACTATACTTTTGTATTATTATCGCTTAATATAAGAATTTATATTATTTGCGTTAATAATCAAATTTAACTATATTTAAAATTAAAATATTGAGGCGTTCGCGTCAAATCAAATGAACAGCACCTACTACAACAATGGTTATGGATTCGAAGCCAACACAGTATAGAATGATTTTATTTAACTTATTTTTATTTTCCCTACGTCTTAAATTCCATCACTCAATATGCAATGTCTCAATAATTAGTAGTGTTAAGACACTCTGGTCTCTGGTCGCTATGTAATGAAAACGGCTCCACTATATAATACACTATTATGTGAAGTAATGAGGTTGCCACTTTGTTTACCCTCATTTTCATAAACCAAGCTATTTATAGCGTTCGCGTTTATCTTGGCGACGGCTGACTGGAATAGATTACAATAATAATTTAGGCGTCTTTGTAGCGACTTAGTAGCGTAGACTGGCAACCCTTTCGTTTTATTATTCATGTAATGATATTATTTTATATCTCATATAAGGCGCTTTGTGTAAAAAATTACGTAGTAAAATGAAATAAATTCCATATTTAAAATGTTATACTGTTAGTTTGTTGCACTTTTTCTATCGAATAAAAGAAAACTCCACCGTAGCGCCGTAAGCGTCTGATATCAGTACAATTTTCATTTTGAGCCAACGAATTGTTGTTATTTCAGGCACTAGTAAGATGAAACGTAGCTCTCTGCTTACCTACATGCTATATTATGCATTGATATGCTACATACGGAAAATGTTAATTCTAGTTAAAAATTAACTAAAGTATAAAATTATCTTCTAAACGTATAAAGTTCTAAAAAATATTTTACAAATACTACTCACTATTTGTTACACATACTGATGCTCTTTATATACGATACTTTATTTTCGAATATAGAACAAACTAAATCACATTTACATGCAAAAACTATAAATTTTCAATAATCGTATACATTAAACTAACCGAATAAATGTCAAACATCATAAATGTTTACAAAAGAATATACATTTCAATTCCATTTAAAAGTTAAACGCCAACACGGTATCAATGGCGGCCTATTTCGAGATGTATAAAAAGTAGCACTAGTAGGCCGCAGAGAACATCGTTTTGAATGCCTTCAGAAATACCACCACATCTTGTTGATACAGTTTTAAAGGGCAAAGTCATTAAGGTTATTACTTTCGCTATCGCGTATTTATGTAAAACTACATACGCACAACGAGGTGAGTGCTCTACGAATCATAATTTTGTAAAATTTCAAAGTAATACAAAGTGTTTTTGTTAGCACCACTTTAAATGAAACCACAGTTTTAATTACTTTATAAAACCCTAAAAAAAAACTAAAAGCTAATACAATTTTAAAAAATATTTATAATTTTTTTACTGTTCCCGTAAAAGGAGTCCTGACGTTTCTACCCTGTTATTCACACATAGCTTGGTAGGCAGGGGGAACTTGGGAACCTAAGACATCCAAGACACTCCGTTTCCATTAAGGCTCTTCCATTCCCCAGTTTCTACCGAATTCTGGAGGCGCATTGTATGTAAAGTGGCAGAACTCAACACCGCGCTCCTTATCAGAACAAAGAAAGTATTAAATGTTTCATTTTCTCTGGTGAAACTGTCGTAATTCAGTCGCACGTTTGTGCTCCTGCGCCACAACTGGCTTCAAAAATCTTTTTTTCAGCCTCACGCTGTATCCGCATACAGCAGGGTAGGCAGAGGGAACCTAGTCTTAAGACACTCCGTTGCCTACTTTCCGCCGAATTCTGGAGGCATTGCGTGCTAAGTGGCGGAACCCAACGCCGCTCTTTACCTCGACACCAGAGCGAAGAAATGAAAATATAAATTAAAAAATTACATTATAAATGCGGCAAATAAAATGAACACCGTAATTAAACATTTCACTTCCTCGAATGGGGATCAAACCCACGACCGGTCGATTTTACAGTAACACTTTGTGCCTCTGCGCCACGACCGGTCTCAAAAATATATGAATGGTCAGAATTGATATTTTTTATTATAATTCATATAATTAGTCATCGTAGACGTAAAACGGAAAATCCCGTTCCCGTACAAATTTTATCTTTAGAGTCCTCTGTTAGTGCTACCCTATACCTATTTCAACTACTTAATACAAAATTAAATAATTTTAAAAGTTTTCTTTGTTGGCACTTGCCAACGGACTTTTGTTAAAGAGGTTTACGACGACGAGGACGACTAAATATGATGTTTCGTTAAGAGATATACTCGCACGATTATAGAATTTCTAAATACGATAATAAAATTTCTTATTAATCTGTAATATTTAACAGTTATTATTGCATACTTGTCATTTAAATTTTACGAATTGAACTTTAATTTTTTAGATTTATTCGCAATTAAAACTTCCAAAGCAATAAAACATAGGTATAAATTCATAAAGTTCAGTCAAACGGTGTCAATTATCCTACATGAGGTTACACGAGAATTTTACTGTGAGAATTTCTGAAAATTTTCTATACAGAGCCCTTTGCGCGCCAGAGACGACTTCAACTCAAAATCAGGTCAAAGATTTTATGTAGGTGTCACTTAAAAACACTTTATGTAAATTTTTGTATGTAGTTTTTATATTTTATGAAATATGGTTGCATCTTATAATCGTTTCTACGAGTAAAATTTACTTAAGGGACCTATTCTATATGGAATGCTGTATTCTATATTATTATTCGCTGTATGTATTATATAATGATAATTAATAAAAATAATGATATAATGATAATGGATTCTCAATTATCTTGGGCTATCTTGGGCTTGGGCTCTTAACTTATTAATTCAATCAGCAAGCATATGCATTTCTCTTATCATACTCTTAGGCGTCTCCAATACTTCCTTCCTCATAAAATCAAAATTATGCTAGCGCAATCTCTTCTCCTTGCAATACTCTACTATGCCGATGTTTGCTATTTGGATGTGACTGAGGAGCTACTTAACAAATTAGAGCGACTTCAAAATCTGGCCATAGGCTTTGTTTACGGTATGACCATGTTTCTCAATCCTCACGCTCTAGCCAGTTTTGTGTCATTTTGACGTTGGACGTACCGAAGAGTAATACCAAAATCCTTCAAAAATCCTTGAAATATCGCATCTTTTTGGAACCAACTTCCCAATCCTATTCAGAAAAGCCTTTCTCTGAAGACCATTAAATCCCAAATTAAAGAGCATTTGCTCAAAAGTGAAAGTAATTTGACATAGCTTTAATCAGTGTTTCTAGTATATAATATGTATACGCATATATTATGTATGTATATGTGTGGATACGTAATCTATTTAATCTATAATATAAAAATAAGTCGGGTTTTCCTTCCTGACGCTATAGCTCCAGAACGCACGAACCGATTTCCACGGTTTTGCATTCGTTGGAAAGGTCTCGGGCTCCGTGAGGCTTATAGTGAAGAAAATTCACGAAAAAAATCAAGAGAAAAGAAAGAAAATAGGGAAAATCATTTTCATCACATACAGCGCCATCTCTGACATAACGGCGGCAGTACGTGTTGTGTGAGTATCCCTAAATAATAAAATATAAAATATGTACATACGTTGTATATATGTATATACATTTCATTTTAAATAGATGGCGCCGGTGCGTGATAAATTATTTGACAGCTATTCATTGTACTCTGCTCAGTTAATTTCATGTGACATTTATAATTCTTTCAAACGCTTACATTAAACCGGTATTGTGTTCACTGTGAAATTCTGATAATCTAAAATGCCGAGAGCACGACGTGCGAACATCGGCCGCCGCACAAGACATGCAAGTCAGCAACAAGTATATTCACAGAACTTAAGCGAAGAAAGACAAAATATAATAAGAGAAAATGCCCGATTGAGACAACGCGTGAGCACACGAAGATCATTGGCATCATACAATCGCTTGGCATTCCAATATGATCCCACTGCGAATTACAGTGATAATAAAAATTTTGATATTGGACCAATGACAACTGTATGTCAATATTGCAATGCGTTAAAGTTCAAAAGAGAAACGGCTGGATTATGCTGCGCAAGTGGAAAAGTCAAACTGGATCCATTACTTACACCACCACAGCCACTGAAACAATTGTTCGATGGAACTGATCCCGATTCCAACCATTTTCTTCAACACATCCTTGAATACAATAACTGCTTTCGCATGACTTCCTTTGGAGCTAATATCATTCGAGAAGGCGCCTTCATGCCGACTTGCAAGGTAAAAGATACAAAAAACACAACCAATCACTCATACTAATCAATCCCACCAACACAATTAATTGCAACTCATAACAACTACACATACACCACACACTACACACTACACCACCTCACGATCAGAAGTCACACCGTATTCTTTAAAAATAAATTAATCTAATTAATAATCTTAATTGTTTGCCATCACAGATACAAGGACAAATATATCATTTGCATGGTTCAATGGTGCCAACACCAGATTAACCGCATCAATTTCTGCAAATATATTTCATTTCGTCGATGGTGGATCAGCTGAATGTGCGGTGCAATATACAGGGAACACAACAGTTAAAGAGACGAATTATTGAACAGTTGCAAGCATTTTTTCACGCTAATAACGCTGTGGTTAATATATTCAAAACAGCATTGGAACGAATGCCATCGGATACGCACAAATTTATCATCAGTGCGGATCGTACACCAACAGGTGAACATGTGCGAAGATTCAATGCACCCATCGTTGATGATATTGCTGCAATTATTGTTGGCGATCCAACTACATCACGAGACATTATCGTTCAGCGAAGAAGCAATATCATGCATCGTGTAAACGAGACACATCGTTTGTACGATGCGTTACAATATCCAATCATTTATTGGCAAGAGCAAGACGGATACGATATCACGTTGAAGATGGTCGATCCAATTGCAGGTACAATATTCACACACTAATTATTGGTATTGTTGCTATTATTGGTTCCCATTAACAATCCATTCAATTTTGCATTTTCAGGCGTATCAACAAACAAAAATCTGAGCGCAATGAATTACTATGCGTATCGTATGATGATTCGTACACACGAGGAGAATATCATTCTGAAGTGCCGTCGGCTATTCCAGCAATTCGCTGTCGACATGTATGTCAAAGTCGAGACCGAACGTTTAGCGTTCATCCGATTCAATCAGGCAAAGTTACGATCTGAGGACTATATACACTTGCGTGATGCTATTTATTCAGATGGTAATGCTCAGAATATTGGACGCCTGACGATTCTCCCATCATCTTATATCGGAAGCCCACGCCACATGCACGAATACGCTCAAGACGCTATGACGTACGTGCGAAATTATGGAACCCCGGATTTATTTATTACGTTCACATGCAATCCGAAGTGGACGGAAATTGAACGTGAGTTGGACCCGGGTCAAAAATCGCTAGATCGCCATGACATAATCGCCAGAGTATTTCAGCAAAAACTCAAGGTTATGATGGATGTACTTATTAAGTATCGAGTTTTTGGTGACACACGTTGTTATATGTACTCAGTGGAATGGCAGAAGCGTGGACTACCGCATGCTCATATTCTAATTTGGTTGCTGAACAAATTACATTCAAATGAAGTGGATGACATCATATCAGCTGAAATTCCTGATCCAGTCACTGATCCCCGTTTACACGACATTGTGACGACACAGATGGTGCATGGACCGTGCGGTGCATTAAATCCATTATCGCCTTGCATGGCTGATGGAAAGTGCACAAAAAGATATCCGCGACCGTTAGTTGCTGAAACAGTCACAGGGAACGATGGATATCCAGTTTATCGTCGACGTTCAAAAGAAGATAATGGTCGAATTATCAATGTTAAAGTTCAAAATCAAGAAATTGAGATCGGAAATGAATTCATTGTACCATATTGTCCGCTGCTATCACGAATTTTCAAAACCCATGTGAACGTTGAGAGTTGTCATTCAGCAAAATCAGTCAAATATTTGTGCAAGTACGTCACAAAAGGCAGCGACATGGCTGTGTTTGGTATTGCGTCGGAAAATGCGAATGACGAAATCAGCAACTTCCAAATGGGCAGATACGTCAGTACTAATGAAGCACTGTGGCGATTAATGTCATTTCAAATTCATGAAAGATATCCCACAGTTGTACATTTAGCAGTGCATTTGTAAAATGGACAAAGAGTTTACTTCACTGAGGCTAATGCCGCACAACGAGCTGAGAGACCACCATCGACAACATTGACAAGCTTCTTTGCAATGTGTGAAGCAGATCCATTCGCAGCGACACTGATGTACCTTGAAATGCCCAAGTATTACACTTGGAATCAATTAACAAAGAAATTCCAACGCCGCAAACAAGGAAACCCAGTTCCGGATTGGCCACAGGTGTTTTCCACTGATGCGCTAGGTCGCATGTATACTGTTCATCCTAGAAATGATGAATGTTTTTATTTGCGACTGTTGTTGGTAAATGTACGTGGACCAAAATCATTCGCGCATTTGAGAACTGTAAATGGCCACCAGTGCCAAACATATCGAGAAGCATGTCAACTATTGGGTTTGCTGGAGAACGATTCTCATTGGGATTTAACACTTGCGGATTCAGTTGTTTCATCAAATGCCTACCAAATACGAACGCTGTTCGCAATTATCATCACCACATGTTTCCCTTCACAACCAATTCAGTTATGGAACAAATACAAAGATGATATATGTGAAGATATCTTGCATCGCTTGCGCATTCGAGCGAATAATCCCGACATGCAAATAACCGATGAAATCTACAATGAAGGATTGATTCTGATTGAGGATCAATGCTTGACTATTGCAAACAAGCTACTGATTGAAGTAGGAATGATTGCGCCAAATCGATCGATGCACGATGCATTCAACCAAGAATTAAATCGAGAGCTGCAATACAATGTTGTTACATTGCAAGAATTCGTTCGAAATAATGTGCCGTTGCTGAATGAACAGCAAAAACAAGTATACGAAACAGTAATTCAAGCGGTGGACAATAATACTGGTGGTCTATTCTTCCTGGACGCACCTGGAGGAACAGGGAAAACATTTGTTATTTCATTGATTTTGGCCACTGTTCGATCAAAATGTGACATAGCTTTGGCGTTAGCATCATCATATTGTTGGCAGGCGATTTCAGGCAGACGTTGCCAGTAATTCCCCGTGGAACGCCTGCAGATGAATTGAATGCTTGCCTGAAGGCATCACCTTTGTGGAATAGCGTAAAAACATTATCGCTAACCACTAATATGAGAGTTCAACTTCAAAATGATCAAAGTGCTGCACAATTTTCCAAACAATTGTTAGCTGTTGGAAATGGAAAAGTCCCAGTTGATGCGACTACTGGATTAATTACTCTTACCAACGACTTTTGCCGATTTGTAGACTCTCAATTAGCTCTTATTGAAAATGTTTTCCCAAACATTAGTGAGAATTATCACAATTATGCTTGGTTAAGTCAACGAGCAATTCTCGCCGCAAAAAATAATGATGTACACGCACTGAATTTCACCATTCAATCAAAAATCGATGGCGATTTGGTGACTTACAAATCTGTTGATTCCATAACAAATCCCGATGATGTAGTAAATTATCCGACGGAGTTTTTGAACTCTCTGGAGTTATCAGGATTTCCACCACATAACTTGCAACTCAAAGTTGGTTCAGTTATTATAATATTGCGTAATTTGAATCCACCGCGACTTTGCAACGGTACTCGACTTGCGGTGAAAAGACTTATGCCGAATTTGATTGAGGCAACCATTATTAACGGAAAGTACGCAGGCGAAAATGTATGTATTCCTCGAATACCAATGATTCCGAGTGATCTTCCGTTTGACTTCAAACGATTGCAATTTCCGGTTCGCCTTGCGTTCGCAATGACAATTAACAAGTCACAAGGCCAATCGCTTAGTGTTTGCGGGATAAATTTAGAAAATCATTGTTTTTCACATGGGCAGCTATACGTTGCGTGTTCACGAGTTGGGAAACCATCCGCTTTATTTGTGTTAACGTCAGACCAAAAAACAAAAAATGTGGTTTACCAAAGAGCACTTCAATGAAACGGATAATTTGCGGACACTATAACGCTTCGATTCATTATTTACTTTGGATTCACTTACATTTTTTACTTAGAGAAGTTCAACTAAATTACACTTCATTTTTGTAATCGAAATGAATTCATTACTATTATGACATAAACCAAACAAAAAAAAAAATTGTTCATCTTTTAATCCCCAAACGAAATGTTACAAAAAACGAAGCCATCTGGTGGCGAAACGGAGTTCGCCGGGTTTGCTAGTATATATATATATATATATGTATATATGTATATATATATATAAGGCATTTTGGTAAATGACCTAGAAGTTGTTATTTATTTTTATTAATTTTCTATTAAGATTCTCAACAAGTAATTCGACCATCCGACACTTAGAGAGGTCTTGTCTCAAGAACGTCTTTCTTCTCTTTGAAGATTCCCAACGGTTGTTTACAATTAAATATTAGAGATAAATAAGGTGAAATAGAGGTGTCTTTAACAAATATTGTTTACTAAACGCTACCTGCGTTTATCATTTCAAAGTCGAAGAATATTTTTACACACGTTTTTCTCTTTAGCTAAGAAACATTTTTTTTACTTTTACGTTGTATCCTGTATTTATTAGGGTAGGCAGAGGAAAATCTGAAACCTTTCCCAGGTTTCAGATTAGGTTTCAGGTAGTGTTAAGATATTCCGTTCTCCATTAAGACTCGTCCGTTACCCACTTTTTGCCGAATTCTGGAGGCAATGAGTATTGAGTTGTGATACTCAAAGCCACGTTTTGCTTCGTTATCCGTTGGAGGAAATGAAAATATTACATATTGCATTTTTTAGAGTGGGAATCGAACCCACAATCATCGCGTTTACAGTCCCACGACTGTGCCCCTGCGCTGCGCCTCAATGGCCTGAAACAATTGATCATCGATTTTAAATAATTTTACCTTCTTCAGTTTTAGCTTTACGTATGTATCCATAGTATAATAAGGTAGGCAAAGAGAACCAAGAGTCAAGACGTGTTGTTGAAGTGTTGAGTGGCGGAAGTTTATTTTGCTGATAGATTAAAATTTTTGTTTCGAAAATTAAAGTAAGATACAATATATATTATATTCTTTTTTGCACAAATAAAAAAAAATGTAAAATACAGTTGAAAAGATATGTTCACAATGGCGGGCTTATTCTTAAAAGAAATCTTTTCCAACCAACCTAAGGAAGTGTCAAACAGCGGAATAAGATCACAGTGCAATCATAAAAATAAAAGAATAAAAATACCAAAAAAAAAATTATCTAATACAATATACTTAATACATACATACTATGTACACATACTATAATACAATAACTACTACAAATCAGTTACTAAATAAACATACATACAAATAAATACATATATCCGTATAGATATATAATTATATAAACTACTAGCAAACCCGGCGAACTCCGTTTCGCCACCAGATGGCTTCGTTTTTTGTAACATTTCGTTTGGGGATTAAAAGATGAACAAATTTTTTTTTTGTTTGGTTTATGTCATAATAGTAATGAATTCATTTCGATTACAAAAATGAAGTGTAATTTAGTTGAACTTCTCTAAGTAAAAAATGTAAGTGAATCCAAAGTAAATAATGAATCGAAGCGTTATAGTGTCCGCAAATTATCCGTTTCATTGAAGTGCTCTTTGGTAAACCACATTTTTTGTTTTTTGGTCTGACGTTAACACAAATAAAGCGGATGGTTTCCCAACTCGTGAACACGCAACGTATAGCTGCCCATGTGAAAAATAATGATTTTCTAAATTTATCCCGCAAACACTAAGCGATTGGCCTTGTGACTTGTTAATTGTCATTGCGAACGCAAGGCGAACCGGAAATTGCAATCGTTTGAAGTCAAACGGAAGATCACTCGGAATCATTGGTATTCGAGGAATACATACATTTTCGCCTGCGTACTTTCCGTTAATAATGGTTGCCTCAATCAAATTCGGCATAAGTCTTTTCACCGCAAGTCGAGTACCGTTGCAAAGTCGCGGTGGATTCAAATTACGCAATATTATAATAACTGAACCAACTTTGAGTTGCAAGTTATGTGGTGGAAATCCTGATAACTCCAGAGAGTTCAAAAACTCCGTCGGATAATTTACTACATCATCGGGATTTGTTATGGAATCAACAGATTTGTAAGTCACCAAATCGCCATCGATTTTTGATTGAATGGTGAAATTCAGTGCGTGTACATCATTATTTTTTGCGGCGAGAATTGCTCGTTGACTTAACCAAGCATAATTGTGATAATTCTCACTAATGTTTGGGAAAACATTTTCAATAAGAGCTAATTGAGAGTCTACAAATCGGCAAAAGTCGTTGGTAAGAGTAATTAATCCAGTAGTCGCATCAACTGGGACTTTTCCATTTCCAACAGCTAACAATTGTTTGGAAAATTGTGCAGCACTTTGATCATTTTGAAGTTGAACTCTCATATTAGTGGTTAGCGATAATGTTTTTACGCTATTCCACAAAGGTGATGCCTTCAGGCAAGCATTCAATTCATCTGCAGGCGTTCCACGGGGAATTACTGGCAACGTCTGCCTGAAATCGCCTGCCAACAATATGATGATGCTAACGCCAAAGCTATGTCACATTTTGATCGAACAGTGGCCAAAATCAATGAAATAACAAATGTTTTCCCTGTTCCTCCAGGTGCGTCCAGGAAGAATAGACCACCAGTATTATTGTCCACCGCTTGAATTACTGTTTCGTATACTTGTTTTTGCTGTTCATTCAGCAACGGCACATTATTTCGAACGAATTCTTGCAATGTAACAACATTGTATTGCAGCTCTCGATTTAATTCTTGGTTGAATGCATCGTGCATCGATCGATTTGGCGCAATCATTCCTACTTCAATCAGTAGCTTGTTTGCAATAGTCAAGCATTGATCCTCAATCAGAATCAATCCTTCATTGTAGATTTCATCGGTTATTTGCATGTCGGGATTATTCGCTCGAATGCGCAAGCGATGCAAGATATCTTCACATATATCATCTTTGTATTTGTTCCATAACTGAATTGGTTGTGAAGGGAAACATGTGGTGATGATAATTGCGAACAGCGTTCGTATTTGGTAGGCATTTGATGAAACAACTGAATCCGCAAGTGTTAAATCCCAATGAGAATCGTTCTCCAGCAAACCCAATAGTTGACATGCTTCTCGATATGTTTGGCACTGGTGGCCATTTACAGTTCTCAAATGCGCGAATGATTTTGGTCCACGTACATTTACCAACAACAGTCGCAAATAAAAACATTCATCATTTCTAGGATGAACAGTATACATGCGACCTAGCGCATCAGTGGAAAACACCTGTGGCCAATCCGGAACTGGGTTTCCTTGTTTGCGGCGTTGGAATTTCTTTGTTAATTGATTCCAAGTGTAATACTTGGGCATTTCAAGGTACATCAGTGTCGCTGCGAATGGATCTGCTTCACACATTGCAAAGAAGCTTGTCAATGTTGTCGATGGTGGTCTCTCAGCTCGTTGTGCGGCATTAGCCTCAGTGAAGTAAACTCTTTGTCCATTTTACAAATGCACTGCTAAATGTACAACTGTGGGATATCTTTCATGAATTTGAAATGACATTAATCGCCACAGTGCTT